>JAOXJJ010000748.1:660915-701494 GCA_025769935.1 Phoenix roebelenii
GGCGGTGGCGGTGCGACCGAAGAAGGAGCGGACGCCGTCGACGAGGGCGGAGGGGGGAAGAGGGGGAGGGATTTGGAGGGCGAGGGAGCGGGAGGAAAGGAGGAGGAGAGGGGGAGAAGAGGGAAAGAAGAGGAGGGGACCGAGAGGCTTGGAGAAAGCGCCGGAGAGGAGGGTTGGGGCGGCGAAGACGGTGGCGATGGGCCAGAAGGACCGCCAGCCGTCGGAGAAGTCCATGGCCGACCGCCGGTCGTCGGAGAAGTCCACAGCGAAGCGGAGGGTAAAAAACTATTCGGTGGTCGGGCTGAGCCCGCAAATAGGGTTTCCGAGGGAAAGGGCCTAACGGCCCATATAGATTAGAACTTTTAGGCTATTGTGTTGATGCGGACGTATCCTGAAACTGTGACAACCATGAACATGGAAGCCGCAATTTAACGTCCATGAGATGGAAATTTGTTCTTTAGAAATGGCTTGGACATGTCCTCTATTCATCAGTCCCCTTTGCCCCCAAACTAAATAATTACAAGTTTTAGTATTTCCTCTGTTATAATGCAAATTACGAGATGTAGAACTCATGCATCTCCAACCATAACTTTTTACCGTCATCCTGAACAACCAGTTCTCTTTATTATTTAATCAGTATGTATCTAATATATTAGCTAACTATGGAACTTAATTTTGTATTACTTTAACCTAGCTTATTTGGTCAAATTTAATCAAAAATTAAAATATTTTTTCACACTCAAGTCAATTAAATTCTAGCGAAGTCTTGGTCGAAGCGTGAAGGAGGTTTTTTTCTTGGATAAAAATTTCAACAAGGAAATTATAGGAAAGATGGTGATGGAGGGGGGGCATTAAGTGCAATGTTAAGATTAAATGCATTGAAAGTTAGGGCATGTGTCAGTGTCATTTGTTGTTTTTCTTCATTTGGAAATAAGATGATTACTCATAAGTTAGTATGTCATGTATGCCTAATTGTCCATTTTCTTTATTGACTATAGTTCTTGACGTCATTTTCTCAATGAAATAAGGTGGGGAACCCATTTCCTCTCTCAAAAAAATAATATCAAAGATATAGCAATTGGTGGTAGTTTAATTAATTATTGAACTCAAAGATGAATCTATTAGCTTTAAGTTATGCATGACTACTAAAGTATATTACATGGAGACCGAAAAAAAAGGTTTGCATCTCATACTTGGGACACTGTATGTTTGCCTCAATAAAAAGTATCTCAGTATATAATCATTGCAAACAAGATGACAAACTTTATGTGCAAACTGCAACTTAGGTGACACTTAATCCAGACTTTTTATGGGCAACATTGGTGAGTGCTAAATACAAATCAATAGGTCTTGGCATTTTGATATTAAGCCAGCTAGTTCTTCTGTTACATGGAAGAGAAATTGTCTCCATGCATCTAAAATTCAAAATGTTACCAATAAGTTGCCCCATACATAACTAAGAAAAACTTGGTTAGTTTTCTTATAAATTGAAAGAAAATTTTGCAGAGCCAATGCATTAAAAAGATTGTTGTTCATATAGTCATAAAGATACAATAATTTTAAAAAATTACATTTGTTAAGTACTCGTCTTTAAGTAAGTTCCATGATGCATGGTATCTTTTTAATCTTCAACCAGTCAGAATGTAGCACTAATTAAAAAAAAACAAAGAAAAAGATAAATAAAGATCACAAGCAAAGGCATGAGGTCATTATATACACATACATAAGTATATCTACATATATACTTAAATATATACTTAGATACATACATACACATCTACTATATGTATATAGATAAGTAGATAGATAGATATAGATAACTAGACTTTGCCACCTTTTGAGTACTTTTGAGAGCATTCGGGCCAAAATATTTCTAGTTGAAATCAATAAAAGTTCTCCAAAAATGAAAAAAATGACACAGTTGGTCATGATTTATAATATATAAAAAGGCTAAGCCAGATGTCTTTAAGAGATTCTTGGTTGATTTCTACTAAAAAAGGCTTTGGAGCTATCTGTCGAATTTTTTGACTAGACTACCCTTGATCCTCCCTTCAAGATTATCAACAAAAGAACATGATTAAAAAGTTAGACATAATCTATTTGCTGCTCTATTTGATCCTTATCATCTATTTCTCATCCACACAATTTCTTCTAAACATCTCAAACTAATTGGACTGTATTTTTTTTAAAAAATATATTCTATCAATTCACCTTATCTAAATCATAAACCAACGAACTCTTTTTTAAAATATAAAAACAAACAAAGAATTGAAACTCTTTAACTAATCCATGCATTTTATATTTCTTATCCTATAAGTTTGAACTCTTTTTTGTTACTTTAAGTTTTAACTTGTATTGCACATATCCAATGCTAGAATACATGCATACTTATATACACATACATACATACATATGTATTGATTGTTGTAATTATTTCCAACTAGTAAAAATAATAAAATTGTGAAGCACCAATTTCTAGAAAATTCGACAAAGAGAGAGGATGTATATTTTGTTAATAATTTATAAAAAAATAAAAAATTAATAGGTAAGTTATAAATGTCCAGCAATAAATGAATTAGTTCAATCAATTTTTATTACTATCTTGCATGAGAATTGTTAGTTCAATAAAATTAATATTTATATTTTGTCATTATTATATCTTCTTCCTCTTCTCTAAAATTTTTGGACTAGAGAGAGCTATTTTTGTTTCATGGTTCTTCTTCTAGTCAAAAAAGGCAAGGATCAAAATTTTTTGATGAACTAATGTCGTTTGACTTGAGGTATTGATTTCCTCCAATATCTTACAAAGCAGGATGTTGAATTAAACAATAAAAAATATTGAACTAAGTTGATGTGATGATAATTTTGTGATGGTACTGGAATAAGTAAAATAGGTTAAAGATTAGGTAAACATGGAAACATGGATAAATAAATATTATGAATGGAGTAAGTTCTTCAACATTAATATGGAGTCATTCTTTTCCCATTAGTGTACAAATCTTACTCATTAAAGTGGTGTTTCCTAATCATCTAAGTGGTGTGAATATGCATTTAGACAAAAATGATAAGAAAATATGTCCAACTATTATAAAAATAAGTTTATTTATAAAATATGATATCGTACAAAGTTATAATTAGTGTATTCTCAAAAACAAAAATCAAAAAGTATAAATAGCAAGGATTTTTTTCTCAAAAAATAAATAAGAAGCTTAATTTTTAGAAACCAAGAGATTTGTCATTAGGAGGACAACTGAGGCAATATGTTAAATGCAAGATGAAAAACGTTGGTTAGTCTATGTATCGTATTGGATGATATCTTGGGATTTATTGGTCTGTATTGGTTGAGATAACAAAGATCGAGATATCTTATGCTATATGAGAGGGTGGTAATAAAAATTGAGATCATAACTATGATCTAAACCTTCAAAAAAATAGCCATCGATATGATTATTTCGAAACACATCTTTACACAAACTTTGGTTCATCATCCATCACAACTAAACCTTATCTTATCTAATAGCAAGACAATGACAAACTTTTGACTATCTCTTGAATACTGCTACAAAATTCTAGAAAGAAAACTTCAACATGATTACCGAAGTTAGGTTATATTCCAACAATAATTAAGTTTTATTTTAATGACTCATGATCAATAACAAAAGGTTTTTCATACAAAAAATAAAATTAATATATAGTACATATTAGAAAACATGAAATGTTGTGAGAAGAGATACAATATATAACAATGATGTAACTTTTTTAATTGAATTTTGACAAACAAATATGAAGATATTTGACATCAGACTAGAAGAAATACTTTCACCAGCATAGTAGAGTGGACCATATATGGAGTTCGTGCATGAGAAATTTGGTATTAAGATGCGTGGTAAGGGTTATATGAATGGTTTTGTTAGCTTAGTTGAATTTTCTAAAATCCCTCTTATATTTGTCACTATTCCATTCACATCGTATTTAGTCATTTTCTACTAAAAATGATTAAAAAATGTTTTAATTTTTAATAATAAATTTAAATAATTAAGATTAGGAACATTAGTATAAATATTTATGAGTTTTTTGCATGGATACCCTCCTAAATATCGAATTTTGCTTGAATATCCTTTCAAAATTGGTATTTGCATGTATATCCTCATAAAACACTAGTTTTGTCATTCTACCTTTTTTTATTTTTATTTTTACATATGAACTCATGCTATCTAATGACGTTAAAAAATTAACTTTTTTTAAATTAAAATGACTAAAATATTCTTAATAAGTAGATATATAAATAGATCACGAATCCGAAAGTAGAAAAAGAAAATAGGAACGATAGTATAATTTTTAAATTTTATTTTTATTTTTAATTAATATAAATATATATATTTTTAATATTATTAAAATAATCGTTTTATTACGAGCATTGTAGAGTTTTATAAGGATATATATATAAATATAAATTTAAATGGGTGATCATGCAGAATTCGATGTTTAGAAGCTCAAAAAAAAATTAATATTTATACGCAAAAAATATAAAGCACCCCACGTCCCGCAGAAAACCTCCGAGAAGGAGAAAAGAACAACCCCTCGCACTTCTCGCTTTTGCTTTCTTTTCCGGTTCCCGGAAGTCGAAATCCGTCGAAAAGGGGGAGATTGGTTCTTGGGCGGATATTTGTATGCCAGAGTGGGAAGAGGGGGTAGGATTTCCGGAGAAACGGCGATATTTCTCCATAGAATTCGGAGTTCCGGAGGGAGGAGGAGATGGAGCAGAAGCATATACTCATGTCGGTCCTGGGGCTGGGGATCGGCGTCAGGGTGGGGCTCGGGCTGGCCTCCGGCCAAACCGTCGGCAAATGGGCTGCGCCGGCGAGCTCCTCCGCCGGCGAGACGGCGGAGAACGTCGAGAAGGAGCTCATGAGGATGGTCGTGGATGGGAGGGAGAGCAAGGTTACCTTCGATGAGTTCCCTTATTACCTCAGGTAAAGTCTTTTCTTTTCTTTTTAATTTCTTTAACCGTTCTTGATTTTTTTTTTCGCCCCGAGAAAAACCCGTTCTTGATTCTTTTCCACCTCAAGATTCCGTCAATCTAATGGTACGTTAATTGGCGTTAAAATAGTAATTGCGTCACGAGGGCCTCGGGAAAGGAAACATTCTTGATTCCCTGATGCCTTTATCTAAAGCCAGGATTTTCGATTTCAGCTTTTATTTCGAGAAGAAAATTGCATTTTTAGCTTTAATGACTTCTGTTCTTGAACTCTGATCATGTTCAGAATATTTTGTTTTGAAAATGCTATCTTTTTGAAATATTCTGCTAATCATCCGTGATTTTTTTTTTCATTTTTCTAATCTATCTTGAACCGGAAGCTCTGTCCTGCGTCTGAGACTTGTCTCCAGTGTTGGAAATTTATATATTTCCTGATTTAGGGAGTACAGTTCATACCCCATGTCTTATTCAGAAGAGCAACAGCAATTGGAATATTAAATTCTACTCATGCGCTCTCATCCATATCTGCCTTTTTTCTTTTTCTTTTTCGCGTTTGTTCGTTTGTTTGTTTTGGCAGAATGAGGCTGGAATTATGTACATATCTATGCTCTTCATAACCCCATTACTGTAAGGCAGATCGAGGAATATGTTATGCTGGAGGTCTGATGGAAGTAGTGTGGTTGTGGATATTAAATTTAGTGATACATAACATGTAATGTCTGGGCCCAATACTTTGAGGCCCAGTTTAAGAGTATTTGGGCCAGGTTGTTAGTGGGCCGTATTGGGCCCATGGATAGCAGCCTATGGAGGGATGCCACCTCACGCCTGAGGGCTGAATTGATGGGCCCCCAGCTGGCCACCACCTCTCATCCTTGTTTAAAGGATAAACCCAGCTGGCCTGAGGAAAGGGGGCAGCTGGAGACTCCCGGAGCAAGGGGGAAAGAGAGGGTGCCACCTCTCCAAGGGGTCACTTTCTAATCAGTGTTGTTTAAACCCTCAAGCTTCTTAACTTAGGATTACTATACCCTCTTATTTCTTAAGCCCTCTGGAGTACTATACTAGAGAAGCTGACCCCTGGAGCTGGAGGTTGAAGAAGCTCTGAAGCTCTAGGAAGGAGGGATTTTTGTGAAGGGTGTACTGCTCGGCTGCAGCTAACCTAGAGCAACGTAAGACCTAATTTACTTAAGTAAATAGGTTTAAATTTATAAAAGGGGAGGAGACAGAGGGCTGCAGGGGAAGAGGAAGAGGACGAGGCCGGAGGAGGAGAAGGCCGAAAGTTCGGCCGGAGCGGCTAGGGTTCCGGTGGAAACGGAGAAGAAAGAGAGAGAGGGGAGCGGGAGACGAAGAGGCGGAAGCCTCTGGAAGGCCGGAGAAAATCCTCTAAGCGGGTCCAGCCTAACGGGTCGGATTCGGATTCGGGTTTGAAACTCGTTAGGCCTAATAAATGGTAATTTGGGTTTAGCCAATTTGACTAAACCTGAGCCCAATCAGTTTGGGCTGAATCCAAGTGAATCCAAATTCCCAAACTGAGCTAGCTCTAATTTGGGCCAAGCATAGACTCAATTGGGTCTAAACCCAATTTAAGTTAAGTCAATTTATTGGGCTCATTAAACCTGAACCCAAGCCCTATTCGATTGGGCTGTTTGGGCGAACCCAAACTGTGAATTGAGTTGAATTTAAACCCAATTGAACCCAATTGAGCTGGGTCCGAACCCAATTAAGTTATGTTGGTCTCAGCAGATCCAATTAATTATAAATAAGGCCCATGTCAAGCCCAATTCAACTGACAGAAGGCCAAATGACCTCGGGCCCAAATGAACCACATTGACCCAAAACCAAATTAAACTTGGTTTTAAGCCTATTGATCAAATCAGAAAACCAAATTGGCTAGAAAAGGCTAGACTCAATCATGAAGCAGGCCCAATCCTTTAATTAAAAATTCAATTTACGCAATTTGAAGCCTTTGGGGCTCGGTTTAAAACCAAATTGAGTCCATATGGGTTAATTGAGTTTTTAATTAAAGGAATGGGCCTAGTTCATGATTGAGTCCAGCTTTATCTAGCCAATTTGGTCTTCTAATTTGGTCAATAGGCTTAATCCCAAGTTTAATTGGGTTTAATTTGGTTTAGGATCAATGTGGCTCATTTGGAACTGAGTCAGGGTCAGCCCGAGGTCAATTTGGCCTTCTGTCAATTAAATTGGGCTTGAACTGGGCCTTATTTATAATTAATTGGGTTCGCTGAGACCAACATAACATAATTGGGTTCGGACCCAGCTCAATTGGGTTCAATTGGGTCTAAATTCAACTCAATTCACAGTTTGGGTTTGCCCAAACAGCCCAATCGAATAGGGCTTGGGTTCAGGTTTAATGAGCCCAATAAATTGACTTAACTTAAATTGGGTTCGAACCCAATTGAGTCTGTGCTTGGCCCAAATTAGAGCTAGCTCAGTTTGGGAATTTGTGTTCACTTGGATTCAGCCCAAACTGATTGGGCTCGGGTTTTGTCAAATTGGCTAAACCCAAATTACCATTTATTAGGCCTAATGGGTTTCGGACCCAAACCCGAATCCGACCCATTAGGCCAGACCCGCTTAGAGGATTTTCTCCGGCCTTCCAGAGGCTCCGGCCTCTCTCTCTTCCGGTCTCTCTCTCTCTCTTCCGGTCTCTCTCTCTCTTTCTTCTCCGTTCCACCGAAACCCTAGCTGCTCCGGCCGAACTTTCGGCCTTCTCCTCCTCCGGCCTCGTTCTCTTCCTCTTCCCCTGCAGCCCTTCATCTCCTCTCCTTTTATAAATTTAAACCTATTTACTTAAGTAAATTAGGTCTTACCTTGTTCTGGGTTAGCTACAGCCGAGCAGTACACCATTCACAAAAATCTCTCCTTCCTCTCCTAGGGCTTCAGAGCTCCTTCAACCTCCAGTTCCAGGGGTCAGCTTCTCTGGTACAGTACTCCAGAGGGCTTAAGAAATAAGTGGGTATAGTAATCCTAAGTTAAGAAGCTTGAGGGTTTAAATAACACTGCTTAGGAAGTGACCCCTTGGAGAGGTAGCACCCTCTCCTTCCCCTTGCTCCAGGAGCCTCCAGCTACCCCCTTTTCTCAGGCCAGTTGGGTTTATCCTTTAAACGAGGATGAGAGGTGGCGGGCTCCTATTTTGCATGGTTAAGGGCCCAACAGCTGGCCTTCTCTCTACTGGCCAGTTAGGGCCCCGTCAATTCAGCCCTCAGGCG
Source organism: Phoenix roebelenii (assembly GCA_025769935.1). Taxonomy (NCBI): domain Eukaryota; kingdom Viridiplantae; phylum Streptophyta; class Magnoliopsida; order Arecales; family Arecaceae; genus Phoenix; species Phoenix roebelenii. The sequence continues at coordinate 669,121 of JAOXJJ010000748.1, forward strand.
TGAGGTGGCATCCCTCCATGGGCCCAATACGGCCCACTAACAACCTGGCCCAAATACTCTTAAACCGGGCCTCAAAGTATTTGGCCCAGTTAGTATTGGGCCCAGACATTACATTCTCCCTCCTTAAATAAATTTTGTCCTCGAAATTAAACATACCTTAAATGGACCGATGTAGCGAGGACTCAACTTGCCATGTCACCCGAATCGGGTAACACCCTTCGAAGGGGAAATTTTTTAGGAAGACAAAGTTCTCCAAAAATTTCAGTTTCCATAGCTCAGCAGGAGCCATCTAATAAGGAGCTTTGGAAATAGGTCCCACTCCTGGTGCGAGATCGATGGTGAATTCGATCTCTCGATCAGAGGTAATCCCGGTAATTCATCAGGAAAAACATCTGAATATTCACTTGACTACTGGAATATCTTCTAGTTTGATCTCTTCTCAGGTATCCGTTACACAGGCCAGATGAACCGTACACCCCTTTCTTAGTGCCTTTCCGGCTTTTAAAGCGGAAATAAAATGCTGTGTTATATTAAAGGGGTGTCTCACCCTGAATGAAGAACTCTTGTTCTCCAGGCATCCAGAATACCACCACTCTTCTATTGTAACAGTCAATATGGGCGTGGTACTGAGACATCCAGTCCATGCCCAGAAGGATGTCAAAGTCTTGCATGTCAAGCTGTATAAGATTTGTCTTTAATTCTCTTTTCCCTAACTGAATTATGCATTCTTGTATTCAATGTCAACGATTACCGTTTTCTGAAGGGGTGTAGCAACATGCAGTGGTTCTTCTAATTTCTCAGGTGCGTAGTGTAATTGTCTAGAAAAACTAATTGACATAAAGAAATGTGTAGAACCAGAATCAAACAGAATAGAGGCATTAACTGAGTTGACTGGTAATGTACCTGTCACCACCCGATCGCTGGCACTAGCGTCCTGGTGGGTCAGTGCGAAGACTCGGGGGTTGTTCCTCAGCCTCTGGTCCTCAGGTACAGAAGGTTCGGGCTCATTCCTTCTTTGGCTCGGGCAGTCACGTGCCATATGTCCTACCTGCCCACAGTTAAAACATGCCTCAACTTTCTTCAAACATGGCCCACTGTGGAATTTACGACAGTTAGGACATGACCCGTTTTGCCTCTTCTGAATCATAGGCTCTTTAAAGCTTCTCGGCCTGCTACTCTGGCCTTGATCTGACTTGGGTTTCTTTAGGTCAGTCCTTTCTCTGTCAGACCTTCTTAAGTCAGCCTCAACCTTCAAGGCTTGGTCCAACACATCTCTATAACTGGTGAACAGGTGGGAGGATGTCAGAGACCTGATCCTGTACCTTAGGCCTTGCTCAAATCGATTGGCCTTCCATCTTTCATTATCCATGAACTGGAGACAGAATCGGCCCAGCTTGTTGAATTTGTCAGCATAATCCAAAACAATCATATTTTCAGACTGGGTCAGTGCTAGAAACTCATTTTGCTTCATCTGCTTGATGGAGTCCGGAAAGTACTGAGTATAGAATAACCTTTTGAAGTCTCTCCAGGTCATTCCATTGACAGCATATGCCGTCTCCATAGCTGACCACCAAAATTTGGCATTTTTCTTTAGCATGGGGATAGCTAATCTAACCTTCACTTATTCGGAAAACTGGAGTGTTCGAAACATCTTTTCTATTTTCCTAATCCAAAATTCAGCTGCCATCGAGTCTGGTCCACCATCAAACATTGGTGGGTTAAGCTTACGGAATCTTTCATAGTAAAAATCCGCCGGTTGTATAGTAGCCATCTGTATCTGCTGCTGTTGTTGGAGCAGTTGTGCCATCAATTGATATACTCTGGCCAGGTCTGCATGGCCTGCTACAGAGCGTGGAGTATCTTGGGAAACCGACTGGTAGCTAGGATCTGGGGAGGGTACTTTCAATTCTCTTTCATCCTCCATGTTCCTTATAATTACCGAGCAATCAAAAGTTTAGGATGAGACTAAAATAAATTGCTTTCTTCGACTAATGTATTATGACAATCTTAATATATTATGATACTCTTAACTACCCATTACCCCAGATTTTTACGGTTATATTCTTGTTAAACCTAGAGCTCTGATACCACAATTACCATATCAACTTGCATGCATAATACTTTAAACTCTGCAAATAAGTAAGTTCATAGTATGATGAACTGAAGAATTATATAATAAATAAATAGGGAATAATGTGATCCCTATAATGTTGTTTTAGGTGATTGAGGATTTGTCACCTAGACTTGAGAAATTTGGAAAGTGAATTTCAGTAAGTAACTTGTTCTAATCTTATTACATTTAAGGATCATGTATGTAAGTAACTTGCTCTAATCTTATTATGGATCATGTGAGTATCATGTTTATGAAAATTTTAAAGTGTTATTCATGTATATACTTCATGTATGGGTATATTATGAAAAGTAAGTAATATGTCTTAGTCTTATAGTTTATGGATCATGTACGTGAGTAGCCTGCTTTAGTCTTATAGTTTATGGGCATGCATACATCATGTTTATGCAGATTTTAAAGTATTATTCATGTAATTTGGACTGTGTATGAGATGGATTATGATACTATAATTGCACTTAATATAATAATTATGGTATAAGCATAAGATATGATGATGAATGGCATCTAGCTATGTGTACTACTTGCAAGAGATACTACTTATAGACTCTTGATGCTACGGGCTGAATGTAACTGAGTTCGCCTCGCTAGTGGCCGTAGAATAATTGAGCTCGCCCCGCCAGCGGCAATACAATAACTGAGCTGGCCCCGCCAGTGGCCGATTATGACTTCGCTGTAGCATCAGAGAGTGTACTGTTTGTAAGAAGTGCTATGTATGGACTCTTAGATGCTACAGGCTGAATGCAACTGAGCTCGCCCCGTGATGGCGGACAACTGCGGGAGAAGAGGAGAGAGAGGAAGAAGAATGGAGGAAGAAGGAATAAGAGGTTATAGAGACGCAGGAAGAAAAGAGGAGGAAGAAGAAGAAGAACAAGAATGAGACTGGGTTTTTCATTCAATCATCCATTGCCTCATACATGAGAGGGGTGGTCTTTATAAAGACTTTACATCTTGACCAAATCAAGTAATTAATTGACCAAATCAATCAATTGACACTGACTAAATTTGGACCCTTACATCAATTAATCCCTTACCAACATTGGTTCACTAAATTGACCCAATTACATAAATCTAATTGACTAGTCTAATAACAAAACAACCGACCAAATTGATCTGACTAAGACAAAAGCAAATAATGCAATAAAAAAATGACTCGGACTCAAATGGACCCAATTCGGGTCTGACTCAATCCGGAGGCTCAGGATCATCTGAATGAAGGGCTCTGATGTCCCCATCAACTCCTTCCGGATGGAAAAAACTCGACCCCGTCGAGTATAGGTCTGGCTGGCTGTCGTACTGCTCCAGAAGATCGGGGTCAAGGTGCTGCAACTGGGCTCTGAAAATCCACGTAACGTCAGACTTTGGTCGACTTTTCCACCGAACGAGGTAACGTTGATAACCACCATTCCTGGTTGACATAACCTGCTCATCCAATATATGTTCTATTTATTCTCTGCGTGCATGAAATTTGGGAGGTGGTGGCTCAACAGCAGGTAATAGGCCAGGGTGATCAACATGGGCAGGTATATCAACAAAAGGGTCAAAAAGCATGAATGTTGTCTTTTTGTATGGGACTAAATCTTCAATATTAAATATCGCACTAATCCTATAGTCATCAGGAAGATCCACAACATATACATTCGAAGTGATTTATTTTAAGACTTTGAACGGTTTCGCACTACAAGCTTGCAATTTCTTGAACATTTCCGAAGAAAGTCGTTCAAGCCTAATTCTTATCATGACGTAACCTCTTTCACTTAACTCTTTATAATGTCTGTGTAAATCAACAAGAGATTTATATTTTAAGTTATTAAAGTGAATGCAATTGCTGATTTCTTGATGCAATTAATGTGGATGTAATGCAAATGATTGTACAGACTCAAAGACTCTATACTGATGAGACATGAAAAACAGGTCTATGGGTTGCCTAAGTTTGTAATCATGCACCACTTCGAATGAACTCATACCTATGGACTTGTTAACCGAATTATTATATGCAAACTCAACTGTCGGTAACATTAAATTTTAGGTCCTAGCATATGCATTCGGGTTGAGCCTATGATGTGGAAGGTTGGGCAAAGATGCTTCGGGAACTAGATTAATTGCATGTTGGATATTACGCATCGGAGAAAGCGTATCCGAAAGATCATCAGGGACTACAGAATGAAACTTCTTTAGAAGGAGAACTACTATAGGAAAATGTTCAAGGTTGGACTCCGCATTGGTATCTTTAGCCACAAGTGCCAACTCAAGTGACTGGTTCTCAATATCTTTCACTACCTCTTCCACAGTAGTGATGTAAAGTAGCTTGGTTGTACTTAGATCAATAGTCTTCCTTTGAGAATCATTTTGGACAGTCTAATCCTGTGGGTTCGTCTTCAAAGTCTTCTACATAGTCTTCTATATTTGGTTCATAGACTTCTTTGACATATTCAGTCTCTTGGGTCCCAGTTTCTGGTTCAGTAATCAGGTAAGTCTTGGCAGGGCATTGGGACGCGATGTGGCCAGATTTTTGGCACCAGAAGCATTGGGTTTGGCTTTGAGAAGGAGGGTTGGAACCTAATATTTCCTTTTTCCTTATCATTTGAAGGGTTCGGGACAGGCATCGGGGAGGTCCTAGTCGATGCTTGGGTTGGGCCGGGCTGATTAGGAGGATTGAAAAATGGCCTAGGTTGTGAAAGATAATTTTGGTTAGGTTGGGCTCCTGGGGCCAGTGGTCGAGGGTCGATGGGCCTCACCACAGGTAGTCTTAAGCATGGTCTGCCGTACCGATTGGTACGAATCGGTACCGGCCGGTACATATCGGTACCGGATCCTACCGGTACGGTACAGCTACATATTTCGGTACCAAACCGTACCGATCGGTACTGGCCCGTACCGAACCGGTACCGACCCATACCGATCAGTCCATACCAGCTTTTTTTTGGCTTTTAGCCCCATCGGTACAGTACCGGTTCGGCTCGGTTTGGTTCGGTACCGTATCGGTACCAATGCCCACCGGTACGTCGGTACAATCGGTACCGCGTACCTTACTCTTAAGAAACTATCTACATCTTGAGCTAATTGGTATGCTTGGTTAAGAGTGGTAATCTCTCGGAGGAGTAGTTCTTTCTGGATCTCCTCGCGGAGTCCTTCCCGAAACCTAGAGAGGGTAATAGTCTCCTTTTCTATTACACCGCACTTCATATGAAACTCCTCAAATCGTGAGATGCAATCAGCAACCGTTGATGTCCCTTGAGTTAGCTTTTGCCACCTATCCATAGTGTTGTTGGTACGAAAATGGCAGATACTTCTTATTTAGTTTTTCTTTCATATCCTTCCATGTAGTTATACGAGAAAGTCTTTGGGTCTCACGCATATGTTCAACATTATGCCAGTACCAGTGAGCTTGCCCAATAAGCTTTATTTTGGCAAATCGCACTTTTTTATCGTCGGTCATCTTGTTTCACTCAAAGTAATTATCCATGGCGGCTCTTCAATCGAGATACACGCTCGGCTCGAGTTGACCAGCAAAGGTAGTGGCTTCTACTCTTACGGTACGCGGCAGCCTCTCATCTAGATCGTGCTGTTGATCGAGAGGTGGTTGGTTCCTAGGGGGATGGGGAAGGACTATAGGTGGTGCGGCCAAACCAATTTTAGGTTGGGCTGCAATGGGGGTTGGTGGTTTAGAGGTCTTAGAATTTTGCATGAGCTCACGGATCTCTTGTTTGAATTTCTCGTTTTCAGCCCGCATGGCATCAAACTATTCCATAAGAGATCTCAAAACGTCGGAATTCATGGTAGCTACAGGGATTTTAGGTTGATTGAAATAGTACTCCCTATCACTACGGGTTGGCATGCAATGACAAAGGTTGATTGAAATAGTACTCCCTATCACTACGGGTTGGCATGCAATAACGACACTAGGTGATTATATGAAATGCAGTGTCACTAATGAAACCCTAATAAATATGATGTATGACCAAATTTGATGCAGGACAACCTACTAATGCAATCTATTATGATTTCAGAGATCAGCAAGCTTTCACAAGAATAACTTAAAGTTTAAATGTTGCTGATTTTTACTTCGGTTATTCAGAATTAAGGATTAAGATTATTGAATTTAGGAAATTAGATTGTAATCAAGTAGTACAATTGTTCTGATTCTAAAGTAATTTGATCGAATAATGTTGAGAAACGTCCTGTTACTAGGATGTGCTAATTTAATATCAAGATTTATTGGGTAATAGGACGGGTTCGGAAGTGAAAGGTTTAATGTTCTGAATTTTGACAGCAATATAAGTTTTCAAAATGTGGCTATCATGCAAGAGAATTAGAACATAATTAAATGAACAAGTCCAAAAAAAGTGAAAACCTATCATCTGTCGTGAAGTAGACGACCAGAAAGTGTGCTTGTAGGCTGGAGCGACGATCAGTGCGTGGTTGCAGCCAATGGACTCTCCAGTTTTCGAAACGAGGGTTGGATCCAGTCAACTTAGCGGGCTTGAGTGCAGCTTCAATAACTTGGTGGACGACAGGCCGGCTGATTGGGCTTGGGCCCGTGGAGGGATCAGGCTTGGGACAAGATTGGATATCGTAAGCGGCCTCGAGTCTGAGACAGCAGCGGCTCGTGACAGAAAATGGAAGGGGGCGGGGAAAAGAAGATGATGGTGTGAAGTGTGAGAGGGGTTTTGGGAGGGGCGGCCGACGGTGAGGGAGATGAAGGGTGGGGTATGCGGCGGTCGGCGACGTCAGTCGGTGGGCGTCGACGGAAGGAGGCTTAGGCGGGGCGAGGAAGGCGGGCATGCCTCGGGTGAGATGCGGCCAGAGGAAGGTGGTGGGCATCGGCGAAGGCGAAACGGCGCGGAGGCGGTATGATGGGGCGGCGAGGCGGAGGTGGCGGTGCTGTGGCGACGGTGGCGCGTTGAGGTGAGGCAGTGTTGTGTGCGAGCGGAGGCGGAAACGGCAAGGTGGCGAGGGGGGTGTAGCATGGGAGGTGGGGTGGCGATGGATCTTGACGGCGGCGGGGCGGCGAGGCCGGAGGGGCGACTGCTGCGGCGGAGCGACGCTTCACGGGCGGCGGCGACGGCGTGCGAACAGAGGTAGAAGACGAACAAAGGTAAGGGTTTTTTTTTCTCTTTTTTTTACCCTTTATAGGTTTGGGTTATCGGGTTCGGGTTTTCGGGCGCAACCCGCTCCAATACCCGTACATCCTGCACGTGTAACTCACGCGCACTGCTCTCTTTTTTTTTTGGACCCGGGTTACCGGATCGTGGGTTAACGGGTGGGCTCTTACCCGTTAATCTGCCTTTCTTCAACCTCTCGATGGATTTGGGAGGGCGCTCCAACCCCTACGGCGGCGACTGCGGGCGGAGCTCCGAGGCTGTGGCGGATGGCGATCAAGGCCCCGGCAGACGGCGGCTTCCGGCGGCACGTCACAGGCATAGTGGCCGGCGGGATCCTCTGCGGCTGCAGGGCGGGGCTCCGTAGCATGCGGTGAGGGGCGGCGGCTGGTCACGGTGGTGGCTGAAGGCGGCTTCCGGGGGTGAAGGGTGGAAGTGGTGGCTACGAATGTGGTGGGATGATCTGAGGAAGGGGCTTCCCCCCCCCCCTTTTTTTTGAAGCCGAGGGGCTGTTTTCCTTTCTTTTATGGTGGGAGAACCGAAAGAGAGGGAGGGTCAGACGCGGACAGGTGGCGATCCGGGCCTTCACAGACTTGGCGGTGGTGTCGGGGAGGCGGAAGTGGTGGGGGTGGCTGTGCAGCGGAGCCGAAGGTGGGGGCAGTGGTGGATTCAAGCGGCAGCAGCGGCAGATGTGGGAAAGAAATTGGGATGGTCCGTCCAAAAACAGGATCCCGGAGCTTTGGCAACAGAGGCAAAACTAAGGCTCTGATACGAAGCTGATGGCGGACAATTGCATGAGAAGAGGAGAGGAAGGAAGAAGAATGGAGGGAGAAGGAAGAAGAAGTTATAGAGATGCAGGAAGAAAAGAAGAGGAGGAAGAAGAAGAAGAACAAGAAGAAGACTAGGATTTTTTCATTCAATCATCCATTGCCTCATACATGAAAGGGGTGGTCTTTATATAGACCTTACATCTTGATCAAATCAAGTAATCAATTGACCAAATCAATCAATTGACACTGACTAAATTTGGACCCTTACATCAATTAATCCCTTACCAACATTGGTCCACTAAATTGACCCAATTACATAAACCCAATTGACTAGTCTAATAACAAAACAACTGACCAAATTGATTTGACTAAGACAAAAGCAAATAATGCAATGAAAGAAAATGACTCGGACTCAAATGGACCCAATCCGGGTCTGACTTAATTCGGGGGCTCAGGATCATCTGAATGAAGGGCTCTGATGTTCCCATCACCCCGCCAGTGGCCGTAGAATAACTGGGCTCGCCCCGCTAGTGGCCGTACAATAACTGGGCTCGCCCCGCCAGTGGTCGGTAATGACTTCACCGTAGCATCGGAGAGTGTAAATCACGACATGCGTGGATACAATTTTACGTTGTATTTTCATAACAATACTTGTTGATACAAACGCCGATTTACCGGCCTAGTATGAATATTTTATTATGAAAAGTTGTTATTTGATGCATATGTTGGCTTCTCAAACCTAATTACATAAAATGTTTAGTACTGTAATTGATCCGGTAAGATTATGCGGGATTACTTACTGAGCTGTGTAGCTCATACCAGTTATTTATGTTTTTCTTTCAGATCGCCGCCAGTGATAGCGGTCGGAGACACTTTTTTTTGTATCAGGGTTTCTATCTTTTGGGGGTAATTATACTCTTGTGTACATAAACTGTTTAGAAACTCTGTATTTTGTACCTTCCAGTAAGTTACACCAAAAATTTTAAATATATAAAAGTTTGACTAGTTTGACTATCCTGTTACCCATGTATGAGGCTTCGTGCTATTATGGGCAATAGTCGGCAATAGTACGGCCGTGTTACGGATCCGGATCCGGGGCGTGATATAACAGAAGAATATTAAAGGTCATTAATGAATCATAGTAAAGAAGTAGAATTGTGGATTTAATGACAAAGGTAGTTCTTACTTGCTTTTGAATAGCATGCCCGTGAACCATGTCTGTTTGTGGGAAATTGCATATTTTTAATATGATTTCAAGCTCTCTGCTTTTTCTTTTTCCAGAAAGTAATTTTCTTTATTTTTTCGTATATGGAGCTTTTTTTAGTGTGATAGTCCTAATTTAATGCAAGTGGTTTTGAAGGAATTTTATGTAAAAATGATTCTGTATACATAATTCACCGGATTTATAAATAGTCTTCAAAGTGGATTTTCTTTTTTTTTGTGTGTGTGTGTAATGTACTTCTCTATCAACTTTTCTTATCTCTGTCTTTTGTCTTTGCTTTCTTTTCCCCCACTTTGCAACTTTTATCTAGCATAAAGAGAAGCAATTCAGATCAGAATTTCCTTGTTTTACCATAGTTTTGAAATTTTGTTGTGGTCTAAATTAGCTAACTAATTCAGCTCTATCTACTTTTGGCCTTTTACCCAAAGGAAAAAAACAAGGTGAATTGCAACTCAGCAAATGATATCATTTGTTTATGATATCCAAATGAGTAATGTGGACAGACTGAGAGGTAGCTTTCTAACTGAGGCACCTGAGTTTGAACTTTAAGAACACTTTTTATATACTTAGCTTATTTCAAACTTCAAACAACTTAACTGAGACATTAATAACTAGTATACTTTGACCCATATGCTCCTGGCTTAGTAAACTTTCTGTTGCCAATCCACATCTTACAGAACAAACTGGTTAGTAAAAAAGGTTACCTGAGCATAATTAGTGGTTTTCTACCAAGTTCTTATCCAAAGAAAAGGAAAGAAAAAGAAAAGAAAAGAAAAGTTTGCTAAAATGGCGTTCTGTTTTGAGCATTGTGATTCTCTCTTGGTTAATGCTAGTGATGATGATCCTCCCTTGATATATTGGCTTTGGTAACCAAATATTGGTTGCAACATGCCCCATCGCCTGACATATGAGTTCATATTAAATACTCAATGATGTAATTATACAACCAAATTTTCCTTCACCTTAATGCTTGTATGTCACAGGGAGAGTTGCTTGCCATGTCCTATGGTTAGTCTCATTTCTCTTAGTATCTATATCAGATCTTACAGTTGAACTTAGTTATATGGAAGGATAAATGACTAAGGCATTAACGAGACAATCATATGCATGATCCATAATTTTTTTTTCATTTCCATATAATTGAAATCAGTGATTGCTTAAGAATATATCGGAAAAGTATTGATGCAACTGTATTGAGAATGAGGGAGAAGATATAAGCTGACTTGGGTGGGAGTTGAAGCTTCATTTGATTGGAAATCAGGATAGGGGCAGAAAGAATAAGGATATGAAATATTGACTTGAAGGACAGCATGAGCCTAAGGTTTAGAAGTTGACCTCTAAAGATAAGTTGAAGCTTGCTAATATGGTTGCACTCCTATTCATTTTTTCCCTTAAATATTTTTTGGTGAACTTTTTTGATTTTTTTTAATTGAATAGAATCTTCTATATTGTCTCTAACATAGAATAATTTCCAGTTGTGTTCTGATTCTCTCACTCTCTCACACTTGCACACTTCCTTTTTTTAAGAACCCAATACAGAACGCCTGAAACATTTCTTTTACCATAGTGGAAATTGAAACTTGTAACCTACAAGTATCTTGTAATTTTTTTAAGTTCAGATTATGTGTTCTGGCTATCTCTTATTGATTTTTTTTTTTTTTTTTTTGCCTTTTGATCCCACTTACAACAAATTCAAATCCAATTATGAGGGCCTAAAAGTACTTGAATCTACTAGCATTAGGTGATATGTTCGTGTGATAGAATTTCACCTTTGTCTTTTCTTTAAAAAGACCCAGAATTCTTGATTTTTTCTGTTTTTTGATATATATCTAATATCACTTGATTTGCATTCTGAATGTTAACTCCTGAGTTATATGACAAAACCATTTACTACATTTTCAATCTGCAGATAGGTCTTAATGATACAATTTTTGTATTTTGTAATGCTTTTGTTCTGTTTATTCCGATGGCTTAGCCTTGATGTTGATGACAACGACCAAACCTGAGCTGTACTGACAAGTGCAGCTGTTGTTCACCTCAAGCAAGCGGACTTGTCCAAGTACGCTTGAGAGTCGAGACCTTTCTCCTGCAGGTCAAGTCATTTTGCTGTCAGGCGCTGCAGGTAGTTTATGTGCAACAAAGTCATTATTTTGTTAGCATTGAAGTATATCGCATTTCTTCCTCGAAATCAAAGCCTATAATGGCTTACCTATACTATTATGCTATTCCGGGGATCAGCGGCAATAGGTCAGGTAAGCAACTTGAAAAGCCAAAACGGTCTATGCACAAAACAAGTCTAACTCTGCGATTTGACTACCCGACCACTTCCAAAAGCAGGTAGGGATTCTTAAAAAAGAGATATGTGGCCATCTAATCCAAACCATTGGTATGAAAATACAGAATCCAATCTCTGACTCCTAGATAAAGAGGAAGGAGTCGTATTGAGAAGTTGTTCAGTCGATCATCCCATTCATTTGATAGGCAGCCATGGGCCGGCATGTGGCGAGAAGTGCAGGCGTCTGGGTCCGAGGTGGGAGATGCAGCTGGTGATGGACTTTCCAATCTCAGATGCTTCGGGCAGTTCCTTAAAGTGTATATGCCTATTCATATGCTTAGGCTAATTCTAGAGATCTTTGTTTTAAGAGCTGTACCAACAAATGCTTGCCAAGGCGCTAGCCCATTCCTTTGAGGCCAAATTGTTGTTGCTAGATGTTTCTGACTTCTGACTCAATATCAATAGATACAACCACAGTCCTCTTTGTTTCTACATATTTATGATTTTAACATTATCATTGGGCATTTGGTTACATATTCAGAGCAAATATGGCAGTTCCAACAAAGATTCCATAAGAATTCTAAATTTCAACAACTTATAGTCAAGTAGATCTATGTTTTGATCTGGAAGAAAATTTAGGAACTTAAACATTTTTGTCACTCTACAATTGTTTGTTTTTCTTCCACCCTCTCCCTGTTTAGAAGACAAAAGACATGAAGAGATGTGCTATTATTATTTTTATATTGTTTCTTCTTGTAGATAGTGCATATATATTTCCCTAGCCATCTGTACACTTCTAGAACTATAATGACTTATTTACTCTGCTTTAGGATCATTCATTTTACATTTTCTAGAATCAAGCTTTTCTGGAGAGTCCATTTAATCACATTATGATATATCCTCACTTGGTGCATTTATTTTTATGCAGTTATTTTAAAGATCTGTATCTGAGGCAACTTTGGAGAGAATGTATAGTTTACTTGCATTTCTTTTGATCCTTCCGCAGAAGGAGGAACCTAAAGGTATTGATGTAGGAATGTATACTACAAACTCCAAGGACCCTATGTACATGAGTTTGTGTTGTTTTCATATGGCTGAGAGAATGCTTTTTATTTCTCTTCTTGCTCTTTCATGATATGATACATCTTCGTCAGGCTGATAATTTTCCTATAATTCAATTTGCTGGAATTAATGCATGAATAGCTTGATCGCATCATAAATATATGATTCAAGAAAACCTTGAGTACTATCCATATGTGTCTCCACTAAAATTTTAACCAAAGAATTTGAGGAGGAAAACAATAGTGGCCACTCCCCTCCCCCCTTACAATTACTGATCTGACTATAGAGTTTCTGACATCAGATGGATTTATTTATTTTTTATTCAAGAAATATTGGAGATAATAGTTTACTCTATTTCTGGAGGGCCATTGAGTTTAACAGACTGCAGACCAATAGATATGACCAATGGCTCTGTAGAAATCTAGTGAAGGTTTTTGCCAAAAAAAATGAGAAAAGTAACGAAGAATTTTCTTTTAATTTGCAAAGTGTCTTTGCATGGGGTGTGACGCTTTGTTGGTAATAGCTGCTCATGAAGCATGTCAAGCGCATAATCTCAGATTTATCTGAAAACTATCTGTAAAAACATTAATAGGGTGTCTTAAAGTGTTTAGATGACTGACTAGTTTACATGGAATGATATTTGTGCTAAGTGGAAGAAGTTCATTAATGATTTTTCTTGTCATTTTAATTCTTTATTCTATAAATGGTTTATATTTTATTTCATTTAAGAACGTTAAAGTTGATAATTAGGTGGGTGTGAATCAGCATTTTGGTGGTTCGCACTTTCAATGTGCTGGTAGACAGAAAAAATGTTGTAAAGGATTTGGTGATGGATAGGGTGAATTGGCAGCTTGCTTATTAGAAAGCTTATGGGATCCATGAAGGTGTTTTTTGATAAGAGTATAAGTGAAATTGAAGGATTTATGTACAGGGTAAGTGAAAGAAGAAAGGGAAGAGAGAACGTGAATAACAGCATGTTACACTGAATACTCAAATCATGTGTCATACCTTACAAACTTAAGCCAGAGAAATTGATTAAAATAACTCCTATCCTATCCCACATGTCACAGTACTCTATAAGCAAGTGCACTAATGTCTATTATGCTATATTTTCTAATTGATCCCCCCCTTATGAATAAATCTTTATTGCCAACTCTTTCTTCAATGAAATAACAATGATTTTTAATGTGTTGGTCATTTCCAGCTGAACCAAGTTATAAGCTACACCGATGGCAGCCTCATTACAACTTTCTTGGTCCCCATGCTTGATACCTAGCCTACAAAGGAAAATCTTTAGCTATAGCAACTAGCATGCTTTATCAAAAAAAAGAGAAAAATGTTATTGTGCAAATAAATATAGGGGTTGGATAAACAGCTCTGTATCAGTTTTGCCCATGAAATAATTGTTTCTTAGAGCCTTTTTTTCCTTTTGCATTTCATTACTCAATTTTATTATTACTAATATTATTATTATTGTTATTGTTATTGTTGTTTTGGTCTAATGTGAGGATTTAGATCTTGTATGACTTCTGCACATTTTATCTAAAGAAAAGAATATCTGGAGTATCTAAGATTAAGGTATTTGATGGATTTATCTGTATTTTTACATCTCAATCATCTTTCGCCCATCAGTTTTTACATTTTACAATTGCCTCCCTAATGGATCCAATCTCTGAAATAGGCATTTGCCTAGAGCACAAGAGATATTCAGGTTTTTTGTCTTTTTGTCTCTTATCACGCTAGTTGTAGTTGAACTAATTATCTTTACTTCACTGTCATCATTTTAGTTTCTTTATATCATGAAAAATTTAGTGTAATTGTTTTCGCCATATTGCATTCACTTCTCATTTTTCATCTTGTCAAATTATGACTTTTCCCTCCATGTTTTGCTTTCTTTTTATTAATTCTAACTTCTAAGAATCATTGCAGGATCATTGCATAGGCAAAGCAGCTGTGTAGGCTTAAGGCCAAGGTATAAAGTTTAAGACTTGCTGAGTTGTTGGTAACATCCTACAAGGGCAACTTTCTTACTGTTTTTATTTCTTTGTGCCCTCTGTATTTTCAGGGGATCAGATAGCAATAGCAGCATGTCCAAGCTTCATAAAAATGCATCCATCTCAGCTGATATGAATGGCCTCACATCACAATATGCTCCTGTAAATCCAGGTTATTGCACTTTGTATTTGTAGGATAATGAAAGCAAAGCTAATTTACATACTTGAGATGGTTACTAATTTTCATTTTCGAATCGTATTAAAAAAACTTTCAAATTGTCGACATTGTTTTCAAATCTTTTTGGATGCACTAAGGTGAATTTTGGATCTATTTTTGCATTGCTCGTTGCATAATGATCAAGGCTAATTTTTGCTAGCAACTCACCAGCATAGGATAGCTGTAACCGTCTACATATAAAGACAGACATGATTAACTATTTTATTTGTCACTGATTATTTATCAATTTACTTCATCAGATGCCCTACTTTTCTTTGGTAGCTATATATTTGGAGAAATAAACATTTCTTACAAAAGAACAAAGCTTTCCTTTATAAAGAAACGATATCCACCAACCTGTGATCTTTGCAACTCTATATTCTTCACTGTCTGTAATGCACCTTCAACAAAATCTAAGAAAAGATAAATTACTCGGCCTATTTCACAGTTAAGGATGTCCATATTTTTCGGAGAAGTGACGGCTTCAATCCAAAGTGGACCTGTCAATTTGCAGCTTTTGACAAGCCTTCTTCTCAGCTTGGCTGCTCGATATTTCCTCAGTTCTTTCATTGATAACATCTTCTTTACAAACAACTTTTTCATCATTTTATGAACTCTTCCTTTAAGATATTAGAATTTTTCTGGGTGGTTTCCAAAGAGTTGGATTGATCTGCATGTGACTCTTTTAGTTTACAAGGCAAATTCGAGAAAATGGATTTCTAGAATTGGTTTTCTTGTTTTTGATACTCCCCTGCTTCGTAATATCATAGTTTCTTCTGTCACCAGGGTTTGCATGGCACCTTCCTCCTTTCTTCAGGCCTCAAAGTGCCGCATAAAAGCCATGTTATAACGTACACATGGTTTTACTTTGACTTTTATCAGTGCACCTCCCTAATTTCCATCCAGATCAACAGTCTTTCAGCCTTGGACATGAAAGGATATGCTTTCCACCTTGCCTTCATGAATGACTTCTTGACCGTACCACCAATACCATCACAGAGCAGTATGCCAATCTTGAAAGGAACATGAGACTACTCTGTGATGGGGATGAGTGTGTCGTTGGCCCATGCAATAATGTAGGAGTATAAAGTGTTGTGTAAGTTACAAAACTTACTCCCACAGCATCTTGAAAGAAACATGACACTGCTTTGTGATGGGGATGATTGTGTCATTGTCCCACGCAATAAAGTAGGAGCATAAACTTAAGTTGACTTACCCGCCGCAACTAATTAAGAAAGGTATTCTTCAATAACTGTAGGCATCCGTCAGCTTCTTTCCCTCATCCATGTTGCCAATTAACTTGTGCAAGTAATTTAAGGATATTATCATGCTGCCTGTCCATAGACTTGCTGTATAAACTGGTGATGTGCGCTTGGGATACCGTAAACCCAACTCGACCTTCTTATATCAAATTGACGTAGGATAGGATAGAGAAAAAAGATCCTTTTGGTTTGATGAATAATTAGATATGGCAATAAGAATCGATGTCATGTAAGGGATGCTGAAATTCATAATTTGATTTGCTTTCATGTTTTAGTTGATGCATCGGGATGGTTTTCTAATAGACATTTTAGTGTAGATATGTTGGAGTTCTGCTGGGGTTTATGGATCGGCAGTTTGAATGAAGTGTTGATGAGGATCATTGACAGGTCATACGAACTTAGTTTAAAATTGAATTATGGAGGTGGACATAGGGCAAGATAAATAGAAGAGTATGTCATAATGATGTTAGGAGTTGGGTGTTCCACTCTGATGATGATTTTTTTGATGGTTTAAAATTAAGGAAACTGGGAATTTTGAAGTATCAAATTTATGAGAAGATGATAACTTTGCCGGATGATGACCAACAAGCACGGGGGAGAATTCTCATCTGGAATTAAAAAAATTCATCACTTTCATGAATGAAGTCATCATCATGGAAGAAAGAAGCAAAATATCTCGAGTTTTATTTCAAATTAAGTTTATGGTACATCGGGGAGACAACTGTTTTATAGATCTGTACGGGGTTCTTTGTGATCTAGGACAGAGGAAAGGAAGGGAAAAATTCTCTCAAGGAGACCAGTAACAGGTCCTTTTAAAATTCAAAAGGGAGTTGACCAGTTAGCCCCTTGAATGACTAATTAACACAAGAAGTAAAGGCTTGGACAGCTGTTTACAAAAGAAATTCACTAAGCAATATTTAGAAATAGCGATAAGAATTGTCCTTATAATCATATTTGCTTAAATATAAACTATGTAATCTTAGATATGTGAAGCCACTCAAACAATATAGGATAACCCAATATAGGCCAATAGGATGCCCCAATGGATCAGGTGCAATACTGTTTTCCAAGCCTTTGACTTGATTGATTTGTGGCAGTTATTGTTGGGAAGATGCAAGATATGATAACCTCTGAAAGGCAAACATGATTAAGAGGGGTAATCTTCTTCTCATATTCATCATCTTCGGCTTCGGTATCGGCCTAGCTTACAATTTTGTTTTAACGAGGGGATGCATACATAACATGTTAATGTCATCAAATTATTCAACAAGTAGTATTTAAACGAACATTAATTGATGCAGTGGAGATGGTTTTCATGACCGTAAATGCCAAACTACCTGCATAATCTTTTGTCTTAACTGTTTTATTGGCAATTTATTTGGAATATGTGATAATTAGAGAATGGTATTTTTCAATCAGTTTCTCATGGCTTATCTAATTTCTCAGTTCCTCTCAACACACTAGAAGCTGGCCTTTTGATGAAAAGATTCTTCTACAACCACTTTGCAAGTATTTGTTTTACCCTATCCTGTTATTTTCCATTGTCTTATCCAAGGTCTGCAGAATCATCCCGAACCGCTCGATTTGGGGTGTCCCGGGCCGTACTGGCGGCAGACTGGGATGGTTTCGGCATTGAAACCGAGATGCCATCGCCGGAGGGGGAGAAGGAGAAGAAAAGAGAGAGAGAGAGAGGATGGGAGGGAGAGGAAAAGGAAGGAAGAGAGGTGGAAGCCGGGGAGCTTTCGCACGGAGGAGGTAGAGGCGGGGCCTTTTTATTTTTATATTTTTTAAGTTGAAGTCGGCAAACCCATTGCCGACTTCACTTAATTTTTTTTTATTTTAAAAAATTATGTAGAGATTATCAAAAGAAATGTGAAAAGCTTTATAAACTTTAAAACTGAAAAAGTAGAAAGTAATGTTAGATATTATTAAATTTGATTTAGTAATTAGTAGTTCTGCTGTGAACTGATGCTTGCCATGCCCATCTGCTTAGCAACCACGGGTGTCGAGTTCGAGAAGTGGGTGGTCCATTCCCAAGTATTCCAACCTACATAATTAGTGTGGAGTGGGTTTCACTTTCTCTCAAAAACAACAGAAAAATAATTAGCGATTCTAACTTTATTAATTTGTTAGCTTGTGTGGTTTTGCAACCACTACGCTAATGCATGTGCTTTCCCTTTTTTTTTAAAAAAAAAAAAAAAAAAAACTGTTCTTTCTTGATCATAATGATTTTCTGCAGTATCCCCCCCCACTTCCAGCCCTCTTTGCTTCTGCTGTACACATCTTCTGTTTTCCCCCCTTCAGCCTGGATGTTAGAATAATGAAAAATTCACATTCTCCTTCGGAAAGCCATTCAAGTATTATAAATGCTTTAAGACTCGAACTTGCATCTAAATTACTTCTATAAAGTGGTGAAATGGCCCAAATGGCTTTGTTTGCTGATTTAGACTTGCCAGTGCCAATTTGTGACTCAAATGTGTACATTGCCATTATAGAAGAAATATCTAGAATTACAGGGCAATAATCTTAGTACCCAATTATGCAAACCAGTTGATTACTCTTAAAATTGTGCTTGTTTGCAGCATGTGGGTTTCCTCATATACCTTGAAACATATTTTTATCAGAATGGTTTTAATAATTTACTTGTTTGCTTGTGATCTATATAACTTGTGGTGATTAACTGTACCATCTTCAAATTTTAAGTGTGTGAGAGCTTTTCCATTTTTTTTATTTATTTTTTCAATGTCAGCCTACAATGCAACAAAGTGCTGATGATGGTGGTTGACTTAAAGAGCAGGATTGATGCAGCCGAGATGGTGATGATGAAGTCGAGGATGAGAATGAGGATAGGTTATCTATGAAATGATAGTTATGGATATTGCTCATTACCTGAGGATGTAGATTACTTGTATCATACATGTAGTATGCTTCTTATGTTAACTGTTGCTTTCTCTTAGCTTTTCTTCCATAGCTAAACCACCCATAGAAGAACTCAAAATCATCTGGCATCTAATGTCGTGTTGGTTGAAGTTCAAATTCAAATTCACGTAATTTATATGGTTGGGGAATGAGAAGATTCCTTTGCTTTGTTAATCGTCATGTGACAGCAAATATATTGGAGCCCTGAACAGGCATGCCAAACTCTTATTAAAAACATCAAATCAATCGACAAATGATTCGATAGCATAAGTACCATGGGCAGTTCATTGCTTCATTTATCTATCTGCTGAAAAAACCTATTCAAACCCACCAAATCTCATTGGACAAAACAAAATTCAACAACTTAACATTAAACATTGGATAATGGATATTTTGAGAAAAATCAAGGTCTTTCCCTTGCACATACCATAGGAAAAAAAAAAGGAAAAGGAAGAAAGAAAGAATCAAACTCTTGTATACATGCCATCAAAATTTAAACATTCACTCTCTATTTTCTTTTTTTTTTTTTAAAAAAGGGTAAAACTCT
The DNA here is from genome assembly GCA_025769935.1 of Phoenix roebelenii. Lineage (NCBI taxonomy): Eukaryota > Viridiplantae > Streptophyta > Magnoliopsida > Arecales > Arecaceae > Phoenix > Phoenix roebelenii. The sequence goes on from JAOXJJ010000748.1 coordinate 688,619, forward strand.
TCCCCCTAGAAGTTGCATATGTTAGATCAACTTTGTTTCCTTTGAAAAGGCCTCTTCTGATTTTTCAGCCAGTGAAACACCACCAAAGTCATTCATTAAAGAACAGAAACATCGAGAGCAGCCAAAATAGACATAGAAATGAAGGATTTTTAGACTGAAGACAGACAACATGATTAGAATTAAGCAAGAAACCAATCAGAAAGGAATCTCCAATGAACAGGGTAAGAGGGTTGTTGCCTCTAATAGATAGAACTATGTGATGGTAAAACATAATTACGTGACAGTTAAATTACCTCATGCAAGGATGATGATGGTAAAAAATAGAAAAACAAAATTACGCAATAGTAAAATTTGTGATGATGCTTCATATAAGGACAATGAAAGAAAAATGGGTGTTGGATGGTAGGGACAACAAGAGAGTAGCAGTAGGGGCAAGAGGGTGTAAGACCTTTGGAGGAAGGAGAGCATGGGAGAAAGCCAGAATATAATGGAATTAAAAAATGTCATATGGAAAAAATTCTTGACTCATAACAATGATCATAGTGGGGAAGATTTTAAGACCTTTGAAGTAAAGGAATTGAACAATCTGGACAAAAAAAAGCTCAAGGGCGAAGATATAAACTCTCACCAAGCACAAATTCCATCCATCCCAATTTGGAATCCAAGTAATATGCTGTCATACATGGGTCTGCCCTTGATTCCGGCCATCACACATCTCCGTGGACCAGCCGTGCTCTGTGATTTCTTGCTGCACGACTAAATTCTCAGTTTTATAGAACAAAAATTCCCATGTAGATTAAAACTTAGCTGGCCAATGTTATAGCACGCTCCTTTTGGGCTTAGGTATTTCATGTGGATGTAATATGGAAGACGCAATTTAAGGTCCACTGGGCCTGGAAGTTTGCTCTTGGAAATGGGTTGGGACATGTCCTGTATCCATTGTTCTCTCCAAACTCTGAATAATTACAGGTTTTAGTGTTATCTCTGCTATTATAATGCAAATTATAAGATGCGCAACTCATGCATCTCCAACCATAGTTTTTTACAGAATGACCTGTTCTCTTTATTATTAAGTCGGCATGTGTCAAACATTAGAATTTATGATGCAATAGGAAAGGGTTTAGCTAGCTGTGGACCTGAATTTTGTATTACTTTGGCTGAGTCAATTTGGTCAAACTTAACAAAAAATTAAATATATTTTTTTCCAACCAATTATCTGACATTTATAATGGGTAAATAGCCCCCAAAACATAATATGGGTAATGAATGGATGACCCGTTTATGAAACCCAAGCCATTCAACAATATTTTAATAGTATTTCTATGCTCGCTATGTCTTCGTAATATTATTTTTGTCTCTAAAGTTTTAAGTCTCCGCAGGAGGAAGAGCATTCCGGCTGCCCCATCCTGTTCCTATGGAAAAACTTGATTGTGATAGGGTTGGGGCTCTCAAACCTATTCATGCCAGAAGAGAAGAAGTGGTAAGAAAGGAAAGAAAACTTAATTGTGAGTTGGGGCTCCGAAATCTGGAAAGAGAATTAGATGCAAGAAAGAAAGAAATGAAAGATGAAGAAAAGGAAAATATGAAAAAAAAGAAGAACAAGGAAAAAAAAAAAGAAGGAAGAAAGGAAGATAGAAAGAAAGGGAGAAAAGAAAAAGAAGAAGAGGAGAGAGATGGAGAATATTTGTTGGGACACAGGAGCGAAATTGCCGCCGAAATAAGGCGGGATAGCAGAACCTCTTATTCTATAGAGAAACTGGGACATCCTCATCCAATGAAATTTAAAATCTCACTTGGATCCTCATGATACTATGATGATGAAAAAGAGAAAACAATATATCGTCTATTATTGGCTTCCGCACCATGGATGTTTTGAATATAAATGCCCAAAAAGATTTTAAACCTTCTACAGCTTGATCAAATGAGCATAATTGTACTCCATACCATGCCAAATTTGATTTAGAAGTGATAAAATGGCTGACAATGACAAAGCACAATAAAAGTCGATAAAGGGCAAATTAGGTAACAAATATCATAATTAGTGCGAGATTTATTCCTTAAGCTAGCTGTAGTTTTCAACGCATTATATAAAATGATTTCTTATTCAAGAATCAGCCAAAAGTTGGAAGACTGTTCACGAATGGCCATAGCATGAGAGGAAGTGTCGGCAAAGATCCCCACCATGTCTAATTAAATATAAGTAATATTTAGCCGTTGTTAGTTATCAAATTTGAAATATAAGCAATATTTTGTCAGTGTTGGTTATCAAACTCCAGAGACCTTAATTAGAAGCCCATTACCAATTGCTGGTTGGAGCTATTTAAACATTAGAATAAAAAAGTGGGAAGTTTTCAGCAATTAATCAGTGTACATGATAGGTCTAATTTTAAGCTAGCAGTCATATGGCAACCAGGTGCACCGTCCAAGCTTGGGACAAACTTTGCAACTCTCTTTTGGTGCTCTCTTAGTGACTGGCTAGCAAACTAGAAACTCACTCCCAAGATCATGTATGGTTCTCTCTAACTGGGCCAAGTGTTTATTAAAAATTATGTTTGTGTTGTACCCTATATATATATATATATATATATTTGTGCAATATGTAATGCTTCCTTTCATCTCACTATCATAGGTTTTCCTTGAACTTTCCTTTTTCTCTCCCCACTTGTTCTTAGTTTTTCAAAAGAATAGCGCTGTTGGGCGTCTCTTTGGTGCATATAAAAAGCTTCCTTAGCTACCATATCACATGAGGGGACTAGTGCAATTGTAGGTGGTCGAATGCAAGTTAAGCAAGGTCAGTATTAATTTTATGGGTCCAAAAGATTTTCGGCAAAGTGGCTTGCAACGGTCCTCTCATACCATATCGGATATTAAATTGAGCATTGGCTCAAGTGGTGCACTCAAGACACTAATGGAGAAAGCCTACTTCCACTTTGTCTGGTGATTTGCTTTTGAATTTGGTCCACAATAATCTAAAATTTGGTTGGAATTCGATCTTAGTTTGTGATGCTAAGAGCAAAAGTCAAAAAGGCATGGCTAAATGACAACAAATACCAACATTCGAGCTGGACAGCTAATGAATCCTATTGCGAATATTATATGTGAAACTGAATTTGATAAAATTTTGTTCTCACGTAAGCCTTCCCCTAATGAATTTTGTTGATTTTTTTTATCTTCTCATAAAAATAAGTTCCAGAAAGGTATTCTGAGCTTGCAGAAGTTTCATCGGTTAGTGGTGATATTGCAAAGTCCAAATGGAATTAGCTAGTACAATCTGGTTAATCTAAAATTAGCTAATATAGTTGTTCTATGGAATTAAAGAAAAGCCTTCTTGAGAAGAACTCAATAAGGTGCTATTGCGCTTTTGTTGGCTATCTGCGCCATTTGAGGAAATGGAACATATTCAAAACCTTTCAAAATGTTAATCTTGATCTACAATTTCATCAAAGTGCTTGCTGAACTGCTTAACTTTTGACCAAATATCATTCAAATATTAGAAATAAATAAAGCACTTTCACTGCACCGGCATGTTCTTGATATGATATTTCTTCTAGTTGTGATAGTAGTAGATCTCGTTGCTTAACCGTTGCATGAGATGCTAGAAATCAAAACTACTTGTCAATGCAAAAATAAGCATAAGCATTGTCATCAGGTACTCTTCATATAATTAAAGTTCTAAGGTGCGACACATATGCTAGATTTCTAGAATTTTTTAATAATTAAAAATTATTGTTATTTAGATACTTTTATACAGCAAATGCAAAGAAAAACTGTTTTTTCTTTTTTTAAAAAAGAAAAAAAAATATTTTTAAACCTCCAAGTTTTAACAAATCACACTTGAATCCTACAAATTAAACAATTTGCAATCAAGACCATCAAATTATTTTTATGTATTAATATGATCTAAGAGCAGACCTTGGCATAATACTAAAATTACTCCACTATGATCCAGAAATGTCATATGTTTGAAATCAGAAAACAACATTAATTTTCACACATGAAGATAAAAATGCATATATCGGATCCTCTCAAAATCCCATGATGGTAGGAGCCACGTATCTCGTATGCTAGGATGCCTCTCCTTTCATACAAGTCTTTCACGCAAACACATACCAAACTACGGTAACCCTTCGCCTCTGCTTATAAGATACTGTCTTCGCATGCATATTGAATATCATAATGTCCAGTGAACTCGCACCTTGAACTAGCCATGTTGTTCAAGGCTACTTGGCTAGCACTAGATGATGACCTAATGATCATCATCGATAGTACCTTGTGCTGGCCTAGATCATGGCAAGGATCATAAGATTCGATACCTAATCCTTATGCTGGCCTGGATCCGCCACTTGTCAAGTTGGTATATGTCCAAGGTGGCTAGAAAGGAGATCTCACTTAAAGCAAAATACGTTGTTGGCAAATTTCTTTGAATCTCCCTTAGCTTTAGCTGCTGGCCGCTCCTTTTTGAAAATTTGGTACATGACATGAGAAAAACCAGGCAAAAGTAAGTCAGAATGTGGGTGCACCAAAAGCTATAGTGGCAATGCATGCGTGTATCGCATATCTTATTGTCATTATATAACGCAAAAGGTTGCCTCCCTCGGAGGGAGGCAGGTCATGTGAACATAAAAGCTTAAGAAAACTCTTTAGTATCTCTTGTAACCTATTGGATGCCTTCAAGATCCTTTCCAAGCTCCCAACTTTCCATTGGTGGGAGACTTGGGAGCTTTGGAAACATGGCTGTTCCTAGCCACCCCAACTTTAACAGAAGATTAGTAGAAGGTGCCATGGAGTGGCCAAAACATTGGGCGAACAGCCTCCAAAATGTAGGACCAACATGCCATTCACACGTTAGAGTAGTCAAGCTCTTGATGGGGACTGCACTCTTGCTCTCGCCTTTGCTTGCGAGGAAACCATTGCACCCAGCTAATTTACTCGTTTCGTGAATACATTTGCATGTCCACGTACGTGCATGCCAAAACATGGGAGCCAGTGAGCAAGTGATATTATAGAATTGATTGTGCCAAAAGGGTTCGGTAGCGTTGCTACACTTGGGCTCAAAAATAGCTGGGCATGGTCTGCAGCAGCCAATGACAGGAATTTTTTGATGGAAAATGAGCGGTTAGTGGACAAAATGCCATCCTTAATTGCTTTATATGTAAGAATATAGATGAAGGTTCGATACGAGGGAGCTTGTAAAAAGTTTGATGGCTCATGTCGACGTTAATGGTTTTTTTTGGGTATACAAGGGAGGTTATGACGTGGTATCCTTAATTGCGTACTTTTTCTCCAATTAACATCTCTTTTAACACAACTGATCTCTTGATCAAACTACCATGCCTCTAGATTTTCTTTTTTTTTTTTAAAAAAAGGGATACATTATTTTCTTTCTACTGTACTCCTATTGCTGGCCTTACAAAATTATGGGCTTGAACAAGGTGAAAAGCCCTCTCGACCTTGTTTGTTTTCACTAAAGACTCATTTAGTTCGCAGGAAGAATTTTTTTTTACCAAAATATTTTTTTTGAAAAGCTGATTCCTATAAATATAATGTCTGGAAAAAAGATTTTGGCATATTCGGTCGACCAGGAAAAAGTGGTACATTATAGAGTAGCTTATGTTTGGTTGACCATCTACTTTTCTAAAAGTTATATAAAATATCTATTATACCCTTAATAAATGAAAATATCTTAATCATGGATTTTTTATTGAATCCTAGAGCTATAATTATTTGTATGTTCATATCATATCCTGTATGTAAGTTTTTGACACACGATTTGCTTTGATTAAATAGTTGGGCATTAACTTTGGCCATTGTCTACTAGTTTGCCAGCAGACTTCCAGCACTTTGTGGAGAGCTTTTTCTGTATGTTTTTGAGCTTTTATTTCACTACTTTTTCCCTTGACTTTATCAAAACTCAAAAAGGCAATTAAAGAACATCTTTTTATATTTCTACGCAATTTGCCTTTTTTTCCTTCCTATTCTTTTCTTGTTACCTTTTATAATGCATCTAAACGGCTGTTGAGATTTTTCAAAGTCCACCATAGCTATGTCTGCACCACTCAAGTAAGATTTCTTAATCTAAAAGTATTAAAAGGAATCACTTTAGTCGTATTTTAGGGGCAAGGGAAGGTTCTCCAAATCACTATATTAATAGCATGTCTTCGCCTTTATCTTTGTCGTCGTAGTTGTTGTTGTTTTATCATGGAACTTATGGTTTTTATCTCCAAATCATTATGATTACTGTATTTGCTAGTGATGCGGAATTTGCACCCCGTCACCAGCATAGCCCCTACCGATCCACGCAGTAAAAGGAAGTATCCCTCGGGAGGTATTGTCCGCTTTGGGGATCGAGCATATCCGAAGCCCTCCTCACGGTTTTGCCCCACAAAAGACGCCTCCTGAGGGAAGGGTGATTGAGCCCCCACATTTAAGGCACAAACCTTCCCGCTGAACAGTCGATGTGGGACTAAATTCGGGGAACCCCCCGCAACACAGCCCCCAGCGGGGAGGTCCTGTGCCCGGGTCGGCTCCTTGCTGGATAGGCGAAGGGCCGAGGCCCTTCCTCTAGCGCCATCTGATGCGGGATTTGCACCCCGTCACCAGCATAGCCCCCACCGATCCGCGCAGCGGAAGAAAAGTGTCCCCCAAGAGGTATTGTCCGCTTTGGGTGGCGTTTTAGGCCCGCCTCACGGTTTTGCCCCACAAAAAGCGCCTCTCAAGGGAAGGATTATTGAGCCCCCACATTTAAGGCACAGACCTTTCCGCTGAACGGTCGATGTGGGACTAAATTCGGGGAACCCCGGCAACAGTATGCTATAATGAAGATCTCATGTCTTCCATTTATTCACCCATCTTTACGTATATAAAGATTAAAGGCTCTGCTACGAACGGTCAGAAATTTCAACACACCAAGATGCATGAACGTGAAAATGAGCAAGCATGGGTCGATATTACGTACAGACTTAACACAAATAGGCACCCCAGAAGAAGAAATAAATTACGACAAGATCTAAGGGCTCCTCAACCTCCTCTTATTTTCTCTTCCTCTTATGTATGCCATATATTAACAATATGGATGGTCATCTTCTTCCTTTCTCCTCCTTATATCAATGCACGTACGCTGACTCCCTGACTCCTCTAAAGGAGTCACTTCTAAAGCTTCTTTTAGTCTCACTTTCTCTCTAAATCAAAAGGGAGCTCGGCGGGGTGTACCCTTACGCCTCGACGTCCGGTAGCTGATAGTAGGAGAGGTCGCGGGAGAAATGCTGGTGGTGGTCGTGGTGGACTTACCGCCCTCGTCGTCCGACCACCTCCAGCCGTCAATGGCCACGGCGGGCGACATCTTCGGGAACTTCGTTGGGGTCGACGACTCATCCGACTCGGAACCATGAAGCCAGTCCCGGCTGGTTTTGGGGCGTAGCGCAAAGGTGAGCCCCGGGTCTCTTTGCATGCCTCCCAGCTGCAGTAAAGAAACACAAGCCATGGATAAACTACTTAGTAGGAGCCGCATTGTCTCCAAACTTTGTTGGGAAAAAAAAAAAAAAGAAAACTTTCTTCTTTGAGCGGAGAGAAAAAAAAAAGGACATGAACAGCCTAGTGAAAAAATAATTGATTGAAGCTAAACCAGGAAGTCAGCCTTTAAGTTCTAAAAGTTGTAACCATTGCGAATAAATGCTCAATATATATATATATTTTTTTTTTGAAGAAGAAGAGTAGCAGCAGCCGGAAATACTGAAGTGATATCCATTTTCTTTCAGCAAACCAACCCATTTCAAAATTTGTTTCTTTTTCTTAATAATTTGTATAACAATGTGAGAACCATTAAATAAGATTTGCCTGCATACAATGCATAATTACATAAATTCTAAAACTCAAGAAAATGGATCGGAATTAAATGGTTCATAGTAGTATCTGGTCTCATGTGAAAAGACGAGCAAATCCTACAAAAAAAAGGAAAATTGACCTATACTAATCATTTTATTTCTTTAATGAAGAATTTCCTTGTCTTCCTTCACTCCTCCCAAATGTTCATATATGACTTTTCTTGAGATACGTGCATGAGTCGAAACCATTCTATTAACAAACTTATCATAAATCAAGATGAATTTTTTTAATATACAATCTCACAAAAGATTATAAAAATACTCTCTCATCTTAAACCGGAAAAATCCCATTAATTCATTGAGAATTTTAATCCACAAATTATGACTAAGAATCCGACCGAACCCGACTACCGAAATGGCTCATATGGTCCTAAAATTGCGAACCGAGTCCACCACCCCTCCTCCATTAGGAACACGGAGGCCTCCAGTTCAATTCTTGGGGAGGTCGTCCGTTCATCCTAAAAAGAACCAGAAAAGAGGAAAGGGAGAAGACTACGGTCCATCACTTGGAAGTTGGAAGCACCTCCCAAGGTTCAAATCCTTTTTTTTCACTTGTTCAAAAAAAAAAAAAAAAAAAAAAAAACTAGATAAAAAACTAAAGGGAGACGAAATTTAAAGCAATCCAAGAGCCATCGCAGTGGCAGGCAGAGAGCCACCTTGCATCCGAGGGAGCAGAAGCGGAAGTTGTCGAGGAGGAGGCTCCGGCAGCAAATCTCACAGGTGTTGGTGACGCCCTTCCCCTGCCTCGGCCGCGGCCTCCCGTTCAAAAACACGATCTTGGCGCTGTTTATCACATACGTCTGGATGCATGATATATCTATGAACTTCGACAGGTCCGACACCCTGATCACGTTGTGGTACGATGACCTCCGTATCTATTACAAATGAATAACAAATTAATAAAGGCATGATAGATAGATACGTATCTGTTCCCGTTATATTCCTAAGGGAATAACAAATGGAATAAAACCTGAACGACCCGGTGATTCTTATGGTGTTGGTCCCGTAGACAACAAGAACAAAGTGCGCGTCCGACGCAGTCCAAGCAGTACATGTTGCACTCGCTCTTGTTGGAGTTGGCGTGGACGTCGCAGGGGACGAAGAAGCTCGTCCTCAGCATGGGCTTCAGCCATGGCGGAACCAATTCCTCGCTGCAGCTCCTGCCGAACTCGATCGTCGGACTTTCCTATCCACAACAAACAAGACCTCCCATCCATCCACCCATCCAAATCCAACAACAAAGCCAGGGATTACAACCAAAAAAAGATCATTGGAAGTTTACCATATAAAAGCTTTCCGCTTTGCTCTCCCAAATCCAAACCTCTCTCGCCCTCCTCGACAGCCAGGAAAGCTGGGAATAAAAACAGAGACAAACCCAAAATATTATATATGCATATATTAAGAAAAAAGAACACTTTTTAGAGGAAGTCGTACGAGGTTTTTACTCGACACCTTTGGGACCGAACCGATGCAGATGGGAGGAGGAGGGAGGGGAAGGGAACAGGGGAGAGCCGAGGAGATAATTAATGGAGAGAGGAGAAGGGGGAAAGAGAGAATGAGCTATTGAGGATTCTAGAACACGAGAAAAATGGGCAAGGCGGCCTGGCTTTAAAGAAGAGATCCAAACCATAGATCTCCGGCGGCGATTTTTTTTGACGGAGGGATGTAGGTTGAGTTGTGCCAAGACTATAGGCTTCATATCCCTCTAATTCTTGGTCCAAGATGAGCCCAAATGATGACAAATCAATCCCATTCTTATATACATCAGATGCATTTCATGTCCACTTTGGGTGTGACACCTTCTAATGAAATTTACTGGTTTGCTCATGCTCTGATTAGGATCTCCAAAGAGTAGTTCACTTTTTTAGTTCATATATTAACTTGTCGGTGGCTTATTCTCCAAACAATACAATATTATATTACGAGAGAGATGTCATAAGGCTTTTCCACGATCTCTTGTTTTATTTTTTAAAAAGGAAGCACGATTTGCACCATAGATTTTTTTTATCGTATGCAACGTCTTATTTGATAGCCATCCATCTCTATGATCGGATATCATGACCGCCATCCAGAGCTGTACCAATCTCTATGATACAAAATGCGCACTAAGTGATTCTGAATCATTTTTACCTATACATATATTTTCTTTTATTAGTCAAACACGTTATTTGACTCACCAATATGTATCATACATGTAAAGAAGAAAAGCATTAATAAATTCCTTCAAATTCATTAAATAGATTATGATGTAATTAATTACAATTAGTTCACAAATTGATGATTAAAACTATTGTTGTTGGTGTTGATACTAGTGTTTACAACTGTTGCTTATTCCATGCTTTTCTTTACATAAAGCAATACATCATTTACATAAACAATTGATTCCATGGGTTTTTTTGGCAAAGAACTAGAACTTGTCTAGATAATCCCATCCTTCTGCTTGGTAACCAGGGATTGTGCATTGATTTCTTTGATGATGCGTTCCGAAAGATTTGGATGCAAATAATTATAGCACCATGGATCTATCTTTTTCTTAAAAAAATATAAATAATAAAATATTTTCTATTTATTTGTTGAATTATTGAGTTCGTTTACATTTTTTTCAGACTTTTTGTATTTTTTCGAGTTCTAAACATTTGCTTTTGCTCCACCAACATCCCATCATCAATGCTGCTGTCATCATGTTTATGGTGCAACTTTTGCATTCTTTCTCTCTTTTGACTGTTATTATTATATTACTTTATAAATATTTTTATTTTCTTTATATACTTCTCAATGTAATAGAAAATGATAAATTAAAATTAAAACTAATAATTAAAATATATCTTAAATAATTATCATTTTAAGTTCCTTGGAGTTGGGATAGAAAACATGCACATCATTCTTATTACCATTAGCTATCCTTTTCATGGTTGGAATTGTTCATATATAATAAAATATATATCATGACATTCTGATTTTATGTTTTAAAGATCATTAAATCCTCGTATTGTTTTTTAAATGATAAATCAGACTCCTTCTCAAATAAAGAAATGTTGAATGACACTACCATTGTCATTTCAAAAAAGAAAAAAAAATCATTCGAGATTTGCAGTTGCAATGATATCCTGAGCTAGTTTTCAAACATCTAATTAATTTTGACACATCAAGAGTATTCATACCTCCGACCAACTTAGCATGAGCATGGTATGAGTGCCCATTTTCTTCGTGCAAATTGTCCTCTCCATGGCATGATGCAAGAGTATTAGTGTGACTTGTCGAAATTGATACAATAGATAGGGATGAATAAATTTTGAGTCACCAAGTCAGTGCTAGTCAGCTAGAGGAATCTTTTATGTGCACATAATTAATACCTAGAGCACTTTGCGTCTACAATTAACATTGTATTCTTCACACTGATATTAGGCTTTGGACCAGGAATCCGACCCGTATCCCCACGGAGTCAGTTAATTAGTTCATAAGTAGGCTCGTCAGAAGCGGAAAGCGACACGATATCTAACTTCGTCTCCAAAAAATTTGTCTACGAAAACATTCTTTCTATTCGTATTCTTTACTTTTTCGTGATTTAGTAGGATGTGCTTAAGTTAGATATATATAACACATCCTATTTAAAAAAAAAATAACGTGGGCCAGAACGAGCGTGCGGGAGTCGTTTGATGACGCTATCTTTTCACACGCTTGCATGGGGACCGCACGGGATCCCGTACGTGTCAACAGAAGAACAAAATTCGTGCGTGCCGGTGGGTATGAGATCCTTGAGCTAGCACTTGGGGACAAACACCCATCACTAGCCCAGGAGTAGGTAGCTGGTACGTGGATGCAATTTAGATGGCAACCCGAAAGAAGACTCATGGAGCATGCTTAAAAAACATCTAGTCAATCACGATCATCCAGCCTGTTGCTTGGCACTGGATGGGTGACGTGATGGTGCTGGAGAACTCGGTAATCGGCTGCTCAGATCATACTCAGCCGTAACTTGAGGCCCGCACTTCGATCTAAAACAACAAAGATAGAAGTACTCTTGTTGGAGTGTCCGACGAGGAACCCTCTAATATCTAAGTCAAGACGATGCTTAGAGAATAGAAAGAGCTTTCCAGCAGTCAATCAGGGTGCGAGCACATACTTGGAAGGCCTTCCAGAGAGTCGATTGGATGAGCGAAGGAGAGAGTCTGCCGCCATGGAATTTGGACACATGGATCGACTAGGATTGATTGGCCTTCGCACGTTTCAAATATCGGGTGCGAGTGTTTGGCACGCGGATCGCGCCCTGCCTGTTAAGTCAGCGTGATTTCAAAGATCGTCTGAAATGTCGGCTAGGGTATTGCCAACTGTGAGAAGCTTTTAAAATTTTAGCCATGTGCTTTCGAGCATGCCAAATGGCTAGCTCTGACTGATGGTTTGTTGGTTTTGTGGCGAGCTTTAGTTGGATGAGCTGTGGCTGATCCTGATACACATCGCAACTAAATCTTGAATAGAAAAGGATATGTAATTGTTACTCTCCACGGAACTCACGCAATGAGAAGCCCGAGTGTTTCTGTAGTAAATTTTGGGAGTGCAAGGATATATAGGGGTTATTTAATGCATTATCTCGTTATAACGGTCCTTCGCCAAGACTGTTATTAACTATGCTGCTAAGACAGATAATTTTTCAAAATTTTAGTATTGAAATAAGTTGTTATCATAGTGTAATAACAAAAAAATATCGAACCATAGTTGATAGTTTGAAAAAATAGCGATACTATATTTTTTTATATTTATTACATTAAATGATATATTTTTTGAATCATGTAGCCAATTTCGAAGATAATTTGGAAAAATCAAAAGTTGGAAATATATTATTTAATTTAAAAGAAAGTATAAATGAAAATAATCATCATTATTTATATTGTAAGAGTTCTCTAAAATAGAAACTAATAAAAATAATGCTGTCATATTTTTCACATTATTTACGTCGCCATAAGTAAGCAGACCACATGGTTTGATGACATTATATATA
>JAOXJJ010000748.1:710017-725264 GCA_025769935.1 Phoenix roebelenii
CCCCAACAAAACACACACAAAAAAGAAGAAGAAGAAAGAAAAAACAATTACTGATCTGACTCTAGAGTTTATGAGGTAATATGGTTTTATTTATCTTTTATTCAAGAAATATTGGAGATAATAGTTTACTGCATTTCTGGCTGGTGGGCCAGTCAGTTTAAGAGACTGGAGACCAATAGATATGACCAGTGGGCTCTGTAGAAATCTAGCAAAGGTTTTTGCCAAAAAAAATGAGAGAAGTAATGAAGAATTTACTTTTAATTTGCAGAGTGTCTTTGCAGGGTGTGTGACTCTTTGTTGGTAATAGACTTTCATGAAGCATGTCAAGTGCATAAGCCCAGATTTATCTGAAAAATATGTACATTAATAGGGTGTCTCAGAGTTCTTAGATGACTGACTAGTTAACAAGGAAATGATATTTGTGCTAGAAGTAGATTAATGCTTTTTCTTGTCATTTTGATTCTTTATTTATAGAAATGCTTAATATTTTATTTCATTTAAGATCCTTAGGGTTGATAATTAGGTGGGTGTGAATCAGCAGTCTGGTGGTTTGCACTTTCAACGTGCTGGTAGACTATAATGTTGTACAGGATTTGATGATGGATAGGGTGAATTGGCGGCTTGCTTAATAGAAAGCTTATGGATCCGTGAACATGTGCTTTGATAAGAATGTAAGTGAAATTGTAAAATTTATTTACTAGTTAAGAGAAAGAAGAAAGGAAAGAGAGAACTTGAATAATAGCATGTTACACTGAATACTAAATCATGTGTCATATCTTACAAAATTAAGACAAGCCAGAGAAATTGATTAAAATAACTACTATCCCATATCACAGTACACTGTAAGCAAGTGCATTAATGTCTTATTATGTTTTATTTACTAATTGATCCTTCCCCTTTATGAATAAATCGTTATTGCCAACTCTTTCTTCAATGACATAACAATGATTTTTAATGTGTTCGGCCATCTCATGCTGAACCAGTTTATGAGCTACACCAATGGCAGCCTCATTACAACTTTCTTGGACCCCATGCTTGATACCTAGCTTGCAAAGCAAAATCTTTAGCTATAATAACTAGCATGCACCACGAAAAATTTGTCTAGAAAGAGAAACAAATGTTATCGTACAGATAAATATAGGGGTTGGATAAACAGCTCTGTATCAGTTTTGCCCATGAAACATTTGTTTATCAGAGCCTTTTTTTCTCTTTTGCAATTTTTATTTAATTATATTATTATTATTATTATTATTATTATTATTATTATTATTGTTGTTGTTGTTGTTGTTCTTTTATTATTATTTTGGTCTAATGTAAGGATTAAGATCTTTTATGACTTATGCACATTTTATCTAAAGAAATGAAAATTTGAAGTATCTCAACATTAAGGTATTTGATGGATTTATCAGTATTTTTACATCTCTATTATCTGTAACCCATAAGTTTTTTTTTTTACATATGTCTTCCTAAGGGATTTATAATATCTGAATTAAGCATTTTCCTAGAGCAGAAGAGATATTCAGGTTTTATGTCTTTCTATCACTTATCACACTAGTTTTCAGTTGAATAATTTTCTTTAGTTCAGTTGTCATCATTTTAGTTTCTTTACATCATGAAGGGTTTATTGTAATTGCTTTTGTGATATTGTATTCAGTTTTCATTTGTTTTTCTTGTCAAATTATGATTTCCTCTTCATGTTTGCCTTCTTTTTATTAATTCTAACTTCTAATAGTTATTGCAGGATCATTACGTAGGCAAAGCAGCTGTGTAGAGTTAAGGCGAAGGTATAAAGTTTAATACTTGCTGAGTTATTGGTAACATCCCACATGGGTAACTCACCTGCTTTTATTTCTATATGCCTTTTGCATTTTCAGGGGATCAGATAGCAATAGCTACACGCCTAAAATCCATAAAAATGCATCAGTTTCAGCTGATATTAATGGCCTCACATCACAATGTGCTCCTATAAATCCAGGTTATTGCACTTTGTATTTGTAGGATGATGAAAATAGAATATCTCTCTGTCTGTTAGGATGAAAGCAAAGCTGATTTACATACTTGAGAGAGTTATGATTTTTGGTTTTCTAATCCTATTTAAAAAAACTTTCAAATTGTCAACATTGCTTTCAAATATTTTTGGATGCACTACAGGTGAATCTTGAATCTATTTTTGCATTACTAGTTGCATGATGATCAAGGTTAATTTGTGCTAGCACCTCACCAACATAGGATAATTATATCTGTCCACATATAAAGACAGGCATGATTAACTTTTTTTATTTCTCATTGTTTAATCATCAATTTACTTCATCATATGCCCTACTTTTCTTTGGTAGCTATAGATTGGACGATTTAAACATTTCTTGCAAAAGAACAAAGCTTTCCTTTATAAACAAATGACGCCCACCAACATGTGGTCTTTGAAACCCTATATTCTTCACTGTCTGTAAAGCATCTGCAATGAAATTTTTGAAAAGATAAATAACTCAGCCTATTTAACAGTTAAGGATGTCCATATTTTTTGGAGAAGCAACAACTTCAATCCAAAGCGAACCTGTCAATTTGCAACTTTTGACAAGCCTTCTCAGCTCGGCTGCTTGAGATTTCCTCAGACCTTTCATTGATAAAATCTTCTTCATAAACAACTTTCTTCATGATTTTGTGAACTTTTGCTTTAAGATACTAAAATTTTTCTGTGTGGTCTCCTAAGAGTTGGATTGACCTGCATGTGACTCTTTTAGTTTGCAAGGAAAATTCAAGAAAATGGATTGTTACTCCTCTTCTCTGCAATGTCATAGTTTCTTCTGTCACCAGGGCTTTCATGTTGCCTTCTTTCTTTGGGCCTTAAACTGCTATTATATAGCCATGTTTTAACTTACACATAATTTTACTTTTGACTCTTTTAAGTGCACCTCCCTAACTTTCATTTGCATCAACAGTCTTTCAGCCTTAGGCATGAAAGGATATGCTTTCCACCTTGCCTTCATGAATGACATCTTAACCATACCACCAATATCATCACAGAGTAGTATGCCAACTTGAATGAAACATGGCACTGCTTTGTGATGGGGATGATTGTGTCATTGTCCCATGCAATAAAGTAGGAGTATGAAGTGTTGCTTAAGCTAACTTACCCACCACCACTAATTATGGAAGGTATTCTTCAATAACTATAGGCATAGGTCAGCTTATTTCACTCATGCATGTTGCCAATATCTCATGCAAGTAATTTAAGGATATTATCGTGCTGCCTATCCATAGACTTTCCATATAAATTGTTGCTTCACTTGGGATACCGTAAACCCATCTCAACCTTCTTGTATGAAATTGATGGAGGATAGGATAGAGAACAAGATCGTTTTGTTTTGATGGATAATTGAATATGGCAATAAGAATCAATGTCCTGTAAGGGATGCTGAAATTCATAATTTGATTTGCTTTCATGTTTTAGTTGATGCATGGGGATGGTTTGCTAATAGACATTTTAGTGTAGATATGTTGGAGTGCTGCTGGGGATTGTGGATCCACAGTTTGAATGAAGTTTTGATGAGGATCATTCATAGATCAAGTGAACTTAGTTTGAAATTGAATTATGGAGGTGGACAAAGGGCAAGATAAATTAGTATATGTAATGCTGATGTTGATGTTAAGAAGTTGGGAGTTACCGTTCGGGTGATCATTTAGATGGTCTAATATTAAGGAAACAGGGGATTTTGAAGTATCAGATTTATGAGAAGAGGAAAACTTTGCCAGATAACCACCAACAAGCATGTGGGGCAATTCTCATCTAGAATTTGCAAAAAAAATAGTCATTTTCATGAATGAAGTCATCACCATGGAAGAAAGAAGCAAAAACTCTCAAGTTTTATTTAAATTAAGTCAATGGTACATCGGGGAGACAACTATTTTATAGATCTGTACTGGGTTCCTTGTGGATCTAGGACATAGGAAATAAAGAAAAAAAATCTATCAAGGAGATGAGTAACAGATCCTATAAAAACACAAAGGGGGGTTGACTAGTTAGCCCCTAGAATGACTAATTAACACAAGAAATAAAGGCTTGAGCTGCTGTATCCAAATGAAATTCACTAAGCAAACTTAGAATTAGCCATAAGCATTGATCTTGTAATTGAATTTGTTTAAATAGAAACAAACCTAAAGTAATCTTAGACATGTGATGCTAATCAATGCAAGATATGATGATCTCTGAAAGGAAAACATTATTAAAAGGGGTAATCTTTTCATATTCATCATCTTCTGCTTTGGTTTTGACCAAGCTTACAATTTTGTTTTAACAAGGAGAGGAGACATAATATGTTACTGTCATCAAATTATTCAACAAGTATTATTTGAAACGAACATCAATTAATGCAGCTGTGCTGGCTTTTATCACTGTAACTGACAAACTACCTGCATAATCTTTTGTCTTTACTGTTTTATTGGCCATTTATTTGGAATATGATATTTAGAATTCCTTAGGAAATGGTATCTTTTAATCAGTTTCTCATGGCTTATCTAATTTCTCAGTTCCTCTCAAACGCACCAGCAGCTGGTCTTTCGATGAAAAGATTCTTCTACAATCACTTTACAAGGTACTTCTTTTATCCTATCCCGTTATTTTGTATGGTCTTATCTTTCCTTATCTTGGAGATACTTTGTGCCATGATTATTTTGATCAGCATTCATTGTACCACCCGAACCTCACGGTTTGAGGCATACTGAACCATACTGGGTGGGAGTGGACCGGTTATGGTTCTTCCCCTCAGTTTGAGAAGTCGGGCAAGGGAGAGAGAGAGGAAGGGAGGGAGAGGAAGGAAGGAAGGGGGGAAAGAGAGGGAGAGGGAGGGGGAGGAGAGAGAGACCAAGAGAGAGTGGGAGGGCCGGAAGCCCTCATTGAAAGCAGTGAAGTCAACAACAATTGCCAACTTTAGTTCAAGTCGGCAAAATAAAAAGGGGACCGCTGTTTCGAAACGAAACTTAGGTCCCTGTTTTCAAGGAGGGCTTCCAGCCGTCTCACCATCTCTCTCATCCTGCCTCCCTCCCTCCCTCCCTCTCCCTCTCCCTCTCCCTCTCCCTCCCTCCTTTCTCTCTTTTTCTCTTTCTCCTTCTCCCTCTCCCCCTCCCTCTCCAGCTCTTCCTTTGTCGGTGCACCTTGGAACAGCATAGCATGGTACGTATTATACCATACTGCCAAGCAACCATTACGGGTTTCGGTACCAGTACGACTAACCTTGATTTTGATTGCTTCATATATTGAAACTTCTACATTTTGTCAAATTTGACATTACCTTGTTCTTGGAAGGGTTCTAATCTTGAGATCACTGTTCAGGTTCTGGTTTCAGTTTCAAAAATTAATCCCATTGTCCTGTATATAAGGGATGTTGAGAACCTTCTATACAGATCACAAAGGATATATTCTTTATTTCAAAAAATGTTGAAGAAGCTATCAGGACCAGTGTTGATACTTGGTTCAAGATTGTTGGAATCTGATTGCGACTACAGTGATATGGATGGAAGGGTCAGTAGTCTGTTCCCTTACAATATAGAGATTAGGCCTCCAGATGATGAGACTCGTTTGGTTAACTGGAAATCCCAGCTTGAGGAAGACATGAGAATGATACAAATTCAGGATAACAAAAACCACATTGCAGAGGTACTCGCAGAGAATGATCTTGAGTGTGATGATTTGGGCTCCATCTGCCTAGCAGATACAACGGTTCTCAGTAATTACATAGAGGAAATTGTTGTGTCAGCTGTTTCTTACAATTTGATGAATAACAAGGAACCTGAATATAGAAATGGAAAGCTTGTCATTTCTTCAAAGAGGTTGGTATACAGTGGATATGTGGTTATTTTTCTGTTGGCCTCTCCCCTCCACCCTTTTTTTACTTATTGTGTGTTTCATATAACAGTTTGTCCCATGCATTGAGTATATTCCAAGAAGGTAGACGTTCCAGCGAGGATACTCTAAAGCTGGAAGCAAATGCTGAATCAGGAAAGGTATGCCTTGTCTTTACAACAAACATGTAAAGTGTGAATAATATAGTGCTGTGCAAAGCTGATAGATGATATTATTACTTAGGAAACTGTAGATGAAGATGGTGCAGCTGTGGCTGCAGCAAAACCTGAAGTGAGTGCCGAAGTCTCACCTCCTGAAAAGAAAAGTGAAGCAGAGAAACCAGCATCAGCAGTGAAAGATGCTGAGAGTTCATCTCTACCACCAAAAACGCCTGTAATTTTTCTTCTTTCTTGCCTTTCTTTGACCATGTTTTCATAGTCTGATGTATACAATAATAAATGTTTTTCTGTTCTGCATGTAATAAATAGTTGTCAAAAAAGTTGTGTATTTGCTCTTGACCAATTACTTTAGTAACATAAATTTTTGGACTGTCTTGTATATTAGGGAGAATTTTGTTGCAGATATTAGGTTTATTTTCAGTGTTCGTATATAATTTAAATGAGGAGTTTGGATTCAAAGGACAAGAGGATCCCTCTACTATCTGTCTATTCTTTTACACTCAAGAAATAATCTAGATTAAGAAATCAGAAGGAAAGATTTAATGTTAGGAATACATCCCATCTGTAACATGATCTCAACCAAAAATGACATTTGAATGCAACGCTTTATTCATTTCTTCTGCATAAATTAATTAGTTGTGGAGTGGCTGATTGCAAATAAATGGTATGTATCCATAAGAGTGAACCTTTAGGGCTGTTCTATATTTGACTGAGGTCTTCTATGGTTTCCCTCCTTTTTTGAGCAAATGATTGCTAGATGGCTTCCTAACAAACTTATTTAACTATTTTTTTATCCAACAGGAAGTTGCTCCAGACAATGAATTTGAAAAGCGGATCAGACAAGAGGTCATCCCAGCAAGTGAAATTGGGGTGACATTTAATGACATAGGTGCCCTTGATGAAATCAAAGAGTCTCTTCAGGAGCTAGTCATGCTTCCCCTTCGACGTCCTGACCTCTTTACTGGAGGTCTCCTAAAGCCTTGCAGAGGAATCCTACTGTTTGGTCCACCTGGAACTGGGAAGACAATGCTAGCCAAGGCTATAGCAAATGAAGCTGGAGCAAGTTTCATCAATGTTTCAATGTCCACTATCACATCAAAATGGTTTGGGGAAGATGAAAAGAATGTCAGAGCTTTGTTTACACTTGCTGCTAAGGTCGCCCCTACTATCATTTTTGTGGATGAGGTCGATAGCATGCTTGGGCAGCGAACTAGGGTAGGAGAACATGAGGCAATGCGGAAGATCAAAAATGAGTTCATGACCCACTGGGATGGGCTCTTAACTAAGTCTGGGGAGAGAATCCTTGTTCTAGCAGCGACAAACAGACCGTTTGACCTTGATGAAGCAATTATTAGGAGGTTTGAGCGCAGGTTTGTTTGGTTGTATATTTGCATCATGCCTTGCAGTAAAGTAGATATAGTCACTTATAAAGAACATGCCATTTTTCCAAATCTAATTTCCTGTATTTGAACAGAATAATGGTTGGCTTACCATCAGTGGAGAGCAGGGAGTTAATCTTAAGGAAACTTTTGTCGAAGGAAAAGGTTGAAGGACTTGACTACAAGGAGCTTGCAACTATGACAGAAGGATACAGTGGTAGCGATCTTAAGGTCTGTATGTTTCTTATGGCATTTAGCATCAGTTAGTGATTGATAATTAACTTGTGGCAATTGTTGAGCAGAACCTATGCGTGACTGCAGCGTATCGCCCTGTTCGAGAGCTAATTCAGAGAGAGAGGCTTAAGGAACTGGTAAGCTTTTAAATAGCTTCTATAATAATATTTTCTAGCATCCAGTGGCTCAATTTGAAATTTTGTTGACTAAGCAAATTTGCCAGGTCATTCTATTCGAATAAGAAAATCTTTTAGTTTGTTTTCCTCCTTGTTCTTTGAAAAATCTGTTGCTTACTGGTTTGAAGATCTCTAGATAAGCACATTACCTAAGTCTAGTTGCCGACTATTTCTGGAATGCCAATGAAGATGATATTTGTTTCCACTTTCAATTTAATCCTGTTTTCAAGAATATTAGACGCCCCAGGCTAATCCAATGTATGCTTGTTCTTTTTTTTTTCTCCTCCTCTTGAGAACGAAGAAGAAAAAAAATATCACTTCTAAGCATGGTTCTGTCCAAAATTGTCATTTATCAAAGTATTTACTAAACTTTATTCTGAATTCTGAAGTTTACACTTGACGTATCAAGAGGTTTTTTTCTCTTCTTAAATGCTTAGTTCTGTCAAAAATACTAAACTTTATACTGAAGTCCCATAGGCCTCTCTCTCTCTCTCTCTCTCTCTCTCTGTGCCCCCCCCCCTCCTCTCTTTCTCTCAGTTCCTGTTTATAACATGTTACACGGAGCTGAATTGTGGTGGACTATTGGATTGTGTTTATTTTTCTCAGGAGAAGAAGCGGAAATCTGAGGAAGGAGACAGTTTGGCAGAGAGTTCAGAAAATAAGGAAGAGGATGGGGAACAAACATTAACCCTCAGACCTTTAAACATGGAAGACTTGAGGCAGGCAAAGAGTCAGGTGAGTTTATTTCTCTGGGGTACTCTCTAAAACCTCCATGTGCAAAAGAAGTAGTGTCTGGATATGCATGTATGTGTGTATGTCTGTCTCATTGTGCATGTTCATGTGTGTTCTTGGCGCATGTATGTGCATGTGTCCACATGCCCCATGCCCTCATTGGTGTTGGCTTTGACAACCTTCTGGACAAGCTTTTGCTGAGTTATCTTGGTTTGGACTTCCATAAGCAGGACTGGTGTCTTTCTGTGCTGATGCTCCCATAAACCTGCATCCTGATGAGGCATGCTAACTGATTGAATCTGGATATACTAAAAAGCATCAATGGACTATTTACTTAAATCTGGGTTATATATGTGATTAATTTGTGCCATACAACCCTTGAGCTCATTTATTATTGGTTTCTTTTTATTGTTTTCTTTTTTAAGGTTAATAGTTATAGATCCTAAATTTATGTAATAATGTTTGATGATAATGGTTGTGTTTTGAGGTTAAACATTAGAACTTTGCATTCTCATCCTTTCCTGACAGATTGAAGATCTGTCCATGAGCATCTTATTGTGCAAGCCTGGTCGATCTATCGCCCACATATCTATTCGTTTCTAACTGTGCTATTGTGCACTCTCTTTCTTTTTCCCCTTTTCTGATTTGTTTCTATATATTCAGAATAGACTGTGATAATTCAGAAGGGAGTAAAGTATTATCTTTATGACCTGTAATGATACTTATGTATTTGCTAAATTTTCTAATGCAGGTTGCTGCCAGTTTTGCTGGTGAGGGTTCTGTGATGAGTGAACTGAAACAATGGAATGATTTATATGGGGAAGGAGGCTCAAGAAAGAAGCAACAGTTATCTTACTTCCTATAAAGCATACATGTATATACAAACCAGGGAAAAATGAGATTTCACCCCTGGTGACCACTCAAATGCTCTTGCGGAGCAAGTGATAATAAACGAAAGGAGCATTAAGTTGCTGGCTGGTTTCCAGTATTTGTGTGCATTTTAGTAGTGGCGGGGCTACAGAAAGAAAAGGTAGTATAGGTTGCTTGGATCTGTCAGATGTAATTTATACCCATATAGAGTGTATTATTTTTTTCATATGATACATTTTTGAGGTATGTATGTATTCAGTGGTTATATGCTGTATTATTTTGTTGCTTTAATTTAGACAATACAATTCTGAATGATTATTAGGAACTCTATGAATATCATTTCTAGAAAGTCTGGTGGTTGGATCATTGCAAGTTTCTCCCTCTCTCGAACCAACCAACCTCCCCACCCCCTCCACCTGCGGGGTTTTTCTCTCATGTTAGAAGAATGTCAAGGGATGTGTTCTGCTGAACTGTAATGTCATGTCTGAGAAGTTAAGAAGTGATGTGAGTTTTAAAGTTCAAACCCTGCTACCAAAATGCTATATGCATGAGCCACTTACTTGATTAAGCATCTTCCTTATTTTCAGGTTAAGAACTTAATCACATATGTATTCCAAGAAACTATTCAAGTCATTAGTTGCATCAGTTGGTTTGGTATACTTTGCAAAAGAAAAGTTGAGATTGTAGTGGACTAACATGAGAGATAGAAAAACTAATTAGAAGATAATGACAGGCAATTAACAGAAAGCACCTGGTTTGCCCAACAAGCACTGAGCATTTGATGGTTTATTGTGATCCCATTAATTATAATTTTGTAAAGATTAAGGTAATGTATAATAATTGTTTGGATTGGATTGATGTATTTGTCTTGGTTATGGAAGAAAAGTTAGGTGCATGGTCTCTTCCGCATCAGGGCTGAGCACCTTGGATGCGCCTGAGAAAAATCATTAGTGGTTGTGATCTGCGTTTCAACTTTTCATTATTTATGCAACTTGATGAGCACTCTCCAACATTTGGCTAGTGTATTTTTATTATCACCCTCTCTTTATCGAAGAAGACAACCAAGATGGTGGACCAGTTAGATATGGGTGTCTTATAGACATTTGGAGAGAGGAAGGGTCTAATGCCCTCTGCGGCTCTGCCTAGCCAAGAGGTGGTTGTAATAGCAAGTAGAGGAGCAATTTATGAGCAGCGCTAGCAAAATCCGAAAGAGGGATATTTAGGAGATAACTGGCATGTTTACACTTTTCATCCTGATGAGAAAGTTAAAAGCATGAATTATCCCCTTGATCTGCGCAATATTTAGGTTACCTGGCATTTTGAGAAATCAGGACATGTTCCTAAAGGATGGCATCATATGAAAGTTTACGCACGCGCACATAACCTTAAAAACTCTATTTTGCATATTTAACCATGTCAAAACATAATTTACATACATACCCCTGCTACCTTTTACTTTTTGCATAAATACCCTACTTTTGCAATCCACCGTGTGGTAGGACTTGTATATTAAAATAATTAAAACAATATTTTATCAAAAAAATTAGTTGGACACCCTATCAACTTGATTTTTTTTTTAATATATCTCAAGTTTAAAAAGTTTCAAAGTAGTTCTTAAAGTTAGTTAGATAGTTTAATGTAATCCCGAGTTCCAATCATCATTCAATGCCATTACGATGTCATTATAGAGGATAATTTTGTTCTCATCGGCTTATTTATCAAAAAAAAAAAAAAAAAAGCCTCTTCTCCTCTTCTCGCCCGCCTCATCCAATTACCTCTTCCTCCTTTTTAAGCCTCACTATTGTTTTCATCCCTCTTTTTCACCCCTCCTCTCTATCTAACTTAATCTCATTAGAGCCCTATCCACTCCCACCACCTTCCTTCCTTCCAATGTATCCTCTTCCTCCTCTCGAAATGCCACTATCATCCTTATTCTTCCTCTCTATCTCTCTTCATCTAAGTTGGTCCCAAGCTCACATGAGCCCCACCCACTCCATCTCATCCTCTTCCAGCACCTCCTCTTCCTCCTCTCTAAACCTGGCTGCTATTCTTATCCCTCTTCTCCATCTAACTTGGTCCTGAGTCCCACACGAGCTCCACCCTTTATGAGGATTCGTGCGGGCGTGTGTTTAGTCCCATATCGATTATTCGCTGAAAAGATCTTGGATAATTACATAGGACTAAGGAATCCAAGAAATACTTTTCGGTTAGCCTTTTTGGGTGAGGTCTTCAGTTGTTACAAATAGTATCAAAGCGAACTCGGTCTATAGCCTATATGAACCAGGAGACACTGCAGCATGGGTTCATAGAGGCTGACCATAGGCCGATCGTGGTGCTCGTGATTAGATTTGAATGGACTTGAATCATTAGCCTGACGAAGACATCAAGGCTTGATGGAGAGAATATGTGAGGACCCGTGCGAGTCTTACATTAGTTATTCGCCGAGGAGATCTTGATTACTTATATAAGATTAAGAAACCGAAAAAATACTTTTCGGCTAGCCTTTTTGGGTGAAGTTCTCAGTTGTTATAAATGGTATCAGAATGAACTCGGCTCATAGCCTGTATGGACTAGGAGACACTGCAACATGGGTTCATGAAGACTGATCATGGGCCGATAGTGGTGCTTGTGATTATATTTGAATGGATTTGAACTCTTAGCTTGACAAAGATGTCAGAGCTTGAACGTGGAGAGTATATGAGGATCTATACAGGCGTGTATTTAATCTCATATCGGTTATTCACCGAGAAAATCTTGGATACTTATACAGAACTAAGAAATCCAAAAAATACTTTACGGATCGCCTTTTTGGATGAGATCCTTGATTGTTACACACTCTCACCACCTTTCACCTTCCAACACTTCCTCCTCTCTAAAACTTGCCGCATCCTCATCCATCCTCTTCGTCTCTCCTCTCTATCTAACCTAGTCTCGACCCCACCCACTCCCACTACCTCCTCATCTTCTAAAACCTCCTTCTTCCTTCTCTCTAAATCCTATCAATATTTATCTTTGCTCGCCTCATTATCTCTATTCCCCTCCCTCCTCTCTCGCATGGTCGATCTTCTCTTCTCCACCATCGTCTCTACTACTTTGCTGCCGCTTTCGACCTTATCTAGCCCTTCCGTTCCTGCCATCTTCTCTGTCACTTGCTTTATCCCCATAGTCATGCACCCCAAAGAGATCAAGGACCACAACATTGACTTTGACCCATCATAGCACCATTAGCAAGTGCTGCAAAAATAACGATATTCTAATTCTAAAATTCTCAAGTGACCATCCCATGGTAAAATTTCGTGAGCTCAAATAAATTATATTAAACCATTTAACTAACTTATAAAATTATTTTATTTTTTTTAACTCGAGAGACAATTAACTAAACTAGCTTTAAGCGAGGAAATGTTCAAGTAGTTTTTTCTATTTTATTTTTACCTAAAATGATGAAGTGCCCTTTTGTCCCTTTTACCTCCACCCTCACCTAGAACCTAATTCTCTCCCCTCCTCTAGTCCTTGCAACCCGCCACCCACCCACATTTTTTTTTTGGTACATTGGCTGCTCATACTGCTCTTGTATGAGTACAGCTAGTTGCATCACTATCAAGAAGACTACATAAACCAGAAGGAACATAGGACTGCTGGATCCATAGAAAATCTTCAGAGTGATGGGCAACAAATGAGGCAACCCAATCCGCAGCTTGGTCCTCCTCTCGAAAGACGTGTCTGACTTGGGCAGCACGACACTCCCTCAACATGTGTCATGTGTCCCCTAGGAGTAGGTCCTCATCCTCCCCCTGCCCCACTCCCGTAAGCACTCAATTAGCACGACTGAGTCTCCCTCCAGTATGATATAGCTAGCATAAGTACATGTTTTGCATATGAGAGCCCCTCCCATGCAGCCCTGAGCTCCCCCCAAACACTGAATCTTCGAAGGAATGACATCCTCCCACCGCAATCAATCTGGAGCAGTGGTCTCTAATCACAAATGCCACTCCCGCCCCCAGTGGGCAGGCTCCCATCAAAATTCACCTTAAAGTGGCCAGAAGGTGGGGTCTCCACGAGATGAGAGCAAACCTGAGCGCTGTAGTAGCAAAGAGGGGGTCCCAGATGTCCCTAGCCAACTCAGGTGAATCAGACCCAGTAGACTTGATGATCTCCACATCCTGACGAAGGGCCCGTTCTACCATAGACTTCAGGGGTGCCCTCCTACCCTCGAGGACTCTAGCATTTCTATCCAGCCAAATATGATAAGCTAAATAAATAGTAGCAATATCCCATCCAACAGTGCTCGGAGATCAGACAACATCCCTAACAAGTCGAAGAAAGTCCCCTATCACAACATCGGGCCTCGGAAGGGGAAACGATGCCCTCCTCCACACCTGAGCTACCCTGGGGCACTCAAACAAAGCATGGCTGACTGTCTCTACCGAATCTGGGCAATCCCCACACATCAGAGAAATCCTAACACCCCTCCTAGCTAGCATGTCCCTAGTCGGTAGGCAGTTCCAGACTACCTTTCAGATGAATAGTACTATCCGGGGGTGAACCCGCAACCTCCAAATTCATCTACCATTACACTGCCTAGCCATCTCACCCCCATCACCGCCTATATGTCAGCTGAGCGCACCCTAGCTGACCCAGTCGTCGCCCACACCAATCTATCTGGTGCACCTTGAGGAATCAGGATGGCAAGAATCCTCTCAGCTAGCTGTGCCCTGAAGGCTTCTCTGATCAAGGTCTCATCCCATCGACCCCCGCCAGGGACCGTTAGGTCGCCAACTTTAAGCCCGGCCAACCTAGCCGAGTCGACCATCGTCGACATCCAGCAAAGCGGTAGCTCCATGACCCACCTATCCTATAGGACATCGATGGATTACCTATCACCAATCATCCACCTGATCGCCGGCAACACCAACGGGGCAGAGGAGCAAATCTCCCACCATATGAATGAACAATGACGCCTGCCTCGGGCCTCCACCCCCAACAAGTGAGCATCGTACTTAGCCCTCAGTAGGGCACTCCACAAATTCTCCGACTCCAGAAAAAATCTAATGGCGCGTCGCACGGCTAGCACCTCATGCCTCGCCAACAATAACCGAACCCCTAGACCTCCCAGCCTGAGTGGATGACAGACTAACTCCCATGCCACTAGGTGAATGCCCCTCCTGTTCTCTTGTCTGCCCCACAGAAAGTCCCTGAATAACTGCTCTAAGGATCTCGGAAGAGACCGCGGCACCGAAGTATGTTGGCAAATACACCGATATTGAGCTCAAAACCATCCGCACTAGGGGTGATATGCCCCATCATGGAAAGGGCGTCCACCTGCACTCCCTCTGGTCTGCATCTGATGCTTTGCTCCACGTCGGAGCAGTCGCTACGCTGAAGCCGTCGACCAGTGATGGGAACCCTACGATACCTCATCGTACCCTCCTGCTCACCCACACCCAGAGTCTCGCTAATGGAAGCCTTGATCTGCGGTTGGGTCCTAGGACTAAAGCAAATGGCAGACTTAGCCCTATTCACCAGCTGACCGGAGGCAGAACAATAGTCCTCCAAAATGTCCTGTATCAATCTCGCCGCCCGCCGTGTCGCTCGCACCAATAGAAGGCAAGCGTCAGCGAAGAGTAGCTGCTAGATCTGGCACGACCTTGCCATCAGTCTGTATACCTCCAAGGCCTGATGGTCTGCTGCATGCCGAAAGGCTCTGGATAATGCATCTGAGCAAAAGGGACAGTGGGCAGCCCTGTCGAAGCCCTATCGTGGATGATGCGTCACAGAAATGTTCTCCCAAGTGCAGGAGAATCGCACAAGTAGTAAATTCTCGGGAGTCCGAGGTCGAAT
>JAOXJJ010000748.1:733617-769347 GCA_025769935.1 Phoenix roebelenii
ACAGCATATCATTTGATCGCGAACAATTTTAAGGACTTGAAGATAAATTCTTCTTTATCATAAAACAAGTCCTAAGGACTTCATCATATAAAAGTTTATTTGAAGATGTACAATGAAATGATTAATAATGCCAAATAACACTTTATTTATTTGTCAATTCATTTACAAAATTCAATCATCAACATGCTGACGATTGACATTTAGGATACAATTCCCAACACTATCATCTGGCCATCTGAATCTCTAAGCTCCTGATTCCGTTCCTCTTCCACCTAATGATAGTGGACTGATGAAAAAACTTGTTGTTTCGATCCCCTTCCCTGATCTACTGGACTCGGGACTTCTGTCTCCATAATGTTTTTTGTTGGCGAAAGGGAGAGTCATGGGTAGATAGATAAGATCTCGGCTCCTCCAACTCTACTGAAGACAACCCACCTCCCTGCACCTCCTGAGATTGCAGCCTGGAGATTGCCTTCTCTGTCTTCTCCACCCTCCTGAAGATATTGCCCACCTCTTTCCTGTTCCACCTCCGCTTGGTTATCTCCAGTTTGCAAGAAACTCTATCCATGGCATTTCCCCGAACCAGTACCCGCCAAGCCTCATGAACAACCTCCCAGGGGTAAGACAGCCAAATCTTTTCGAATCTAAATGGAGATCGAAAAGGAGTAGTGAACGAGGTACTAACTAATATCGGGCAGTGATCCGAGGTAGATGACTCATCTGGTAGTCTGGATAGCACTGCACCCAACCTTCAGTGGTGAAGACTCTATCAATCCACTCCCAGAACCAGCCCGCCCCTGTCGGTTGTTGCACCAAGTGAACCAGAGGCCATCGAACCCAAGATCCACTAAACCATTGGTTGTGATGAAGTCTTAGAACTCTCTGACCTCCTATTTGTTGGAGAAGGTCTCCCCTCCATCTTCTCATCGATGCAGTTGAAGTCCCTTGCTACCAGTAATGGATGACCCAACTGATTGATTCTAACAATCTCCTCCCACAGATACCTCCTCTCTCATTACAGATACCAGTAATGCATTCTTCTTCATTCTGGTTTCTCTCCCCCTGAACACCCTGCAATGCCCGCTTTAGGAGACCGAACAGTCTCACATGTGGGGAGGCAGCTCCTTCCTCTTGGTGAGTTGCCGTGCCAGCCTTAGATGGAGCGTGCCAACCCCCTGGTTGTGGCCCCAGCCTGCCCTCAGTCACCACCCCAGGCACCTGTGTCCTCCCAGTCGACGTAGAGACCCCCTTCCCCATAGAACTGCAGGCTTCCTTATCTTGGAGAGCAGTCGTACCACCCACCCCTTGAAGCCCCCGACAAACACCCCGCTGCTACGACGACCAAGTTTAACTATATCGCGCTACCGCTAGGGGCCTAGGGCCTGTCTCCGCACCTCAGTCGACGTATGGTGCGAACCATGGGGGTGCACAAATATGGACCGCACCTCACCTCCTCCACTAGGACGGAACTCCAGCCACTGCGATCCACCAAAGGGACACCAAGGGAGATGAACCCCACATCCAGTCGTGGATATGCTCTGAGTTTTTGCAGGGGGAAAGCTGCGGATGTGCTCGATGCCACCCTCTGCCAAGAGACCCTCACCCATCTCTCCTCCTACCACCTCGACCACCTCCTCCTCGATCCGCATCCTCCTCATCTGCCCCATTAATGGCCGCACCGGTTGCCCTTCCCCTCTTCCTCGACGACCCCAGCTACCAGTTCCACAAGATTGTTCTACCAACGAGTCGCCGTCTTGTTTGCTCGACACCCTGGTCCATGTATATATGTTAGTTACACCCAAACCTCGATCCAATGGCCCGAAGCTCATCGTCGCGGTGTTTTAGATCCTCGTTAATCGAGAGTTCCGCCCATCTCCTCACGACTTGCAATTTTCTCCCTTCATCACTTGCTAGGGCCAATGATTGCAAGAATAGATGAGGAGGCAGGTGGATTGGACGATGAAGAAGAGAAGGAGTCAGGGAGGAAGAGGTTAGTCCTGGTGATGACGACGGTGAGGTTGCCGGCGCTCACAAAGTGGCCGGACAAGTAGTGGGCAATGTTGAGGAGGGGGGTGAGGGTGTTCTTGGGTGAAAAGTGGCAAGTACTCTGGGGCCCAAATAACCAGTTCGAATGCCCCAAAAAGGTTGATGGTACGGTCCCTACTCCCTATGCACAAGGTAGAACCTTGTGAGAATGTATGTAAACGACATTTTCCAAGGATGATATGCAAATTTAAGTTTGACAGGGCTGTACGTATAAGAAGCCTTTAAAGCTATCATATCCGAACCGATCCGGCAGGCTACATGCCGAGGCTAATTCGAGCTTACCAGGCATAAAGATGGAAGTTTATGTACTACTTTCACAAAATATGGGGATTTATGTTCAAGAATGCATTATATTCTTTTTTTTTTCTTTTTTGATGAATAATGCATTATATTCTTTACGAACTAGTTTAAGAATGCAAGTGTCGAGGCTCGCACAAATTTATCACCATCATATATAATTTTTACAGCGATAGTGCTTCTTGTATACGTAATAATACGTAAGCTGATCCCGGCCTCCCGGTTCGCCTACTAGTTCAACTTCGTCATCCACTAACATAAAAAGCTAATTCACAAATATCACAAAAATTCAGGGGTCTAGATGTATTCGTGCGCGTATGAAAGTCTCGGAACTCGAGCGCCGAGAGTAGCTCAAATTCGCAACGGATGCCAAAAGGGAACCTAACATAAAAGTCTCACAACGTTTAGGGACTTACCTGTAATAATGTACGAATACGGGAAGTTTCGTCAGTGCCGAGAGCTGTAATGTATGAGAAGCCGTTTTACATATAACCCCTTTTCAATATCGATATTAGAAGACTGTTGATCGTGGCGGTGGAAGCCAGTGTTCGATCCCGTCTCTTTACGTCGCCTTTCAGGACGAGTCGGTGGAAAGAGAGGAGAGAGAGGAGATGGGGAGAGCCACGGCATCGGAGCGATACGAGGAGCTAGGGTTAGCGGAGGCCCTCTCGCGGCCCTACGACTACCCCACGGCGTGCCGCGAGCTCGGCCTCATCCTTCGACTCGCCTACGCGAAGCTTCCAAAGGGCCTCCAGTCCCTCGTCTTTCGCGACACCCTCTCCGCCTTCCGCCTCCTCCCGCAGTGAGCCTCCCCCCTCCGTCTTCTCTTCTTAATTTTGCTTCAATTTCTGATTCGTAATCGTCGTTTCTTGTCTCCGAATCCCTAATTCGCCTTGGCCCTCTTTTGGAGCCAGATATCTTTGTTATTGTGATTCATCTTTTAATATTATTACCGGCCTCTCTAATCAAATTATTAGTCGGTCTCTTTTTATTTCGATAGATCTGCAGCGCTTTGGTTCTCTCTTTTTAGAGTATCTTCTTTGGATGTTTCTGTCTGTGCAATTTATGGGTTCCCCAAGGAATTTTATGCACGCTTCTGCTTAGGTGTTTCTTTTGGAATTGATAAGTTGCGATCTGTTCTTATGACCAATTTGAATGAAGATTTTTTTCTACTTTTTGATGTTTTCCCTTTTCTACCAATATCATATGTTGACTGTGTCCTTTGCTGTTACTATAGCTTATTATTGATTTATATTGACGGGGTTAGTATGTGAATTATTGAATGGGTCTTTAAAAAGTTAAGCATAATTTGATCTATGATTCTGTACCTTTTTGGGGAACGAAAATGTACTGAAACATGAAGGTAAAAGGTGAATATTGGAGCACATGAAACGAGGTGCTCCGCAGACCTATATCATAGTTCTTAGGCATTTCGACCTTACAAGGATTTACTATTGTAGGTAATTATTTGCTTGGACTGTAAAGTTTAAACCAAAGGCGTTTCTTCATTCTATTAGACATATTTACCAAAAGGAAATAAGAGAGATAAAAGCTTGGATCGTATATAATGAACATTTCATTGCTACCATTGACCACTTGGTATTATCTCAAAAATAAAATGAAACAATTTCAGTATTGTATTACCATTATTACTAATGATATAACCGTGACATCCATCCTTTTATTCTTGATCCAGTGTCATACTTACATTTCAATTAACATTTACTTAATATATATTCCTTTTTTTTTTCTTTCCAAAACTAATTTGCTGGAAACTGTTGCATCTTCTTATAACAAGGCCCTATATGCTAAACAGTTATAATTGAACTTGATATATTTGAATTAAGAATATCTCATGGATGGAGTTAATTTTCTTTTTTTGTTGGCTTAATGTTTCTTTAATATTTCTTCTGCGGTAGCCTGACCAAGGAATAATCTGGAATGCATTACAGTCTTGTTACAGGTCAGACTTTCGAAAATTTTTATGTGATGCTCCATCAGTTGGTTTTACATCTACTCTCTTATAGTTGTTTTATGTTCTCGAGTACTAGGTCCATATTATTAATGCGTCAAGCTGTTTTTTATTATCAATTATTATATATCTGTGATAAGGATTTGCTATGGATTGGATCCTTACAGAGCAAATGGCTTCCTAATACTGCAGAGTGCAAACAGGTTATGGAATTTCATCAGCAAACATCCTTCTTCAGGCAGCAGAAGTCGTGTTGCCCAAGCAGAAAAAGGCACTAGCTGTTTCAGAGTTCAAGCATGCAGCGGTTGCACACAAGAGGCACTCCAGAGCTCATGAAGATGGAGGTACTAACTACATGTGCAAAAAAAAATGTCATGCCTTGCAGACTCTTTGATTTATTTCAATTTATCAGTTTTTGAATACTCAAACATGCCTGTAACACCTAGCCTCAAGGCAGCTTCATGCTGAACTGCCTGTCTGAGTATACATTTATTCCACTCACCCAGTAAAAGGTGCCTTATGTGGTTCAGGGCAAGCAGTCATCATATAGTCAGAAATAATAATAACATCTTACCATTACATAGCAGTTACATTTATGTTTAAGTACAAATCATCTGGCTATGATAGCCCTGGCAACTGCCTTATGCTTCTTGATCCCCAAAAAAATAGAGAAAAAGAAAAAGAATCTCTAGGATTTAAGTAGTCTAGTTACCATTGAACACACATCACATTAGTGTCAAATCAAGGTTTGCTTATTTCTTCCCCATATTTGTTTTATTACTCCAGAGTTTTGTTTTCACAGAAAAAATATTAAGCATGATTTTGATTAACCAAGCCGTCATGGAAATTTCTCACAAAGTTACAATGGCATAAGCTTAATAGTTAGATGTAGAAAGGAGTTGGGATAAGGTCCGGTCTGGCTATATATGGAAATGGCAATGGGTAGAGTACCCGCAAAATTTGACCTACTTGTACCCAAACCCGTTTAAATTCTACTATCTGAACCTATTCCAAATCCAATTAAAAACTTGCCCAAAAATTCCAAACCTGTCCCATTGAAAAAGAGCAAATGATTAGGCACCCAAACTTGACTGATTAATCTTTATTCGGATCGAGTTATTCGAGCGGGGTACCCAATCCAGAATTACCAAAAAAAAAAGATGGGGTGGGGGGATACTTTCAAGTAAAAATGGGTATAAATAATGGCAAACAGTCTAAAGATAAATGAGTTTTGTAGCTTAGTAGTAAAGGCACAAGTTAGATGTCCTTGAGGATTGGGGTTTTGGGTTCCCTCACAATACATATATTTTATAAAATTTTATAAAAAATAATATTATATATAATCGGTTTTGGGTAGTGGGTACCCAAGGGAAACCTAACGGGTTTAAATTTTAAATCCCAAGCCCATCCCAAACCCTATAGGGTTTCACTTCCAAATCCTATAGGGTTAACTAGGGTTCATGACTGATCGGATGCCCGAAAAAACCTGCCTAGCTGTCATCCCTAGCTATATATTGTTAGACCTAAACCGCATATGTAGGGCACAGGTCCAAACTCAATCAACAAGCCTTCATATCTGGTAGTTAATCTGATAATAATTGGGTATCAGGTAATTAATGAATATTTGTTGCACAAAACAAAATACCTCGAGCTTAGCTCAGATTTGCTTGTCTTTTTGCCCCTTTTTTTTACTAATTTTAGTTTGAATTCTCATGTAAGTTTTAGGCATGCTTTTGATCAGATTAGCTATAGGAAATTCAAGATTTTAGTGGTGTCAGCCTACTAGCTACAGTGGCAAATAGTCAGAGTTAGGCTTATATTTATGTAGTTAAGAAAAAAGAAAAGTTCTGTCGGTAGTGAATTTTCAATTTTGTTATCTGACATTTGGATGTAAACTTTCCTCTTCAGGTTCAATGCAATTACGACATGATGTGCTTGTCCACATCTTCAGTTTTCTGGACATGCGATCTTTAGTAACAGCCAGTTCAGTATGCTGGTAGTCTATTTTTTACCTGTATCTATTAGCAGATTGGTTTTTCACTTCAAGTTGATAACATGTTTCATCTTCTATTAGAAGGGCATGGAATTCTGCTGCAAGTGATGATACATTATGGCAGTTGCAGTATTCCCTTCTGTTTGGAGAGTATGACATCAGCTGCCTGCGGACTGGCAAACTAGTTCAAGTCAAGGATATGGTTTTCCATCAAGGCATAGAACGTGTGGATGCAATGACCAAGTTCAACTGGAAGGAAGCTTATAGAAGAAAATATATAGGTATGCATCTTTTGGCTTATAAGATTTTAAGTAAGAGTGCTTGTAGCAGCTTTTGACATGAAACTTTTAATGTATGCAGACACAACCATCTATATGGTATCCTTATGATATTGAAGGCACCATTGCTTACATGGCTATGAATGCAGTAATAATAATAAAAAAAAATCAACATCAACTTTTAGGTGCAAACATACAACATGGAAAGCATGCAAAGATTGCATTAAATCATAGAAATTTTATATGGAGAAATGTTGATTGTTTGAGTTTGTTGATTGCTTTTACCACATTTGTTAAACATGCATTTTGTAAAACCATCTATTTCAGAGGAGATTTTTTTTTTTTTTGCTAATTGCCTTGTATTTATGTACTTTAGCATCAGAATCTTTAAATTGCAGGCCATGCAGGATTCCTTTCCCATGCTCATCTATGTATGGTCTGAATAAATTTTTAGTCATATCATGTTCCCATCTTTACTTTTTTTGCAATAACTTTTAATATAATTTAGCATTTAGACTTCAGATTTTGTAGCAGAATGTGTTCCCTTGGAAATATCCTGGTGATTCTGTGCTCCACTCTAATTTTCAATATGATCACTATATTTTTCTTTACTCCTACATGAAGCTTTGCCCCTGCATTTCTTCCACTTATGTCATTAATGGATTTGTTAATGTCACATGTCAAATTAGTTTTCTTGAAAGTCATTTGAAATTCCCATGATGATGATTAAGAACTAGATATTGACCTTCTGATAAATGCACTTGTCTAAAATGAAAAGCAAATGAGTATTGCGTTAAAACATATTTCATACTGTAATGAAGGACAGGGACAAATGGTCAACATGTTTGCCTGCTAACTGTCTTCTCATCTTGTATATGGCATGTACTTCTGTAGAAAGTTCTTTCTTGAAGGCCCAATTAATATATTGCCTCAAAGTTCAGAAAAAGTTTATAAATTTTCCTTTTTTGTAGTTGTGCTTTTGTATGTCCTTCAAATTCTTGAACTTAAACATTTGGATTTCGCTGCATTTTGTAAAGTATTAACTTTAAAGTATTATTTTAGTTCATTGACTATAATTGTTTTTTTTTAATTTATTTTAACCTGCATTTCCCCTGTGCTTCTCTGTTGCTTTACCCTGTTATCATGAATTACATTGAAAGATTGAAATATGGGAAGAAACACCATGTCTCAATTATATATTTCTTTACTGCACATATCTTTTAGCTCTCTTTGCTGAAAAATGGTGGCATTTCATACAAGTCTTTTTCTCTCTCAGCTATCCTCAACTTCCTCCACCAATCTTCTTCTATGTCAAGGTTCTCATTTTAGATAAATTAAGACTGGTAATTTTATTGCAGGTAATTCATCATTGAGATTCACCTCAAATAGAGCATTATGTGTACATTGCGATTCAATTATTTGGCTCAGCCACATGACTTGCGCCAGGTCATACCATTGTCATAAGCTTGAGAATCAGACAGTAAAAATAAGACCCCTATCACCTAATAAGGTAATGTCTTTTAATTTTTAACTCCTTGCATTTAATACAGACATCTTATAGAAACAGTTTGTTTTCCCAAGAAATTTTGCCAAGGATGATTTAACTTTTTTTCACATTAAGAGTCCTTCAGGATTGTCTTTGCCATGCAAGCAGAGCTGCTGACAACTCTAAATAAGTGTGATGTATAGCTTTCTTTAGGAAAAATTATTATCAGGTGATATAATTAAATCAAAAGTAGATACAAAGATAACTGAGCAGTGTTTTTTTCTTAAAAAAAAAATCCCCCTGTATCTTTTTCTAGGATGAAAACATGAATTAGCTCGATTTGTAGTTTAGAAAACTGTACACTTAGTCACTTGACTTCACTGCATGTTGTTTTAAATTTGATAACTTGTTAGTTATCTGCATTTTTTGAGGTCAACGAATCTCATTCAGTTTCAGATTATCAGTTTGAATAGTTATCTGCATTTTTCATCAGGTTGTGAATTATCTAGTGGGAGAGACTGAATTAACAATGTCATCGTCTGACGAAAGTGATGGTAGTGATACTGATGAATTGTCGAACCATGGACAGCGGCTTCTGAAGTTATGGGCCTATCCAAAGCTTGCAAGCACCACCTAAAACCTGCCTTGTAGAATGTTTAATTTTGGAGGCCTCCCCGCCTCTGCAGTGTGAGCAGCCTGAAAATGTTCATCGTGTCACTTCTAAGAGTGCAAGCCAGTTATGGAAGATCGGTATATGACATGATTTGGAATCCATAAACAGTGGGAAATGTGAAGGTACTTAAGCGTTATTAAACCAACATCTTCCATGATCATATTATCGAATTGGAAGTGATTCGCAATTGTACTTCGAGTATGGATGTTGTATTTATTCAACACTTATATTTTGCTTGCCATATTTATGTACATAGTCATACAGTTTGAATGTCTGAACCTCAATCCGGTTTTAGCAGTAAACCAAGGTCTTTCAGACAGTAGAGTAATCTGTAGGAAACATCAGCTTCTGTAATCAGAGATCTAAGCCCTTCAACTTTAGCTGTTGCCTGAGACGGCCAGCCAAATGGTGGCTGATGGAGAGCAGTTCAAGTTGCGAAATGAAATATATCATGCTCGAATTGTGGATGGGACAACACGGTCCAAAGTCATTGTGCTCTGATCTTTTTTGCCTTTAAATTGTGTATTCGTGTAATTATTTTGAAGAATTTGGTTGTAGCTGATCACAGATCAGAGGAACGCCACACACATTTAGATACAGGAGCTGCATTAAAAGCCCATGTCCTGGTCAATGAGCGTACATGCTATGATTGGGTTAAATCATGGTTGGCTAACAACAATTGTGCCTCTCTCTACGCAAGCTCCTTATTTACAATTCATAGTACTTTGATGGCTGTTCGTTTGCATAATTCAGACTATGAAACAATCAGTACTCGTTTGCACGCTTCAGAAAATGAAACGATTTCTGCAATCATAACCTTGAAGGCGCAGACGCATGCTTGCTACTTTCTTGAAAGTCTCAAATTGCTCATCGTTCTAAGTGTAGTAATAGCAATAATGATAAATGCAGCAGCAATGCTAATGGTAAACACAATGATGGTGATGATGATGGTATGATATAAGTTTTTTATTTTCAAAAATGTTGAAAGTAAGAATTTTCTTCCTTCCATTCTTTCTATAAATAATGATAATAATTTTTAAAAAATTAAAAAAATTAAAAAATTATTATATCTTATATATTTCATCTTTATGTTTTTGTTTTTTAAATTAATAAATAATAAATAAAAGCAATGCCGAGCAAGCCTTTCGCTTCCACTAGGGTTTTGAATTGGGTTAGGACACGCGTCTGTGAGGCCTAGCTCAACATGCTTGAATTTCTTTCCAAATCCTGGCCCATGCATAGGCTAGGGTTGACCTGAATTGGCTCAATTGACTTGAAATTCTGACCTTATTTGCTCAAAATGCTTGGCTTGACTCAAAAGACTCTGGGCAGACAATTTTAATAATGAATTCAAGACAAGATCATGCCAGGTGCCAAAAGTCCGACTTGGGGTGGAACCAGGCACCCAAGCCCATTTCCAAATTTATTTGGCTCCTACTTTTAGACCCAAGCCCGACCCAAATAACCTGGGCCTAATTCAAAGCTCCACCCAGAGCTAGTCTTTGCAAACCTAGCTTTCATTTTCGGAGTTATTATAGCTTTGAAAATATGAATGCACACTGAATCTATTCTCCAAGCAACTAGAAAATATTCTAGATAATTTGCAAACTTAAGCAATATAATTTCAATAAATTAAAAAAAATAAAAAATCGGCATCTCGAAAAATTCTGGAGGGTAAAAGAGATGCGTCGGGGAGAGAGAAATAGATTGCAATGTAGCCGTGGGTTCAGACGCCATGAAAACCCTAAAAATCGTTCATGCGCCTACGAAACGGCCGAGTTTCCTCTGCGAAGGGATTGGAATGATCGTTAAAGATCGTTAGAGAGATCTCAACTATGGAGATTCACCCCCTCTGCTGGGGCCTTTTCTTTCCCTAATATACTCCATACTTTTACTCAATACTTTATTTCCTATTTCTCGCTGTGTGAAATCAAAATCTGAGAACAGATGGACCGAAGGACTGAAACTCTGAAAAGTACTTCAAATCCGGCGATCCGACATCACTTCGTTTCCTGTCCGAAGGCAAACTTGGATGAGATCGCACTGTTCCAAAGCGATCCCTCCATAGGTCCTTCGTTTTAGAGATTGAAATAGGGCAAATAAAAAAAAACCAAAAAGGAATAAGAAAGACAAGGTAGATTGGATGCTCGGTGAATACGAACCAGATAAAATTATAGGATATCATATCGCCGGAACGATCACGAGATTAATTCCTCTTCATCGCATCCCATAAGAAACTTTTAGGGGAAGGGGATTTCGGGTGTCGGGAACGAAACCTAAGCCGATGGCCGCCGCCGTTGTGATCATCGGCTGGGTTAGGGCACCCAGTGCCTTTTATAGATGAGTCGATGGAGATGAATGGAACTTTTCCTTGATGGACGGCTATGATCTACTGATTGATTAAGATCCGGACATCAACGGGCATTCGAAATCGGATCAGCCAAATGAGGGCCTGCTTCCGGCTGGGATAGGCCTAAAAGTAAAAATAAAATAAATTTTTGAACAATTGATAAAAAAAATAATCTGAAAATGGTTTCAGTTAAAAATATATATATAATGATGCCTCCTCTATCTTTTTCGATTCCAAAAAAATTTCAAACAGTTCTTTCAAATTTTTTAAATTATTTTAAACTGATCCTACCGTTCATCTGCATGATTTTTATCATAGTATCGCATAAAATTATATTGTAACTAAAATACCTCGATCGTATTATCATAGTGTAGCATAAAATTATATTGTAACCAGAATAATTCCTTCATATTATTATATTGTAGCATAAAATTGTATTGTAACTAAAATATCCCCATGACATTAGTTATTTGTTAGATGAAGTCGTGATAGAGATCCTAAAAAACTTATTATATGATCTACAATTAAGGATTATCAACTACATATCTCAAAGCACTATGAACATATTTATTCATATGCTTGCAGAGATTCTAAAACATCCATAGTATATAGGCATAGTTAATGATCATTTAGTACACAGACCTCAAAGCACTCCTTGCAACTTTATTTATCCATATGCACGGATCTTAAAGACCCATAATATATGGCACATAGTTAAGAATCACCCATCGTGCAAATCTCAAAGTACTTCGAACCCCTCCATTCATCTACATGCACGGTTCTCAAAGCATTCTTACTATATGACATATGGTCAAGGATTACCCACCATGCAAAATTCAAAGCATACGAACCCCTTCATTCATCTACCTACATAGATATCAAAACACCTTTAGTATATGATTCATAGGCAAGGATCACCCGTTGCTCATATGTCAAAGCACTCGAACTGCTTCATTCATCCGCTTGCATAGATCTTAAAGTCCTATTAGTATATGGCCCATAGTTAAAGATTACTTATCGTACACATCTCAAAGCACTCCAAACCTCTTCATTTATCTGCACTTTGGAAGGGGTGAGGATATTTTGGTCATATGCAACAATAGACTTGCTTTTTGCTGGTTGGAAAGTTGAATAACTAGTTTGGAACAGTTTGGAAACAAGAAAGATACGTTTGAAACTTCCAAAGTTGAGAGAGTATCCCTAGGACAAGTTCTAAGTTAAGGGAGTGTTCCTATAATTTTCTCCAAAAAAAAGTGCCAAACCATTAATTTTAACAAAGTCTACTCTTACTCAATCCTCTCAAAGATCTTAATATTTCTAATAACATAATTGGATCTTTTAATCAGTGGATTGATTTGTTTTTCTCTCTCTTCAGCAAAAAGAAAAATATCGAATCATTTCTGAGAGTGGCTCAACATGTCGGAAGATCATTCACGGAAGAAAAGTCATAAATTTTATGAACAAAGTTCAGCGTAAAGGCATATAAAAATACAAAGTTCAGCATGATATTATTTCATTTTTCAAGTTCTGTCGTCTCCCCAAACGAGACGTGTGGTCACCGCGCCACGTTTTCCTTTTTCCGGATAGATGTTGACCAAGCCACGTTTAGTTTAGAGGGAAGCAAAAAAAAAAAAGTTTTTATTTTTTTGGGATTTGCTCCGACACTTTCTAAAATTATATATGAAATAAATTTTTTAAATTTGTTTTCTATCTACTGAATGATGAATAGTACCATTGAGGTGGTAGCACAGTTGAAACAGAACTTTGTTTCCATAGGAGTGATCCAGGTTTGAAATGCACGGGCGTTAATTAAATGCGGTCCTCTGGTACTGGGGTGATGTACTCACACGCAGGTTCGCCCGTGCGGATGGAGAGGGTATGAGAAACTTTCTATGTGTATTGAACATTCCCTAGTGGAAGGAGGCCCAGTGGGGGCTGCTACGCGGGTGGGGTTAATTCCCCCTCCCATTCGCTAAAAAAAATAAAAAAATAAAAAAATGATGAATGGTGATTTTCTCACAATACAACCTATTATAACCCGTAGCAAAATATCTGAGAACATGTGCAGATAATTTGATAATTTGGGTAGTTTTTGTTAGCAATATATCACCTAACAAAGCAAATAATTGCAATTAATAAAAATTCTTAAAAGAAATAATATATATATATATTATTCGGTATCAAAATAAATCTATTTTATCACAAAAGAAATCTATTCTACCACAAAATAAATCTATTCATTTAATAAATTTAAATCATAAAATTGCAAATCCTATAGATCCACTAATATTAAATTTAAAACAAAAGTAAGAGGAAATAGCCTGATTAAAGGCAGGTCGAAGCGCGTAGATGTTGTCCCAAAGAAGTGTTTGTCCCCATGTACGGATCTCCTGGCAATCCTCATCAGAGATACGACGATCCTAAACTTCTTCTTCGGTACGTCTTGGAAGAAGCCAAATCGAACCAGATCAAACTTGCAGATCCAACGAATAATAAAATAAACTGAATATAATTACAAAAATAAAAATCAGAAGTGGCTAAGAGGAAGAACTTTTCTCTAGAATTTTTCTGATATTTTTTTCTAATTTTTCGTGTCTAGAATAAGATGAAATAGGAGGTATTTATAGGGGTATTTGAGCAGGGGCTTTTTGGCCTTTTTGCGGACACGTCCACACCTTCCGCGGACGTGCCTGCGGTGATTTTACGAACGCCCCAGCGAACGTTTCGCTAAATTCAAATGCGCACGCGGCCGAGTCTCGGGCCACGTGCACATTTAAATTTTTCCAACAATCCCTCACAAAAATTTAAATAATTTTTAAAATCAAAATAAAATGCTGGATATCTTATATCATGTAATAGGTGTAGATACCTTTCGGTTTGAATTCTCACTTAGTGACAATTGATTACATCTGTGGAGCTAAGGTGGTCTTAACCTTGAACCTCGGTCCATGGCTCATATTAAATTAACAGCACACATAATATAGCCTGATCTGAGTTCTAAGCGGGTTGTGCTAATATGGCTATACACAGGTATCTTTTATGTGCTTTTTAGGCAACCGCCCATTTTTCATAATCGCGGCCTGACGACTGCACATATAGGTGAGTACTAATAAGGAAGCTAGCAAGGAAGCTTCTGCCTCTTGAGTCTCGAACCATTAAGAGTTATACAAACAAACTCATCCTACCGCTTGCTTTTATGAGCACTAGCGCCATAAGAATAAGGAAAACATAAAACAGTGTTCCTCTTAGTCACACTCCGGTTTGTTTCTACCCATTGAGCCTTTTGAGGTTGGGTTCCTAAGGTGGTGATCTATCTTTATGAGCTAAGCCCCATCCCCTTCGACGACT
Organism: Phoenix roebelenii; assembly: GCA_025769935.1. NCBI lineage: Eukaryota > Viridiplantae > Streptophyta > Magnoliopsida > Arecales > Arecaceae > Phoenix > Phoenix roebelenii. The sequence continues at coordinate 748,061 of JAOXJJ010000748.1, forward strand.
CTAGAACTACTATTCTAGATAAACCTTTTATAAGCTGATCAGCCAAATTATTTTCTGATTTTATAAAATTCAAAGCAATAACGTTATTTTTCAATTTATATCTTAATGATTTATGACGTACTTTTAAGTGCCTGTTCACTTTTACATTGACATTTTCTTGGCCTGGAATTATAAATCCCTCTGGCCGGTCCATATAAATTTCTTCATTTAAGTCTCCATTTAGAAAAGGTGTTTTTACATCCATCTGATGAATCACTAATTTATGGATGGAGGCTAATGCTATCAGGACCCTAATAGTAGTAATCGTAGCTACATGTGCATAAACATCAAAGAAATCTACCCCAGGTCTCCGAGTAAAACCCTTGGCAACTAATCTAGCCTTAAATTTATCTACAGACCCATCAAGCCTAAATTTCTTCTTAAAGATCCATTTACACCCTATAGTTTTACAGCAAGAAAGAAGATCAGTCGGTTTCCAAATATGATTTTGGATATTTGACTGCATCTCATTGTCCATAGCTTCTCTCCAAAAGGGTGAATTTAAGGATTTCATTGCGTCCTCAAAAGTAGTTGGAGAGTCTTCTATAAGAAAAGTATAGAAGTCATCTTCAGTTTTCTTTACCCTGGATCTCGTACTCCTCCTAGGTTCTGTTTCTACTTCTACTTCCTTTGTCCTTATTCTACTAGAGCTATTAGCTATACCACTATCTACTCTAGTCCTAAGTGGAAAGGTGTCTTCAAAATATATTGCATCTCTGGCTTCTATGATAGTGTTGTTACTAATATTACTTTCTTCTAAATTAATCACCAGAAATCTATTGGCATTACTATTGGCTGCATATCTTATGAATATGGCATCCACTATTTTGGGCCCTATTTTTTTCTCTTAAAATCAGGTATTTCACTTATGCCAAGCACCCCTGCACTTTCAAATAGCTAAGATTAGATTTTTTATGTTTCCAAACTTCATATAGGGTTAGATCATTATTTTTGGAGGAAATCCTATTAAAGGATATAACAGGCTGAAACTAGAGTCTCCCTCCACAAATTCTCTGATACTCTTGAGCTTATAAGCATTGAGTTAACCATATCCATTAAAGTCCTATTCTTCCTTTATGCTACTCCATTTGATTGGGGAGAATATGGAGCAGTCACTTCATGAATGATTCCATGATCTTTACAAAATTGAGTTATCTCATTAGATGTATATTCACCTCCCCGATCTGATCTAAGAATTTTAATTTTCTTTTCCTGTTGGTTCTCAGCTTCGATCTTAAAATCTTAAATTTGCTGAGCTCCTCATCCTTAGTTTTAATTAGGTAGATGTAACAGAACTTGGATAGATCATCTATGAAGGTCACAAAGTATTTGTTACCTACTCTAGAAGTTCTACCAGAGTCATAAACAACACTATGAATTAACTCTAATAGATCTGAATCTCTATTAACAGATTTAAAAGGCTTTCTAGGGAGTTTGGCTTCTACACAGATTTTATATTTCTCATGGTTCTTAAGATCATGTTTTGGTATTAAATTTAGGTTCATTAGTTTCTTAATTGTATTATAATTTACGTGACCTAATTTACCATGCCAAATAGAAGGAGGTTATATATTCATGATCAAAGGATTTTCATTTATTGAAGGAACTATTACATTGAACTTAAACAATTCTCACTTAGGAATTTTTTTCCAATAAACATTACACCATAAGAAATTACAACTTTATTGAACTCAAACACAAGATGATAGCCTTGTTGGGTAAGCGAGGAATCACTAATTAGGTTTCTTCAAATGACCGAAAGATGTTGGACGCCGTGCAGGGACAGGACTTTTCCAAAAGTAAGCTTTAAGTCTACACATCCCACTTTTAGCACATATGCCTCCGAGCTGTTTGTCATGATCACAGCTCCTCCACTTGAGACCTGGTAAGAAAAAAATTAGGAGCAATCCGAACAAATATGAATACTAGCTCCAGTATCAATTTACCAATCAAATCCTTGTAAAGTCATGTTAACTTCAGAAGTGAAGGAAACAAACATGAAAGCAGTCTCAGAGGAGCCAGCGCCGGAAGTCACCATGTTGACTTGAGTTGTGTGTGGACCTTTCTTCTTAGATTGAAGAGGTGCAGTCTTCTTATGGAAGTACCGGGGAGCCAAATGGTTGGTCCGACCACACACATAACAGAAACAAACACAATCTTCCTCTTTCTTCTTCTTCTGCTCCTAGGATTGGATAGGTTTTCCATTATGGTGGTTAGGGTTTCTAGGGTTGTAGGGCTTCTTTTTGTAATGCTTATTTTTGAAGGGTCGGTTCTGATTTTTCGTAGGTGGGGCCTCTACACTATAAGCATTGTTTTTGTGTCCAGTAGAGGTTTTACTCCTGAGCCTATGTTGCTCTTCAATTCTAATCGAGTTCAAAACTTGGGTTAGGGTGAGATCTCCTTGGGTATGGCTCAGAGTTTTAGCAAAATCAGACTAGAAATTAGGTAATTTATCTATCAAACAGGTTACCTAGAATGATTCATCCAAATTGGTCCAATTAGCCCTAAGCTGGTGGATCAGGATTTCAAAGTCATGGATTTGGTCATTCATAGGCTTTGAGTCCACCATCCTTAAGTTATTGAAATCGGAGGCCTTGAACCTCTTTACCTCAGCATCATCGAGACCATATTTGCTATCTAGGGTATCCAAGAGTTCTTTGACACTCTTGGTTGTGTAATAAATGTCATACAATCTTTTAGAGAGGGGCACCTAAGATTCTATGGATGTAATGATAGTCTATCTCATCAGGTGTCCTAGAGGGTGTGCTAGTGGAGGCAGAAGGTTTAGTGTGGAAGGAGGATAAACTCCGGTTTGGATTTTGGTGAGTAGTATATCGTGAAGTAGTTAGGTTAGACCTATTATCAACTTCAGTAGTGCTTTCACCTATGACTGTGATCAACCCTAATATGGTAAGCCAGAACCACATTTGGTTCTGCCATCTCCTAAAGTTATGGCCGACAAATTTTTCAGGTTTGACACTAAGGTGGTCGCTAGTGTTTGAGGCCATAGGTTCAAGGTTATAGAGAAGGAACAGAATCTTGAAAGAAGACAAAAAGTTTATGTCAAAAGATTGCACTAAAATTTGTATTGAATTTTGAATGTCTAGTTGATATATCCAAAAAAATAATAGCAAGATCAATTCCAGATTGGTGGTGGAGCACTAGGTTCACTTAAGTACCAACCTTTTCTTAGGCGCATATGCCTTTTTGACAAGCTTTTCTTTGACACAATTAGTTAGTAGATATAATCACTAGAGATCATATAAATTCAATTTTTACAAAAGCCTAAGTGCAAACTTAAATTTGTTGTTATGGTTAATCAATTTACGAATTTTCTGTTTAAATTTTTTGAATTAGTAATAATTAATTATTAATTTAGTGCTAGCTAGATAATTATTGTAATTGAAATCTAAAATGTCAATTCAATGAATTATAAGATTTATTACTTTATTAGAATAATTGATTACTAATTTTGTGCCAGCAAATCAATTATTATAATTAAGATCTAAAATGTCAATTCAATGAATTATAAGATTTATTATCTTATTAGAATAATTGATTACTAATTTTGTGGTAGTAAATCAATTATTGTAATTGAGATCTAAAATATCAATTCAATGAATTATAAGATTTATTATCTTATTAGAATAATTGATTACTAATTTTATGGTAGCAAATCAATTATTGTAGTAGAGATCTAAAATGTCAATTTAATGAATTATAAAATTCATTACCTTATTAGGATAATTGATTACTAATTTTGTGCTAGCAAATCAATTATTATAATTGAAATCTAATTTATCAATTCAATGAATTATATATTAAAATAATTTATTACCTTATAGAATAATTGATTGAGATCTAATAAGTCAATTCAATGAATTAATTATTATGTATTAACCAATTTCTGAATTTTTCATTTGAATGGGATCTGAAAATTACTTCTTGAAGAGTTCAAATGGAGGTATGATAAACCTCTTGAAGGTTAAACAAATTATTATCTTTTTAGAATGATTTACTGAATTATATATTACTAACAAAAAAAAATCCAAACACTTCTTTGGATTGTTAGCAATATATCACCTAACTAAGTAAAAAAATCTAATAATTGCAATTAATAAAAATTCTTAAAAGAAATAATATTTATATATTATTCGATATCAAAATAAATCTATTTTATCACAAAAGACATCTATTCTAGCACAAAATAAATTTATTCATTTAATAAATTCAAACCATAAAATTGCAAATCCTATAGATCTACTAATATTAAATTTAAAAGAAAAGTAAGAGAAAATAGCCTGATTGAAGGCAGGTTGAAGCGCGTAGACGCTGTTTCAAAAAAGTGTTTGCCCCCACGTATGGATCTTCCGGCAATTCTTCTCAGAGATACGACAGTCCTAAACTTCTTCTTCGGTATGTCTTGGAAAAAGCTAAATCGAACCCGATCGGACTTGCAGATCTAAAGAAAAATGAAATAAAAAGAATAAAATAAACTAAATATAATTATAAAAATAAAAATCATAAGTGGCAAAGAGGAAGAACTTTTCTCTAGAATTTTTCTGGTATTTTTCTCTAATTTTTCGTGTCCAGAATAAGATGAAATTGGGGGTATTTATAGGGATATTTGAGTAGGAGATTTTTGGTCATTTTGTGGATGCGTCCACGCCTTCCGTAATGATTTCGCAAACATCCCAGCGGGTGTTTCACTAAATTCAAACGCGCACGCAGCCGAGTCTCGGGCCGCATGCGCATTTAAATTGTTCCAACAGTTTTTAGGGGTCTGGATGGTTGTTACAAGCAACCATTTTTTTTTTCTATTTTGGAGATTGCTAAAATGCTTTTTTTTTAAAAAAAATATGATTAATTGTAGCCTTTGATTATTGAAAATTTAGATTAACTGATATCCATCTAGTTAATCCTCTGCTCCCATCTCCTATCCCCCATTGTATCAAATCGTTTAATCACTCTTACTTTCAAGTAGGAGTGCAAATAGATAAGGTCGAGTTGATTCCAACCCAACCTAGTTTCTTGTTTGGATCTTAATTTTGGACCCAGATTCAATCCATTTGAAGATCATGTCGAAACGGGACTATAATTTTTGACCCAACGAGCTATTCGGAATTGGTTCGGTCCATATATAATCCAAACTTGGCTTAAAAAAATTGAATCTAATTCAGATCAGATCATGAATCAACCCGACCCAGTTGCAGCCTTACTTTCAAGTCATTCGCGTTGGCATCCCACTTCTCTCTCCCTCCTCTCACTCATTGGCCGCGCTTCCTCTTTCACCATAATGCCATCCACCTCCTTCTAGCAAGGTGAATCCTTCCATCGCGCGAGGGATACCACTACAGTTCTTAGAAAAAGGCTCTTCAGCAAAACCGCAAACAACGAGATTTGCTACAATGCTTCCAAAATTTATATATGGATTAAATTTTTTATTTTTGTTCGTCGTCCGTTGTACCATAGATGATCCAATTTTTTTCGCAAGACAACCTATTACAACGGGTGGAAGCATGAAGTGCGGATGGCAAGAAGTGTAATTCCAATAAAATCGGGGGTTGAAATTCATATCATGTGATAAAATGGTCGAGAATGTGTGCAGATGATTTGGTAATTTGAGCAGCTTTTGCTTTCTTCTCTGTTTTGTTGCAGGACTCTCTTCTTCCATCAGATCATGGCTGCATCCTTTGCGCGATGGGTTTAGACTGCTTTGCGATAAGTGCAATGAATGATCTAATGGTGGATGGGTGCAAGGAAGATAAATCCTTCTTTCGCAATTGCATTGCCTCTTCCGAAACCTCTCGTCTCCCGATTGCCCGTGCTCCTTTGCTCCAACTGTTGACGCCTCACTGGAGCAATCGCTGCTTCCTTCGCTTCATCCCATGGAATCGAAATCGGAGAGAGAGGGAAGGGGATGGGATTACGGCGAACGGGGGGAGGGGCCGGCGAGTTAGAAGAGGGAGAGAGGGGGAGAGAGAGGGAGGGAGGGAGCGAGAGGAAGCGAAGGGAGAGAAGAACGCCAGAGAAGGAAGTGGGGGAAGAGAGGGAGGATGGGTTGATCGGTGGGGGTAACTTGAGATAATCAACGGCTATGATTAATCATATTTTTAGAAAAAGAAAGGGAAAAAGAAAACGCACGCAAACCCTTTGTTTTTTCTGAGAGGAGTTTATTTTCATCGCTCTAATTAAATCTTCCGTGTCCGTAAACCCTCCTCATAGGAGCCGACCCACCCGTTCCTCGACAGAACCACCGCTATCTAATTTCCTGCACGAAGGCATCACCTCCCGAGATCCAAATATGTTTCCAAGAAAACAACGAAACAATTGAACGATTCTCCTCCTGGAATTATTCCCCTATAAAAAAATCCATCGCACCACCGCCCTTCCTCTTCTCCAGATCTGCCGACCTCTCGAATCCCTCTTTTCGATCTTCATCGGGATCGCATTCTTGACTAAGATTTCGTCTTCTTGATCGCGGGCTGGAAGGGGGCTGTGGGATACGAGGGGAATCGGAGGATGCGGAATTCGATCACGACGTACAGGGAGAGCCTCTCGCGGATCGCCAGCGAGGTGCTGGACGACGAGGAAGAGCTCGAGAACCCCCAGACTCGAGGGGCAGTGGGGGAGGATTCGGCGGCTTCCGGGCGCCGGTTTTCTCGCCGGCGATCTTCGAGGTTTAGGTCCCCAACCGGTTCTCCGGTCGCCAATGGGACCGATTCGCGGTCCCAGGACGAGGTATGATGATAGATTTTTGAGTTTTTTTTATGAGAATTATTTGGCTATTAGGTTGATTTAGATTTCAGATTGGGTTAATACTTGCTGGTCGTGGAATTATGGATCTTTGTGACCATTTTGGGAAAAAGGGTTTCCTGATTTCAGCGCGACAAATCTCGCCCTGGTAGTTTAGAGCTGGCGTTATCTGCTCACTAGTTGAGCTTCAGGATCCTGACTTTGGCTTGAAAACTTTGGCAAATAAACCTTCTTTGGTTTGGAGGTTGGGAATTAGTAGTCATATCTTTTACAAAACCAGATTGGTATTGAAAATTTATCTGAATCCATACAAGAGCATCCGAATCTTTCAGTCAATATTAAACTTCGTATCAGCACGAGGAGCCAGATGGTATTATTGTCTTTTTTAGAGTCGTCCTTGATTCTTATGTCATTTTGTTCAATCTGTAAAAGATCTAGGATTCTTAGATGATCTCTCAAAGTACAAAAAGATGGTGGTAAGGTTGAATTTGATAAAAAAATGATAACATAAGCTCTTCCTTGCAATATAGTTTGGAATATGACAATGGTGATACTTGGGAGAAAGATCTCATCATGCCCACGGAACTGTTTGGTTGTTTTTTTCAGTGAGCGGGATTTGCACCTGAGAACAGAGCTTTCAATGTTATACTTCTTGGTTTTTTTTTTTTTTTTTGATGAGTGGGATTTGCAACTGAGAACAGTGTTTTCAAAGTTATACTTCTCCATAATCCTTGGAGCCCAAGGTGGCAAGAAGGAGCTGGGTTTTCAGGAGATTTTCTATGTTGTTCATTGGTGTGCTCCCAACCTCAAAGTTCAAAGTTGGGGTGATCAACTTTAATAACTGGTGCCTTGCTTCATGGGTGCAAGATAAGATGTTTGAGAGGCACAATATTTGTGTAGAAGAGGTGAGTTTGCATGTGCACACATATCTGTGCGATTTATGATGTTACCTGAACCAAAATCGACACTTGGACATGGACGTTGGTACCACACTTGGGTACTAGTTTGGAAAAATAAATTCTTAAATATTAGAAAGATTTGATACCTACGCATTTTTGCCCCTTGTTATAAGCACCTCACTCAATGTACCAAAGGTATATTCTGGTATAATGTAGAATAAGCTGTCATGCCTTTATTTAGTTTCCGTCATAAAAATGGCATATCTTGATATGGTACTTTCATTTGCAACTGTAACTGAGGTTAGCATTTCTTACTTGTAAATTAGTCTTCAGTAGGAATGTTCTTCATGTTAAGATATTTCCTTCCCCACATGCTCAAGTGCAAACTTGGAATTTCAGCAAAAACAATGAGAAGGTTGATGTCATGTTAATTTCACTCATATAGTGATAGGTCTACAGCCTTATTTATCATGTCAAGATTGTTAGATATCATAGATGTTGAGAATAATCGTCAAGAAGTAGTTCCCTCAGATTCTCGACTAGCTAGGATTATCTTTCTGATCAGTGGGATTTATTGACTTATATGTTGGTCATATGTCCGATTCTTTCCTATAAGCGACTAATGGCAAATGTTGTCCATGGCTGGTTATAAATAATGAATCAGGTTAGCTGGGTGGCTAGGTAGATGTTTACATGATGTGTGCAGTGAGCTACTTACTGTTATATTAATCTCAAGCAAATCATGTTCTGTTTCCGACTCTGCTTTATATTAACAATACTTCATTGTACCCATTGTGAAACTTGGGTTGATTTTTCCAAGGAATTAAAGATATTCCCTAGAATCTCTGTCTCATTTACTGTAGGATTTGGTTCATTGGATCATGCTGGCTTTTATTTTTTCTTACCTGCATAGTATTTTCATATTTAGCAAGAGATTGCCTACATGTAATGATGAATGACATGTGTAAGTGATAAAACTGTTCCCTTTATCGTAGATAGCAAAATACAAAGCAGATATCCAGAAGCTTCAAGCATCTGAAGCTGAAATTAAGGCACTTTCATTTAATTATGCTGCTATGTTGAAGGAGAAAGAGGTATGATAATTGCACATTGTGCTTCTTTTCCTCCGTGACTACAAGTAACCTCTTCGCTTTAATATCTGCTGTCTTTTTTTAGGTTCTTTTGTCTTTTGTATGTGGATTTGCATAATTTGGTGCCTATTTTTGTCCTTTTTTCAACTTTAGGGGAATAGAAAATTTCCATTTTTTAATTTTTTATGCATGATTTGGTAGCATATGGTAGCTTTGTTGGTTTCCTATTATTAGCTATATAGCTTTTTATTTCAAGGGCTTCAAGAAAATTGATTTTTCAATTCCTTATATCTTTTGGATGTGTACGTGTCTATATGGTTATTATACTTTTTGTGCATCACTTTATAGCATATAATATCTCTGATTGTTCCTTGTTGGTTAATTTTCTATTATGTGGGCTACAGAAAAATGATTTTTTTAAATTCTTGATGTCTGTTGGAATTATACATTTTACAATGGTTATTATAATTTTCTCAAGAGGTCCTCCCTGATAAATCTTTTAGGTTAGTTGGACTGAGTTCAAATGATGTTCCTTCTTTATTATGGAAGATCTTTCTATCACCACCCTTTTGTCTAGCATACCTTTTCTTCACTCGTGGACATACTATATTTTAACAATTATTTCCAAAATTTTCACTTTGCCTGTCATCCTTTTTGATTGGAGTTCTTTTATATAGTCAAAAATACATAGTGATGCCTATAGCTTGACACAACAAATGTCGATTCTGGCTTTAGGCATATGTTACATTGTATTTATCTTGTCATATTTGACAGGGGCAAGTTTCTAAACTATGTGAGGAAAATGGTTCATTAAGGAGAAGTTTGGAGGCAAAAAATGCTCTTGGACATACATCAAAAGACGAGAGCCTTAAAACATTATCAAATAGCTCTGATGTGTTCAAGGTAATCTTTCCATGAAAGATGTTTTATAGAACCTTATTATTCAATTCGATAGGTTTAGAAGTAGAAGATGATAGGCTGGAAAGTGTTTAACTTATCAAATTACTAACTAAGACTTACTAAGAATGTATTTTTGTGCCTCTTTTCTTTATTATGCAGTAGTACGTACACTGTGCATTGTATGGAACCTATTACAGTTTTAAATGCCTTATGCTTCGATTAGTTAACCTTGTCGTTATTCCTTATCAAGTAAGCTGGTAAATCAAATCATCTTCTTCAACCTTATGTTAATTTTTCATGATTTCTGGAGCTGTAGACATACTTAAGTATGATCCTTTGTTCAGTTGAATATAAGGATTCCTTTGCTTCTCACATTATGATAGGTTTTAGCTTGTGAACATTTTGAATTTTGTTGGAAAAGACACCAGTCTCCATTCTTCATAAATAGCCTTCTCTAGGAGTGGTCAAAAAAAAAAAAAGAGAAAAAAGAAAAACCTTGATGACTTGTTTCAATGAAGGCTGGTGACCTTTATTCAGGGAAAAATAGTAAAAGGAATTCATAGAGTGAATGCCATTAGTTGAGATAACATTTGTTTGTTCTTTTCATTGTCATGATCTTATTTGCATGTCATGTAATATTATATAGTTGGTGCAAAAGTCATGCAAGTGAATGTTTTTGCATGTTCAAGTTTGTGTATGTGTGTCTATGCTAATGTTTGAATTACACGGTTATAACATGCATAACTTGTAGACTTGCCTGTCTAGACACCCGGTCGCGGAAAACCTTTCCACTGCAACTCTTCTGCTCTCTCTCTCTCTCTCTCTCTCTCTCTCTCTCTCTCTTACACGCTCAACTTTCCTTTTGGCAAGTTGTGCTTCTCTACTGTTTTTGTTTCTTTGTTGTTCTGCAGCTGTTACTTAGATGGTTACAGTCATCACAATCACATTGTTATGGAATCATTATTTTCTGCTTTCACATCATCCATTATTTTCAATATATGTTTGTTCAATTGTTATATGGAGATGCACACAATTGCCACTGCTATGCTAATGGTACTGCACTACTGCTTTTAGTCTTTAATATTTTTATAGAAAATTTTATCCTATCGTCACCTTCATTTAGGCCATTGATTGCTCATTCAGTTTGAGATCTTTGCAGTGCACTGCTGACCAATCACCCATCAGACGACAGCGACATACAGCTCAAGAAAATTCTAATTCTCCAGGAAACCATGCACCACAAGGTCATGCTTCCACACAGGATGGATACAGCAACAGTCGTATGCAACCAAATCAATTTGATGCTGTGCAACGAAAGAGAGAGCTGAAATTTGTGAATTCACAGGGCAATGGGAAGGTACATACAATAATATTTTTTTTCTTCGCTCTTGCTCCAATGGATGTGTAGAAACAATTTATGACAATAAACTTGATACAATTGGTTGATAATTATTTGACTTTTTATGATAAGGTAATATTTGTTCAATATTCTCTTGATGCATGCAGACATCATGTACTGCAATTGTTTATATACAATGAATTTACATGATTTTAGTAAATTGATCATTTTGTAGGAGTACCCAGATTTGCTTGAGGAAAACAGATCATTGGCAGCAGCACAGGCTAGACTTGAGTCCGAAATTAAACAACTCAAGGCACAACTTGACAATGAATGTGAGAATGCAGCAATCATGAAGCGGAAGTTAGGAGGTGTCATCTTGTGATTATGCGTTTGCTCCTTTGTATTCATAAAATAGTTTGTGGGCATAATTCCTTCATTATTTAATCTCATTACTGATATTTTTTTTACTCAGAGGAGCATCAGCTGAATGAATCTTCTTTGAGGGAACTTCACGATTTGAAGATGGACAAGGAGAAGGTAAGTTATACTCTGAACTTCCAGTAAGAATTTTGAGCATTATATGTATTTTCTTTTTATCCTTTGACAGCATCTTGGTTTTAGTCTATCCATCATTACTTAAAAGTTGTTCACAATTCATTATGTCCTCTGTGTTCACTGCTCAGACTCAACATGCTTCCGAGCTAATTGGTTGACTAGGATTTCTGATACATGTTAATGACAACTTTATTATTCCTCTGTCAACTTAGTGCTGAGTTTCTTGGTCTCCTTTGTGTGAAAGTGCCATTAAAATCAACTTTGATTGCTTTGTGGTAACTTGGCTTTGTCTATGATTAATTACCATGTCATTGAGATGGGAAAAATTGTGTTTCAAGGTTCCTAGAATATGTAAGGGTTAGTGGTCTAAATGAAGCCAGACTTGAACTTCATCAGCACGTGCTTTAGAAGACTTCTAAAGCGGGGAGGTTAATTATTGAGGTACAGAAGTGGACTGTTTTAGCATTGCATGTTGGCTTAAGGGACAATTTCCTGCTCCTGGAGGCTGGTTTGATCTTTTGAGGAAGCTTGATATATATTTTAATGGTCGAGAACATCACAAATTGTAGTTCTACAAAGTGTGAACTCTCTTATAGGTTGGTTAGTATGCATATTAATTTTTTTGGTGAGGAACACTTTCCCCTTCTCGGACAAATTAATTTTTTTGGATCCTTTTCCCTTTTTATTTGAACCATGTGCTTTCACCATCCAAAGTTCAAGTAAGAAAAGTGGACGTTTTTTTTTCAAGTTCCAATATATATTTCTCAAGGTTACTTTTGTATTAAATATAAGAATGACAAATATATGCAGCTTCTTTCTCTTGATGTTATGTATCCCTTGTGCCCTTTGAACTTGTTTAGTTATGGGGTTGTCTTATATGTGCTTCATTTCCATTTTGCCATCCTTTCTCATTTCGTTTTTCTTTTTTTGCTTCCTAGTTCTCTTTATTGCTTGATTTCCAGATCTTGGAAGCACTCTATGATATATAAGTGAGAAACATGTCATATAAAATGCACATGAGGAAGTGAGCTGGATTTATTTTAGAGAAGTGAAAACACAAACATAGAGAGAGAACCATTAAAGCAGCATCCTGGTAACATCTAATGATGTGGGGAAATATGTTTCTTTGTAACAATGTCTTATTGTTCTCTATTTCCTTGCCCATAAAATGACGTGTTCCTTGTGTTGGACCCAAGAGCAAATCCTTGACCTTAAAAGCAAGGCACATTCCATCTATAGGATCAATTTTGATGGCCTTATCAATGTCCATCAAAGTTTTGAAATTTTTAATACTGTTTCTCAACCAGCTGTCAACCTGTTGTGAGTTGATTTCAGATTCTTACCAAAGCCACTTTTGGGCAAGAGAGCCGTTTGCCTTAAAACATAGAGTACTGGTTAAAGAAGGTAGACTATTTTTTTGTCGCAATTGAGGGAAAACTGGATGCTGATGTCAGGTTTGCTAATGACTGTATCAAGTCTAGACTATATAACTGGAGAAGGTGACACAATTTTGTGCACAGGTGCTACACAGCTTACCTGCTTGCAGATTCTGCCTTAGAATTTTGCCATTCACTTTTAGTTTTCTTCTGTCATCTGTTCATGTAATATACGTTGTATTGTCTGTTGCATCTTAATTCCTTTTTAATCTAATGACAGCTGAACTCTTATGCTTCTGAAACTTTTTTCTTCAGATCATTTCAATTTCTTTTCTCAATAATATCAATTCTTTTTTAACTTTAGCTTTGTTAACTTGCTAATGAATGTCTATACAATTATAAAATCTTGGCATTATTTGGTGTGCATCAGATTGTGCAGCTGATGCTCTTACATTATATTGTTGCATGCATATGTTGCATCATCAATCTTAAATGCAGTAATTTTTGGTATGTGCAATGCATGTGAAATACAATCTGTTATTGATGCTTCTTTTCTTGTTTCTCACTCTCCATCACATTAAAAGTTCTGAAATATATTGAGACCAAAATCCACTAATTTTTGGCATGTGCAATGCATGTGAAATACATCTGTTAAATGCAGTATCCTTTTTATTGATGCTTCTTTCTTGCATCTCACTCTCTATTACATTTTTGAGAGACATTGGCTGAACGTGGGTGCATCAATGAAGAAAAGTTTTTACTAATCAAAGCTTTTAAGCACATGGGATTAAGGACCATGAGTGGTTGGATGATTCACCCCTATGTGCAAACTTCTTTAATGTACCCTGTGTATATTATAATCATTCCCTAACAGTGATGGGCATAAAGATACCATTATAAAAGAATTACCAGCTATATTGTGTGTTTTCTGAGTATTTGTATGTCCATCTTATGCTTTTATGAGTGCCAGATCTAATAGCACATATGCCCAATTTTCTAGTATATTTTTTCTGGAATGTAATGTTTTTCTTACTTTCTCTCCCTCTCTCTCTTCTACAAAATGAATGTTCTTGTATTTAATTGGCAGACCTCAATTGTGATGAAAGAGTTGCAAAAGGAATTGAATGAAAAGATATCAGAACTAAGTCGACTGCAAGCAGAGTTAAGCGGAAGGGACATCAGAGAAGAGTCAAATGAATCTCTAGGGAGTTTGAAAAATGCAATCAGGACTTTAGAGAAGGAAAACGCAAAATTGAAGGTTGATACAGATAAACTTCTTTAGTGAAACATACTTCAGGTCATATGGTTGTGCTTTTATAGTCTTTATTTACTAGTGCTCTTGGATCAGTTTTTCATTTTTCAAAGACCTAACTGATTGCAATGATCAGAATACCTTTTACTGAATGCATGAGTACATTAAAATTTATTCTTTCTTACGGATATCTTTTTGCAGGTAGAGAAGAATGAACTTGAAGCAAATCTGCAACTTTGCATGAAGAGTGCATCTGAAAAGAATGATGCTGATGATCTGGACTCTCAGAATAGGAAGTCAAGTTACTCACATGAGGTAGTCCTTATCTCTCCTTCTTGGTATTAATGAGTAGGCACTAGTTCATGCATTGTTTCAGACCATGTCACATGTTAGAATATCTCTGTAAAAACCATCATCCTTCCCTACTCGCTTAGCCAGCTTCTTTTTTCTGATTTTCTTGGCTGTACTCATTTATGTTTGGGGTGAGGAGCCGGTGTACCAAAAAAAAAAAAACATCATTCTTGTCCCAACTTTTTGCAGCTAATGTAAAGGCATGACAACAAGCTGGTGGGGTTGATCATGTCAATTCTGCTTTGTCATTCATTGCTACCTGAGAATATTGCATATCACAAAGTAGAAGTCTGATATTTTGTGTTTATCATAGTGATGATGCAAAGGAAGGGGATATTCAGGACTAATCTGTGTTTACTTGTAATGTTGAAGGTGACAGAAGAGATGACTCTGTCAATAAGGAAGTTGGAGGGAACATTAAAAGACACCTGCAAAGAACGAGACAAAGCATTGCAAGAATTGGCCCGACTCAAACAGCACATATTAGAGAAGGTCATAGTTTCCCATTTCTTTATAAGTGTTGAACTCTTCTAATTATAGGTCTACATCTATAGCAGACTATCTGGTCACTAATGACTGTTAAGACCATTGTCAAAAACTCTTAAACAGTTTGCATCACCATGTTTTTTCAATTATTTCATCATATCTCTGTACAAATATTTGAAAATGTGTACTGGGAATTTGGTAATTCCTATTTCTCAGATTGACTGCCCATGGGCATTTGGAATAAAGAGGAAATATGATTGTGTCAGCGAGTATTAATCTATCGAGTTCTCTAGAATATTTCAGATAAATGCCCCTTTAAAAAGTGTACATATTAACTTATCTAAACTTTATCTATATATTTTTTTAGAAAAAAAGTATATTCTGCATTGTGGTATCTGGACCATTTTATTGAATGCCAGAATAAACTGTTACGATCCAGATTCTCTAAGTCTAAAAAGTTATTTGATAATAGTGATGATATTGTAGTCTTGACTTGCACTGCATCACATCAAATTTTTTTTCTTTTTTCCATCATGTAGAAACATGTTAGAAAGAAATGTTAAGAAATGTCATGGTCATTCTGCTAGCTGAATTCTTGACTCATTTTGTGGTATATGTTAGATGATTTACTCTTCTAATAGATGACAAAGGATTTATAACACCAAGTGCCCAAGGTTTTTCCACACGGTTTTCTTTGGAATTTACAATTTTAGTTTTTATTGTTTTGTGCACTCATCTATCTTATGTCTGATACCAGTTTGAAGCTTCTACCTATTCAAATTGAATTTTGATGGGTCTTGGCATTGTTAGTTTAAAACTGCCTAAGGTGGTGCCCTGTGGAATATGGTTGGAGACTTGAGTGAGCCCCCCTCCCCCGCTCCTTCCACCGCTATCCCCCTAAAGAGAGAGAGAGGGAGGGAGGGTGGAAGAACATTCTGCAGTTAAATTTAAGAAAACTCATTGTTTTATGGTATTTTCCAGGAACTTGAAGATTCAGATAAGATGGATGAGGACAGCAAAATCATTGAGGAGCTTCGTGCAAATTGTGAATATCAAAGAGCTCACATATTGCAGTTGGAGAAGGCTTTAAAGCAGGAAATATCAAAGAAAGAGGAAATCAAAAAGATCAAAAATGATGAACTTCTCAAGTCAAATGAAATAATTAATGATCTGAAGCAAAAACTTGCAAATTGTATGAGCACAGTTGAATCAAAAGATCTTGAACTGCTGAATCTTCAGACTGCCCTTGGCCAATACTATGCTGAAAGTGAAGCAAAGGTAAGTGTTACATATTTCTATGCCATGCTTCTCACAGGTTTCAGGTTTGTTTTTTTACACACGTTGAAACTGTAATGTAATTTCTGTCAATAAAAAACCAATCAATTAGAGGGACCTAGTTTATTGATGTTTGGTTTTGTCTGGATGCCCATTAATAGGAACGATTAGGAAGAGATTTGGCTATGGAAAGAGAAGAATCAACTAAACTTTCTGAATCTTTAAAGGTAACCCTCCTTCCATATGTTCCAGACAACTTGTTGGTTAATTTCAACTCATATTTCTTTATCTCGTTACAAAACAAAGGACAATCTGTTCTTATAGATCCATATGTATTACATTCCTCGGATGAGTTATGATTACATTTTCAATTATAGCTTGTAATTAAGTGCTTCAGTATGTTTTGAATCTCTATATGTATCGTAATAACCAAATTTGCAGATGGAATGCACCCCCGAGTTTATAGTTACACGCACATATATATCATTTTCCATTTACCTTTATACGAAGAGTTGCTTTTTCTTTTTCATTTCTAAGATTTATATGGTACAGCTCGAACTTTGGTTCAAACCTTTCCGGGATAAGTTCTTAAGAACTGTTATTATAACAATTTTTATATAAGTTAGTGTGATATCCAGGTAAATTGCCGCTCTGAGATTCAAAGCTGTGATACGGATTTAATGAGATCTTGTATTGATGCTATCCTATTAACTTGACCAAGGTATGCCGAACCGGTACCGGTCACCTACCGGACCGGTTCGGTATCGGTTAGGTATCGGTCGAACCGGTAACAGCGCGTGTGGCGCGTTGTGGACGATGCCACAGGCTATGGTATTTAAATGCCACAGAGCGCCCGAAGGCATACCGGTGCGAACCGGTCCGACTCGTACCAGGTACGTCCTCCGTACCGTTCAGTTCCATCCCCATAGGAGCCGAAACCGTTTTCCACCGCCGTATCGGACCGATCCGGTACGAGTATGGATTGGTTCAGCATACCATGATCTTGACATATGCATAAAATGGACTTAAGAACGTGCTATATCCATTGACTTTGGTTGGCTACTTGATTCCTACTTAGCTAATGACTCATCAAATCACAGTAAACAATGACTTGGAATTTGGAAAGCATCTCCAATTTTCTTTTCATTACTTCTTTCCAAGATTTCATTTGTTTACCAAATGGAACTTCAAAGGTTGCATCCTCTTTGCATAACTAATACAAATATTTATCTTGTTGATCTCTTATCATGTGAGTGATTCATAAGCATCTATTTCATGAAATGATGTTTCAAGGTACCTAATATGGATAGAAATGTCAGTAATGATATTACTTGTGCATCTTTCATTTTTTTAACTTTCATTATATCTGTCAGAGGTCTTGACCCTTGACCATCATAGCCATGGATGTAAGTGTTACATGACTGCATGAACATGGTGATAGTTTCAATTGATTTTGAAAATTTAAATATAATATGCGAACAAACACTTGTAGCTACATGTATGTGATACCAAGCATATCCATTTATAAGTATGCAATCCAATAATATCAGATTTGTCCTAATTTGTTTAAGGCATGATGAGAAAATAATGCTAAAAGTAATTTTTGTTCATTCCTTATATGGGTTAAGTCTCTTCTAGGGAAACTTTACCATGCTAGCATAGGGTTGACTAGAGCCAATGGTACATCTTAGGGCCCAGGCATTCTTGTGGATAGCTATTATAAGTAGGATTTTAACTGTTGATCAACTCACCAAGTGCGAGATCTGTATTGACAGACGGTGCAAGTGTTGCAAAGTGACTGAGACCATGGACACTTGCTAGCTGATAGCGTTACTGGATTTGTCTTGCTTATTTTGCTAGCATCTACAAGATTTGCATTTTTGCAGTTTGGGGAGACTGTTGGCTCCTGGCCTAGGTCCTCAAAAATCAAAATTCAAAAGTTGATGACA
Source organism: Phoenix roebelenii (assembly GCA_025769935.1). Lineage (NCBI taxonomy): Eukaryota > Viridiplantae > Streptophyta > Magnoliopsida > Arecales > Arecaceae > Phoenix > Phoenix roebelenii. The sequence continues at coordinate 766,332 of JAOXJJ010000748.1, forward strand.
TATGATCACTCATGGATAGGAGCCTTGGCCTCATTGGTGTTTGCTGGATCATTGACTTTGAATTGTTACTTTCTCAAAGGAGGTTCCGGGAGATGACTATTTTGTTCTTTCTTTTTTTGTTCCCAATTTTTCTTCTTCCCTGAGCAGCTTTTTGAGGTTACTTCATGTTAGGTTTGGAGAACAGTAGAGGGACTTACTGGACTGTCTCTTGGCTGGTGCGTCAGTGGCATATCTCTGTGTTTTCTGGTTCAGTCATTAGAGCTGACTCATGCCTACCCTGGAGCTAGCTTTATGAGGATGGGGCATTTCATTGTCACTTAAAAATATAATCCATTGTATGAAAGCTTAGTTTGTGTATCTTTCAAAGACAAATTTGTCATCCATGAATATGCAATCCTTATGTTCCACCTTTTTAATCTGAGCACCCAATATGTAAAGTTCAGCTAGTTTTTAAGTAGCATGAACAATGGTACATGGTCTTTAAGCCCTTGATTAGGCAAAGCTTTGATCATGTTACTTTTACATTGCAGACTGTCATCTTCAAAAGCTTCATGTTATTGTCCTTGTCAGAATTCTTTAAATGATTTTCTTGTTATTCATACACTAATATTATCACTGTAATATCATTTTCTTTTCCATCTTCTAGGTTGCACACCAAGGGCTGGAAATGTCAAATAGAGAGAAGGAAGAGATGGCTGCTAAACTTATGCAAGCTGAGAGCATGTTATCAGAGTCCAAGCACTCCATACAGAAGCTTGAGGAGGAGAATTCAAAATTACGCCGGGCACTTGAGCAGAGTATGACGAGACTAAATAGGATGTCACTTGATTCAGATAATTATGTCGACAGGTTACTTCTTTGGCCTTGTTTTCAAGTCATTTGCATAAAGCCATTTTTTGTGAACACCCTTGGATTATGTTGGTTGAAATTATTGGTCTTCATTAGATGGGTCTAGCTTCACAGTTTTATTCACTGACAAAGTTATGTGCAATTTTGAGTTCTTAATCCCCAACTCTACTGAAAATGGATTGATCCATCATGTTGTAGTGGAAGGGTGTGCAGACAGGAGCTTGCATGTTGGTCTTGAGTAGAAAAGAGGGATCAAGTTTGATATAAAGTGGAAAGGGGTTTGTAAGGGTATGGAAGAGGGCTTGCACAAAACAAAGAAAATAAGGGCATAAAAGGAAATAACAGGATTGGGAAGGTAACCCATATTTTCGCACTATAGTAGACACTAGTGTCTGGAACAAGCATTACCTTTTACCATTCCGCCCTAGGTGAATGTTGAGATCCTTGTCATCAAAATGGGGATAAATTGCAATATCAATGGATAGGTTTGGTGTGGAGGACATGCAACATTCATGGCTTTGAGCTCTAATCCAATGAAGAATGAGGTTCGCAATTGATCCTTTGTGCTGGATGATTCTTGTGGTGGTTAGTCAGGATCAGGATTGGGGTCTTTTGGTTATTCTTCTCTTAATAAATTAGTAGTTTTTCTTTCAAGTAGAAATATTAAAATAATGGTACCTCTCTCTCTCTATGTGTACTCATGTAGAGTAGAATTTGTCTCTAAGGAGACAAAGATGAGTTGATGACTTGTTTTAGTTTGTGTGCACTATCCCAATTATGTGTATTTATCATGGGAAGGATGAGTTACCTATCTTGATCATGCTTTTTTATTTACCATGGAAAGAATCTCAACTGCACAATTTGCAGTCCAAAGCCTATCATGTAAAGATGGGATCGGTGATTATGCTGTAGTTGGATTATCCTAATCCTTAGAAGCTGATGCATTGTTGAAGACATGATTCAAATGTTCTCTTGTTTTCATATGTAGTAAAATAGGCAATAAAACCACCTTATTTTAATCTGGTAGTTTGAATTACTTTGTATCTACAATATGCAGTTAAGGATTTACTCTGCCTTCAAATGTATTGGTAATAATGTTTCTTATGGTATTTTATTTGCCCTATAGCTCTAAGTCCATCTGGGATGGGATGGCAATTCCATTGCTGGGTAATAGTCTGCTTTTCAACTGAATTTGTAGAACATTTGCCTACCTTACTAGTAAGTACATATGTCATATTTGAAAACTTTTTCTTCATCTCTCTTGCCAACCTGCCTGCCCAAATTATTAATAGACCTTCAAACTTGAATAAGCAAGACTCTTTTTAGTAGCATGTTCTGTTTATATTGTGAGCTCTGTTTAAAGATCTTTTAAATTAATCCGAACACTAGTATCAAGAAAAGCACCTTCCCACCACCCTATGAAGTAAAAATTTTCTGCTTCAAATTTATTAGAAATTTATATGCGAATCTGGTGATTCCAAACATCTTTAGTTGACCATGTAAGCTTCAACTTATTTGTCATTCCATATTGGGTTCAGAGGAGCACCCTATTGTCATGATTTTTTCTTCAGTCTCTAGTCAATCGCTATTGCACCTTTGGAAGTAATTACACAAACCTCCTCTAATGTTTTTAAGTAGATCGCATGAGTTGAATGGATACATTCTTTGCATGTTGGAATGGCTGACGAGGTAAAGGATTTGAGGTCAGTCACATCTACTGTGATAGTAAACAGGTGGTAGACTGGTTGTCTGGAAGGAGTCGATAATTTTGCATGTGTCTTCTGAGAAAATTCAGTGCTGAAATTAAACTTTGTACCAATAAGAGAATGATACTATGAGAACATCCAAAACCTTGAACATCCCATTTCCATAATAGTCATTTTTAAGCTTTCCCAGTGATATTCTTTGGGGCAACCGTGCATTGAAAATCTATTTCCCCTTCCAAATGTGCAAAAATAATCTTTGATTTATAGTCTGTCTTTATTATCTGTGGACAGGCATCTTTTCTTTATAGCAATAATAGTTTAGTTATTTCCAGGCATTTGCTTTGGAAGTTCAATTCTGCATCCCTTGCTGCCCTCCTTTCATTATGTATTTTCTAAAATAGATTTGAAGAGTGGATACTATCAAATTCGCATGAAAGAAGGTGATGAATGGAAAACAGCTT
>JAOXJJ010000748.1:770165-806743 GCA_025769935.1 Phoenix roebelenii
ATAAATTATAGTCTTGTGATTGAATAAAGATTTTCATTCTTACTTTCCATTGACTATAATTTGCTCCATCAAACAGTCTTCGGAACTCTTCTGTTTCATGATTCCCATCCTGATCTACCATTAAGGCCTGTTTGGGAGAGTCCTGCTGGATCCAGCAGGATTCACTGGTGAATGTCTCGTGGAGGGAGGGAGCGAAAGCGGGAGATGGAAGGTTGCAGGGCCCGATCTGTGCGTGCACAAGGATCGGACCATGACCCCCCATGCTATCCTTCTCCCGCTTCATACCTTCCTCTTCATACCATGTGCTCTCTCTCTCCCTGCCTATCCCACCTGATCTGGCAGGATTTTGCCAAACAAGCCCTTAACAGAAGGGATTCATTAGATTATATTGAAGTTTATTGGTAGTTCCAGATTCCGTAAATTGACTTTTGCAGACTCCCATATGTTGTCTTTGATGGGTTGAAATGGGCTAGGGTCTGCTGCTGTTCTGAACAGCCTAGATGCACTGCTAGGTATCATTGTTACACATCAGTCTGCATGTTTGTGAGATTGGCATGACATGAAAGGAAAATATCCATTACACATCAGTCTGCATGTTTGTGAGATTGGCATGATACAGAGATAAATATGCTTGTATTTGCATGCCATGACATTTGATCAAGTGGATTAACAACTTCAGTTGTGTGAAGAACATCTAAGCTGTTTAGGAGAAGTGAAACAAAATCCCTGCTAAAATCAATCATGGTACTATGCAGCGTGAAAAATTGTTGTTGGATCAATGTATCAACAGGTTGTTTAGAATTTGCTTGTATTTGTACTTTGGTCCATGGTTTTGTATCTGTTAGAAAAACAGAAGACTTATCAATCATGTGTTTGTAAGCATGTTGGCACCTCTATGGGTCATAAGTACTCGTTAATTTGTGGATATTGTGGTTAGTGAGATCCAAGGTCCACTATTCCTCAGCAAACAACAGACCAACTATGGCCTTCACAAACTTCGATAATTGGATGAGCGAGCCATGTTGGTTGAGTTGCTTGATTTTTTTAAAGGTTTTTTTTTGCATGAATACCCTCCTAAATATCAAAATTTGCATGAATATCCTTCCAAAATTAATATTTACATGTATATCCTCGCAAAACACTTGTTTTGCTATTTTACTCTTTTTTTTTATCTTTACTTTTGCATATGTACCCATGCCATCTAATGCCGTTAAAAAATTAATGGTTTCAAATTAAAATGATTAAAATATCTTTAATGGGTAGATGTGCAAAATGAACATTTATAAGGCAATCGCGATGGGGGACAAAAAAAGTAATTTCAAAATTTTATTTTATTTTTAATTAAAACAAATATGGTTTTTATTAACGGTGTTAGAAGAATCGTTATATTGGAGGCATTTGTGCAAAAACAGTGTTTTATGAGGGTACAGAAATAAATATAAATTTTAAGGGGGTATTCACACAAATTTAAATTTTTAGAAGAGTATTCATACAAAAAAACTCTTTTTAATTTTTTTTTTAATTTTCTCATCGTTGTCTTGTTTGACAGTCATTTGCAGATATGTGGGTTGATTATCTTCTCAAAGAATCTGAAGAAAGAGGGAGGAGGGAATCTTCCGAAGCAGCCGGAGTATCTGCTAGTGCACAGGAGAGAAGCACAAGCTCTACAAGGATGCAATCAGCCCCTGAGAAAAGTACTAGTAGTGCTTCCAGTTTTCCGACTGTACAGATATCTAGACCTCCGTCCAAACAAAATCAGCACTTTGAACCGTTAGATGCTGAATTTGCAACAGTTCCTCTTACATCCTCAGTCCATCCATCCGACAGTTCATTTTCAAGGTTGCCCCAAAGATACTGATATTAGAAATGTGCAGTGGAGGTAAGAGCTAATGAGGATACAGTTATTTAAAATTTGTTGAGGTAAATATTCCATTTGTTTATATGAAATGCAGTGTATTCTAATTTTGATTGCATTCTTTTAATATGTAAAAGAGTGGAGTGCACGTTTGTCATTCCACCGGTTATGATCAGAAAGTGCTGTTGCCTGAGTGGCCTAACTGTCCAAATTCTCTCTCACTCTCACTCTCTTTCTCTGACACACACAAATGGAAAATATATTTTAGCCAATTCTGTTTCAGCCAATGCTCGTGTTGCTGCTGGATGCACTTGTAATATAAGGTTGACAGACATGTAAAATGTCCTTAAAAGCAGAAAAAAAGGTATAATGATCCAATAAATTTCAGAACGGACCTTATCTATAGTCAAATAAAACTTTAACCTGTTTCTATTAATACAGAAATAAATATCTTTTTGTTACAAAACCCCCTTTTCTATCTCCTGAATAAAAAAAGACTCTTTTCTTTATTAGCATGTGTTGTTTCATGAGTGTCATTTGAGAGGTTACCAAATTATCAAACTGGGAAAATGTTGATGATTATGGGAAAATGTTCTATCAAGAAAGGGGGAAAATGATGCACATCTGTTTAAAATTGCATGATGGAATGGATGATATGATGATCAAATTAACCTTGTGAGTAGCTTAATATTTCCTCCCATTTTTTACTGTCTTGACCGGCATATATTTGTGCAATTGAATTAGAACATTGCATTTGCATGAGATACCTCTTGCTTTCCCTCATTTATTTGCAAACCCAATCTCGGTCTCTTAAAAGCAGATGGGCAGAAGTACTTCACACGATTTGGCCGGTTAGCACCTAAGACATAAGTTGGCGAGTTCTGATTCCTCTGAGGGTGATGTGTGACAAAAGAAACGAAAGAATTTGGTTATCATCTTTTTGCAGCTTTACCGCTTCAACTTCTTTATCATCAAATCTCCGCATGAATGGTATAATATCATTGCCGAACTTGTGTAGGTAGGATGCACGAAAAGGAAAGACAAAACGAGTTAAGAAGAGGGCTAGATTGTTATAATATTCATTAGAAAATAATCTCTTTCCCAGGTCATCAAATTCAGCAAGCATGCATTTACAGCTTGGTATCATATCATTGCCACCTGCGCATCAAAGAACTCAAATTTCAAGCTTTGCATTCAGGCTGAGACGAAAGCTTTGCATTAGTGCAAAAAAAAAAAAAAAAAAACTTTGCCACTGCATCAAGGCACTGCCAAACAGCCTGGGGAAGACATCGTATGCCATTTTTCTCGTATTTAAGACACCGTATGCTACCTATTATTGTCAACCACAGCTCCAACATGCATTGCACCATTGACTCCACTGTAAGCATATACAGTCCTCAATGAAAGGATGCGACATCTGAACACAAGATGACAAGAATGCATAGAAAAAGAGCCGTTACAGACGGCGCAAGCTGATGATCCGCGAGTTATACTGGATCAACTTACTACGAAACTGTTGCCCAAAGGGAAACGAAACTTCCAAACAGAAAAATCGCTACAGTACAAAACAAGTACATTCCAAAGAGTTTGAATGTTGAACTAAACAGCGATCTTTAATCTTTTTGTCATCGTTAAGGAGCAAAAAAATCACTCTAAATGTCTTCATTCACATGGCAGTTAAATCCTCCTAACAGACACTTTAATTAATTCCAAGGCCGGGGAACTCTTGGACGGAAGGTTGCAAGAGCCAAAACGGAGATCACATCGTTGAATTGATCGCCAAATCTTCATCTCACCGAACTTTAACCATCCGTAAGAACTTGGGAATGTCCATTGCCCATATAGAAGGTCCGGTTCCAAACTTAACCACAGCATACGTCCATTAGGTGAACAAAATGAAGAACCAATTTCTTCAAAAAAAATGAAAACATTTCCATTTCCTCAACAACAAAAATGTGCAAGGTAAGAAGTGATGACGCCCTTATCCGATTGCTGCAACGCGCGACGAAGTGGATTGTCCTGTCCATCTCCCCACAAAATCTAAAACACAGAATAAGTGCAACAGCTCTCTAGCCAAAACTTTACTAAAGTCATTAAATTACATAGGCTTGCGAAGCCTCCTGAGGCCCCTAAATGATTTCACACAAAACAAAATGAAAACAAACCATGTCTGAGTTCATTAAATAAAATAAGGTGACAACCCTGAAGCAGCTGCTTGGTAAGTCCACTCAAAGGCACATTTCTTATCATGAGCTCTTACTTCAACATGAGGACATCAATATCAAGCTAGAGTTCTATAAGAAGTACAATCACAGGAATTGATGGATATAGTCTCACAATAAATGCTAGACAGAGAATATCATACTACTTGCCACCAGCAACCAAAGCCAGCAACCAGATTTGAACACAGCTCCCGACCAAAGATTTTATCCAAATGTATCAATCTTGCAGAAGAAATTCATATATTTCAACATTCCTATGAACGACAACCCTCACCATCCGAAAAGTTAGCTCCAATTAACTATTTGCAATCCCTCACCCAGCATTTCTAGCCATACAAGAAAAATCTTGGATGAAACGGCCAGTAAATTGGCCAAAAAGCTCAATTAGCACTTGTTTAAGTTATTCAACCTGCCCATCGGCTTCTGCATGACCAACAGGTAAGGTTTTCTTTGTCATTATTGAATCAAGAGTCTGGTTCACCAATGTTTCAACAAAAGCATTTCCACCGTCCCTGTGCGTAATGGCAGATAAGTAACACACACACAAACACACACACACACAATAATCATCCTTTGTTTTAATCGGACATCATCTAAAAAGCTTTCTACTCATGTTTACCAAGAGATTGGTATTACCTCGATTCCACACTCATTTTAACATAATTCTGTAAACAAGTATAGAATGAATTCTTCAATAACATCTGTCACCGTCATTTTCAAGATCCCACATTTTTCAAAACCTCCTTACTGGTAAAATAGTTCAGATATATTACAATTAGCCACAGTTCAGAATGAGATTTCCTAGAAGATTAAATGCATATACATAAACTTCAAATAGAAATAAGTCATGTGAGATATCCCAATGGTTATCTTGAACCATCCAATAGAGGAATCATGTTTAACTACAAATCATATGCCAATGCAAACTCAGTTCCACTCCCTGCAGGCTAGTAGTCAGTTGCAGTGTAAAAAAAGAAAATTTTTGAAGATTCTTTAAGACTGAAAATACAAAAGAAAAAACAATGTAAGAAGAATATGAATAGGAGAGAATTATGGTGCAAATCCTAGTATATGAAAATAAATAGTAAACACTTCTGTCTAAAATAATTTCCCTCGAGACCAGAGACCATAAAAGACCAACAAGCTGCACAACTTCAAAAAGCAGTCTAGATCCCTAACGACTCCAATATGGGGTACAAATATAGGAGGCATGTTTCAATGACCCCTTAGTAGACAACTGAAACACGAGCTACAAGTTCAAAATGCAGTCTAGATCCCTAACGACTCCCTAACGACTCCAATATGGGGCACAAATATAGGAGGCATGTTTCAATGACCCCTTAGTAGACAACTGAAACATGAGCCCTGCAGTTACATTGTAAAACATGTGAATGTTCTTCATTCAAGCTCTGAGACTGAGCCTTCTTTTTTGTCATCTAATTTACTATAAATCCCACTTGAAGAGATCTGGAGGCACTAAAGGACCAAGATGAATCACAAAGGTAGCATCAACTTATTCATAGCATATAAATGATTCAATCAAATCACCAGCAGAAACAGCACATAATAGGACGCTCACATGGGTAAAACAGTGCAAACATATTTCCGATCCATAACATAAAAACTTGGATTCACTCCTGCTAACGATACAAGAATAATCAAATCCAAGAGATTAGACACTTCATGTACAGACCAAAGAGGAAGTTCTAAGCAAAATGGAAAGAGACAACAACAACACGAAAATCCACAGCTAGCCACAAACTGTCAGAATCTACTGGTGCTTCTTCTCTTTCAACGCCCCCCTTGGAATCTTGCTCAAACACTTGGCATGAAATGTTGCATAATGCTTCTTGATTTCTGCCATCACCTTCTCTGCAAATGGATCGACTTTGTCCTCGTACTTCTCATACAGAACAGGCACCGTGTGCAGCGTCACAAATACTGTTTTCAAAAAGAAAAAAAAGACAAGAATGTTAGACCAAAACAAATGACAAAACAGAAAAAAAGGAAAACAGAACATTAAATAACTGGTCGAAACATCTTTTTACCTATATAAAACAAGGTCAAGAAATTGCAGCAGGTCCCAATGATAGAAAGAACCCATAAACCAGCAATCACCTGGAAAACCAAGGCACCAATCAGCATAATGCTCATTCAAATACTCCTAGATCCACTAACATTTTAAATGACCAAAATACCATCAGGAATTTCTTCAGCTCACGTCCTGATGCAATGTCCCTTAGAACAGCAAAGCCCCTGTTGATCTCATATCTCAGTGAAAGTGCAACATCCACAGCCACGTCTTCAGGGATGCTCACCTCAGGAATGTGAGGCGAAGACCTACAAACAATGACACAAAAAAATTAAGTAACCAGACAAAGATTAATCTTTAGGCCACTGGAAGCGATGCCAAACTTAGCTCAAGAGCTCACTTGTTGATGAAGGTGGACGCATTGGACCAGAGGAACAGGATTGCCAGCGACAAAATGAGGCAGTGGCAGACAAGAGTGAGCAAGTGGTATTCCATCAACTCGAACAAGACCCAGATGGCCGTGGCCACACCTAGCACACCGGCCGAGATCTTCTTGTTCCTCCATAGGAAAATATCAGCAGCTGCAAGGATGGTGGAGGGAAAAAAAACCCTTGAGAACGTACCGTTGCCGCTGAATCCAACAATTCCCCCATCAAGTACATAAGCCAAATTATACCGCATCTATAGCTCGAGCTCCATATGGACAATTTTAAATAATAATAACAATAATACGATTCCTTGCACGAATTGGGGACAACGAAATAAATATTTTATATACACACAAAAAAAGAGAGATTTACTACATCTAAATATATGAATTATATAAGTATTGGTCGTCCCCCCGACCAACGAGGATTTGATCAATTGATTTCAATCAAGAGTAAAATCATTACACATGTATTCATAAATCAACAAATCAGCAAGACAACTAGATAATGTTCAGATTGGTATTTCCTGAAGTAAGAAGGCGGTGGAATATTCTCGAATCAACTACCACCAATCGAAATCCACGACTTGTATCTTAAATCAAATTAGGGTTTCTTCGAAAATATTATAAAGCAGTACGGAGCTGATTCTTTTTCGCCACTATCGAGTAAAGAGACGCAAACCCTAACTAAGTAATTTGCCCTCCTCAAACTAAAAAGCACAAGCTTTTGGATTAATCCAACTAAAAATAGTCAAATTATAGGATAACAATAGCTAATAAACTCCTTGGATCTCAGCTCAAATCATCTCGAATAGATTTTTTTTATTAAAAAAAAATCATAAGAAAATTCACAGAAAAAAATGAAATTTCTATTTCCGGAAAATAAATGGAACAAATATCGGGAAAGATCTGAAAAATACGAAGCGGCGATTTCTTACGCTTTCCACCGCCCAAGACGGTGTGGACGGGCTTCTCCCTGCCGAAGAGGCGGTAGATCTTGGCCTTGACGGACGACGCGGACGGCTGCGGTTTCTCGTTGTCCGAATCGGACGACAAGGAGGAGTCCTCCTGGTGAAACTTCTCCGTTATCTTCTCCATCACCGACTCCTCCACCGACTCCTCCTTCTTCTCCGCCATCGCCTCAGAAACTCCGATGCCGTACAAACTTCGTCGCAGCTATCTCTACTCTCTCGGAAGATAAAAGCGGGAGGCTATAAAGGGGCCGAGCCTGTTTGGGGCGATCTCGACCGTCGGATCAGGAGTCCAAGCCTCGTGGTTCACGGACGGTGCGCAGACGGCCGTTGCGTTGGACGGCCCGTCCTCTGGCGTTTCCTGCGACCGGACGTCAACGTCCCGTTAATTTTTTTGTTCCACGGCGCCGCCGGCACGACCGCCGCTCTGCCCGCTCCATAACGTGGCAGCTCATGGATGCACTGCATCCGCTGCCTGGTCTCGGTCAGCAATAGATCATTGTTAACGTGATCTCAGCTCGTCTCTGATGGCCCCGCTGTCACAAACGATAGCAACCCGGCACATTTAAAAAAAAAAAAAAAACTACCAGCGGCAGGTTCAAGGTATATCTTGAATGAGTCACAGGCAGCCACCCAATCGAACACATTATTCTCAAAAAGCTGTTTGCTACAATAGAGGCGACAGCGGAAACGCACCGGCACTGACGGTGCACGTCATTCGGGACCGCCGAAAGAGGAAATGAGGGCCTGCATGTTTTTATTCTCCCTCTAAACTCTGAAGAGCCGCAACCTTTGCTGCTAAGAAAAAGAGCATCTTGAGAAATTTATCGTTATTTTATGTCATATAATATTTTCAGAGATAGATATTATTATTAAATGAGAAATCAGAAATGAAATCCGTGGAGAGAAAAAAATGATAAAATGGTCAAATAATTTTAAAAATGTATACTTTTATACCCTTGAGAGTTCTATACAAAGATCCAACGTTGGAATTTAAAATTTGTCAAGCTAGACAATTTCAAAAAAATTATAAGAAGCAGGACTAGTGCCTTAGTAACTGTGTCTAGAGTGAAGGACCACAGCCTAAACTTTTGTATCATATGGGCATGGATGCTATAAAGTCATTTATCCACTTCTCCTAGCTTCGGAATTCACTGTTGTTACAGGATTAGGCACACGTGATAGCACATATACATACATACACACACACATATATATATATATACACACACACGCATATATATACATACATACGTATACATACATATACATAAAGATACATACATACATATACATATATACGTGTATATGCGTGTATATGCGTGTGTGTGTATATGGTAGAATTTCTCCGCATGTTGCACTCTTTAGACTTTAGAGGAGGCTGGGGATCTTCTTGTCCCACACGTGTGCCCGGTCATGTGATGCGCATGGGATTGGTCCGCACGTGCATGCCAGCATCCCACACGTGGTCGGGATGTCAGCTTGTAAAATTATGAGAATAGGATGTAAATTTAAATAGACATGAACAAGTGATAGTTGTTAGAGCGGAAAAGTAACTACGTTCCGACCAAAGATATTGTTTGCTTTGGAGGAGCATGCACGTGATTAACATAGTGCGCGGCTCGTGCACGACAGTTTTTTCTTTACAGCTTTGTCCTTCTTAAAAGGATCCTCTGGAAGGAAAGGGGTGGTTCCTCCTTATAAAGCACAATCCTTTCTGCTACTCTTTCGATATAGGACTAAAGTCCCGGGTCCCCCATCCACCCCCCAACACTACCCCACAGCGGGAAGGATTCGTGCGGAAAAGTTTCGGCGAGGCCTTTCCTCTAACGCCATCAGTTAGAGCGGGAAAGGACTACGTCCTGACTAGAGATATTGTCCGCTTTGGGGGAGCACGCACATGCTTAACATCATGCGCGGCTCGTGCACAACAATTTTCCCTTCACGGCTTTGTTCTTCTTAAAAGGGTCCTCTGGAAGAAAAGGGGTGGCTCCACCTTATAAGGCACAATCCTTTCTACTACTCTTTCGTATGGGACTGAAGTCCCGGGTCCCCAATCTGCCCCCCAACAATAGTATTTCTCATGGAGGGAAACATACATTGGTATTTCTCATGGAGGGAGAAATCCCTAGCCTTATGATGCATATTTTGACAGGTGATTGTTCTAGTGCCTGGGAAAAGCTTGGTCTGTTAAATATCTCAAATATAAGAAATGGGAGAGCAGGGAATGAAGGGGAAATAATAACTAGGCTTAGGCTTAAAGGTACAGTTTCATTAGGTTCTCATCAAAAGTCTTGCTATGCTTGAAGAATTTCAGAAGGAAATTTAGGTTTTAAATTCACAACAAACTATGACAAAAGAACCAAGTCTCATAATCCAGGTAATCCTGTACAGCTTTTTCCATGTCCAGTGAATTTCAATCATATTACAAGAGGCAAAAAAAATTCGGTCTCATAATTTGAAATGTTTTAATATTCCATAATGCCCCTATTTATAATAAATAAATAGCAGAAATTTGAAATATAATGCTCCGGGAGTATGCAAATAAAGATTTCTAAATCAAAAGGTTAAATATTATTTCACTAGGAAATTAAAAGGTATAGAACGAGTCTAATTATTTTGATCACAAAACCCGAAAAGGAGTAAAATACTTCGACATACATCAATATGTCCTCTGAGATGATTGGATGCAGTTTATTTGGTGTTTGCTTCATCTAAATCTAACCCATATTTCGAACAGGTCTAGGTATAGGTCTTGGCGGGACCAAGTTCTGAACAGAAGAAGGTCAGAACCAATTCCTTAAAAACCTACAGGCAGGTCAAGGTTTAGGGCAATTCGTAACTTGCTGTTTCCCTTATGATAAGGTCAAGTGCACAAGTTCAAGTTGATTTAATCTAAACCCCAATCCCCCATTAACTTGAATAGCTAATTCCTTGGTGCTGGTCCAATCCTCATGTCAATTTTTTAAGTAAGACTGATTTGTTTTAGGTGTCATTATTGGTAATCTAGGAGATTCAATCCATTTGTAAAATCAAACATCTTAGGCTTCACTTCCAGTTCTGAAACAACAGACAAAACCAACAGAAGAAAGAGAGAGTTTGGACAGACAGAACCCCTTTGAAAGATTTATGACAACAATATGCTTCGCAGTTGACCGCTGTTACTATTTGACTCTTGCATAATAAATGACAGAAATGAGTTGAACAATGAACCATTGTTTTTAGTGATTCAATATGCAGCATGAGCATTCAAACCTAACCAAATCATTTTCCTTTGCGCTTAAGAATGTAATGTGATGCAAGGTGAATCAATCGAACCATTGACCCTATGACTCTGGTCAGTGGATTCTGCTCCACTTCCATGTGAGGTTTAGAAAAATTAACAGCCTAAACTTCAAATTTGAGTGGCCTTGAACATAATTTACACTATAAACAGGTTAAAATTGATTTGTCCAATTTGGAGAGTTGATTCTCCAACAAAAGCATGGTATAAAGTACATATGAAAAAGGTGCCCCACTGACATGATTCCCAGGAATGGACTTGTTAACAGAAATAAGAAAGAGTTGCAGAAAGGAAGGTGGTCTGTAGCATAAATATCATAAACAAATCAGAAATAATTATGAAGGATCTAAATAGTAGATGGCAGCTCTTGGTAGGCAATAAAATTGATTACATTTTAATGGTTATAGCGTATCAGTGCGGACTGCTAGCTGCCTGCTCCTATTCCTATCCATGTATGATGACTCAATTGCTGACTAAAATCATACATCATATGATATATGACATGTTGAGGCAAGGATATGATTTGAGCTGAGCCAGACAAAGGATGGACTCGAGTAATGGATTAGAAACTGTTTTTTTGAGTTGCTCTAGAATGATCCATAAAGCATATCTACATAAGTGCATGTTGTTATTCAGGAGTAAAGTGGGTCAATGATTGTCTACTATATATTGGAATTTGCCATATCTCCTTGATAAATAAATTTATTTTTCAACAGATGCACTCTTGCTGGGCTTAATTATCTCTATATGTTGATTGAGATCCTATATAGTTGCAACTATTTTTTCAATTGACATGAATAATTAAAAAGACAATATATAAGTTTTCTGATGTCTTCTCCAAATGTGCAACTGCAACCTTGAAATTTTTATCTGAAGCATCGCCGGAAAAACAGAAAAGGCAAAATTCTACCCGTGGAGAAAACTTTAACAGGCAGATTCCTGTCAGTATTAAACTCAAGATTTTAATTTATCTCTGCAGCTAAAGAAAAAAAAAATAAAACAGAGCTCCGGCCTCAATATGATCAGAAGAACATCATTTGGCGCTCAAAAACTCATTTCAGTAACTAAAACTACATTAGTGGATAGATAAGAAGAGGAAGGCAAGAGAATTCTCTTTAGGGAAACATTGAGACAAGGAGAAACTAGATATATATCTGCACCTAAAAGTCTTAAACCAATAAATCTAATTTGAGCTTAAAAATTTTTGCAGACTGTCTGTTATTGATTTTTGACATAGAAAACCACAAAATATAAAAGCTTCTATGCATCTTGAATAAACAGATAGACATCTAAACTTCTATGTAATTTCAAATATAATTGCTTATATAGAAACTTTGCAAGCCAGAACCAGAAAAGGTTTCAGCATCTTGAATAAAGCGAAAGTTAAATTAGAGATGTTGAGCAATAAAATGCAAAATATATTTTGAGGCAATTAAGAAAACTTCCTAATATATGAACCGACACATTATAAAGTTTCTGAAAGTGTTCTAAGATAGAAGAAGTCTAGGGGTGTCCCAACAGCAGAAGTACAGAAATCCACAAAATCAAGAAAAACCAAGCTGATCATTGCAAAGACATTACTGTATCCCTACTTAGCTAGCAAATAACCAAAACCAACAAACCATATGTTAGCTCACAGATCAAGATAGCAAATGTGGATGAAAAGGTGGTGAATGATATCATCTAGAATAATTTTGCAAAAAAAGATATATTTATAAAGGAAAAGTTAATTGAAATTAAATGCCATCACCTTTCTCTCATGCCCTCATTGTCTAAGCACCAGTACCTTTATAGGAGAAGTTTTGCTGGAAAAGAAACCAAAATGCATTGACAACAGAAATAGTCGAAAGAAATTGATTTTCTTTGGTTTTGGCAATAAATGATCCTTTTTTCCTTTTATGTGAGCCTGTGTATAATATCCATATGATCTTTTTTCTTTACTTTGCAATATACGTGATGCTAAGAGCTCTATAAAGGTTTGTTCCAGCACCTTGGTTTATTAGAATTAATCAAAGTCATTGTTTGGGCATTTCATAATGCAAGTCTACTGTCTCGAAAGGGCTCAAAAATTGCCAGGAATCTGTATTCCTTGTTCCTCTCATAATTGAGGTCCCTCAATCTCCTTATCTCACAATCATGAGAGGGAGAGAGAGGTGCAGGGACTAAAGAGAATTAGTAGAGCTAAAAGTGGGTATAATGATTGCAAATGGATGCTCTAATGTTATTTTTTAATCATCTAAGATTTGATTTGGAAGAGCAGATAGAAACAAAAGCATAGCTAATAGTTCTAGAGGGAAGTATGGATGAAGTGAAATGATGCTTCTGCAGAACCTGGTGTGATTGATTGTATCATCTAAAATTTATTTCGGAGAACGGATAGAAATAGTGGCATAGCTAATAGTGCCAGAGCAAAGTAGGATGAAGAGATACTGTGCCTCTACAGCATTTTGTGGAAGTCATATTTCAAACTGAGAAGAAAAATCGTAACACAAACTTCAGGCTGCCATTGTGGATGTGTGGAAGAACAAGGATACGGTTCGAACCATGCAGGTTAGATTAACTGCAAGATTTACGCTAGTTAAACGAAAATGGTAAAGAGCTTATGGTGAAAGTAAACTTTGAGAGGCTCGCGGTAAAAAGAGTTGCTGAAATTTGTTCTTGAGGGTCAAGAATGAGGGAAATCTAACATTGTATTGATGAAAATTGTGAGAAAATTAATGGATGAACCAGTAGGCACAAAGGATGCGACCTTTAGTAGATATCAATGGTGATAAGGAATTGTAAACCTGATCATTCATAGCTGTGTTAAGGCATATTAAGATAATCTCTATTGCCATATCAAGGCTAACAAATAGACATTTCAAATCATCTAGCTCTCATTCCTCGAAGTGCCCATGTAATATTTTCTCTTCTATGCATATAATCAGTTATTTAAAGTAACAACTATGCTAAAAGAACAGCAATGACAATGACAGTAGTCTCACAACTTTAATCTAGGCTACCTTTACGTCTTCTCTCACCTTTTCCAACCCTCGTTTACATCCTCAGATATTTTTTTTTTTAATTGCCCAGATGTGTCCCTTGTTGCAAACTCACATCTCTTCAACGTTTATCTACTAGCCAATTTTCTGGTCATGTATTTGCCCTGATCACCGACTATGAAAGCCAATGACAGGATATAATTTACTCCATAAGTAACAACTATGAAGAAGCAATTTTTGGAAACGCCGTACTGTATAAATGGGCTCTGGGTCTAGAATTTTGGATAACTCAATCCATGTTACTACTGCTTTGCTTTCCGAGACGGCACAGGAATTCCATCTCTCTTTTTCTACAGCATTAAATTCTCTGACTCAAAATCTTACGCAACAGTAACAACTATGCGGGATTTATATTCTAGAATTTATAACCTTTACTTGGGTAATCTTGAGAGGAGTTTATCAGCTGGGCGAAAAAGAAAAAGAAAGGAGGGGAAAACAAAGTACTGACGAAGAACAAATTCTGACCTTGCGAGCATCTTCTCCCCTGCGAACGGAAACCAACTGCTCCGAAAGTTGACGACGCTGTCTCCTCTGATAAACAAGAGATCGCCCGACGGCCGATGCTCGCGTCGCCTTGGGGAGATATCGAGAGTCCCTTCGGGGGTGTTCGGCATGGCATTTTGGGATACATGGAGGATATCCAATGGACGGGGAATATTCTCGCGGAGGTGCTCCCGAGGATTCTCTCCAACTGCGCCGTCTCCAGCGGGGGGTTTCGGCTGCATCTTTCCCGCGAAATCGCGATTGATCTTTTTTTCGCGACGTCAACCGTTGGATCTCGTTTTGCACAGCTTTCAAAGCATTCCAATTTATTTATAATCTTCCATCTGCCTTCACGAAAATTGAAGCTGACATTGAGAGATCCAACGGTTGACGTCGCGAAAGAAGGGGAATCATTCTCGTAGCTGCGGAGAGTGAATCCTGTGTTCTGCTCGTTGGGCCACCCGGGTTGCTCTGTGCAGAATCAGCCCGGCCTGTCCGGCCCGGTCTGCTTCGACTGAGTCTTTGCTGGGTTTGGGCTGAGTCTAATTAAAATCGGATCAAATTCGGTCCTTTGTTACTTTAACGGGCATTGTCTTTATTTTGATCCCACCTGCCCAGCCCAGGCCTTGCAAGAAAAAGGGGGAGTAGAGAAGTCAAGGAATTCGTTTCCACTCCAAATGAGAGTTGGTGACTAACTAAATTTCTAGAAGTATGACTAGTGGCACATGATTATTTAAGAAATACTTAAATTTCATTCATATTATAAAGTTGCTCAAGCCTATTGATAGTGGCATGGCAGCTCAACTCTTAACCACCCTTGCATCACACCAATTTTCATGAGTTACAATAATTGGTTTATGCGAGATCTTTTTTGTGCATAAATTGACTGCCCCATAAAAAATCTTGACGTATTTTGTAATTAGCCAATCGGTCATGATAGCAAAGTACAACTTGATTTTGTTTGATATACTAAAGCTTTTATGATGCTCTTTTGATATAGCTAAGAGATTTGAATAGTTTATCTTGATTATTACTTTGTGGTGCAGACTAGGAGAGCTGCGCTCAGAAACCTTCTATCCACTGGAAAACTGTAATGTCCGAGCCCACAACCAACTAGGCCCAGTGAGATAAAGGCCCAGTTAGGGGGGTTTGGGCCCAATTTTACTATGGGTAGTACTATTAGGATGGCAACTGGGAAGAGGTTGCCACCTCATGCTGAGGAAAGAAAGGACAAGGACACAACTGGCCGACAGAGGGAGGGCCACCTCACGCCCCACGTGGCAAGGCCAGGCACAGTGGAAGAGCAAGAGGGGGCAGCTGGAAGCTCCCGAAGCCAGAGGGCAGGGGAGATGGGACCTCACCGAGGGACCCCCAGCCATGCAAAATCTGAGGCCGCCACCTCACCCCCTGCTAGCAGCCGATTCCAGCGGGCCTGAGACCAAGGGGGCGGCTGATAGTCCCGGAGCAAGGGAGGAAGGAGAGGATGGGACCTCTCAGAGGGGGGTCTCATCCCTCAAACAAAAATTATTTAAGCCTCTGTCGGTAACCCCAAAATCACAGACCTCCTAGAACACTAAACTAGAGAGCCGAAGCCCTGGAGCCGAAGGCGAAGAAGCCCTGAAGCTCTGAGAGAGAAGGAGGGACTACCAGGGGGAAGTACTGCCCGACTGTAACCGACCAAGGTAAGGAATATTAGGGTTAGGGTTCTAACAGGGATAAAGAAACTCCTCTGTGGGGTACTCTCCCCCTCTGTGTCAACAGTGAAACAGAGGGGAGGAAACTGGCACAGGGGAGGGGGAAAGGCCCATAGTCCACGGGTCGGGCCGGACTCAAAAGTCGTATGCTCGACGATCACCCGGGCTGAGCCCAACCGGGCTCGGCCTGCAGACGAACAAGGCACCGCAGCTTCGGCTGCGGCTACCCTAGGGTTCGGAGGGTAGCCCGGGCCGCCAGATCTGGCCGAGCCGGCAACAAAGGTGGCCACAAGGCCGCCAACCCCGGCCGAACCACCACCCCTTCTCCGGCAAGAGGTGGTGGTGCCGGAAGGAAGGACCAAGGAAAAGAAAAGAAAAGAGAAAAAAGAAAAAAATAATAAAAATGAACTCACCAGACCTTGGAGCTTCATCCTCTCCGGCCATATTCACCGTGGACGAAGCGGTAGGAGGCTCTCGAGTATAGCCCAGACCCCGGCCTGTCTCCGAGCCCCCTTCCCCTCTCCGGCATCACTTCAGAGAGGAGGAAGGGCTGGCCTTTCACCGCTACTGCCCGAGGTGGGAACCCCGACTCGGCCAGAGGGCTGGGGAAGTTCCACCCCGGTGGCCGGCAAAAAGGAAGAAGAGGCGATTAGGGTTTCGACGGAGACAACGAAGAAAGAAAGAAAGAGAGAAGGAGAAGGAGAGGGGGAAAGAGGGGAAGAAAGACTGGAGGAGGAGGAAGCCGAGGGCTCGGCCGGAGGCGAGGGTCACGGTGGAGACGAAGGTGAGAAGAGAGAGGAAAAGCGGCCGGAAGAGAGAGAGAGGGAATGGGAGACGAAGAGGCGAAGCCTCTGGAAGGGGAAAAAAACCTTGATAACGGGTTCGCGGGTCGGACCCGAACCCGCAACCCGCAACCCGTTAAGGCCAAAAGAAATCAAATGGGTTAAGTGAACCCAATAGAACCGGATCCAATCCGTTTGGGCGAACCCAAAGGACAATTGAGGAAAATCTGAACCCAATTGAGCCTGAACCCAAGCCTAATTAAATTGGGCTAAGCCTGGACGAGCCCAAATTATAAATTAAGCAAAATTAAGCCCAATTTGAATGGGATCCAAATTCAATTCAGCTGGGGTTAGTCCCAACAGACCAAATTAATTAAAATAGGCCCAATTCAAGCCCAATCCAACTAATTTGAGGCTAAATTGATCCCGGATTGATCCTGACTCAGGCCCAAATGGGCCATAGTGACCTTAAACCCGCAGTTAAACCCAATTAAACTTGGGATTAGGCCTATCGACCAATTAGAAAGCCAACTAAACCATATGGACCCAATCAAGGCTCCAATATGGATGCATTAGACTTGGGCTAAAATTCGAATAGGACCCAAACAAGTAAAAAGGAAATAACATGCTTATACATGATTTTAGGTGACTGAGGATCCGTCACCATGATGTGAGAAACTTGGGAGAAAGCGAACCACTATAAGTAACCTGTCCTAATCTTTTATGGATCACGCATGAAATTTAACCCGTTATACTTGTATTGTAGGTCATGTACCCTAAATTATAAGCTATGAATGGTGAATGTATATGGCATGTTTTAGTTATACAAGTTATGATCTGGAGTTGAATATGCGGCAAAGAAGATGGTTGGAACTTCTGAAAGACTATGATTTGAATATCAAATATCATCCAGGCAAAGCCAACGTGGTGGCTGACGCTCTGAGCAGAAAGTCAGCGGTAAGTTCAACTGCACTACTCACCACCCAGCCGCAGATTCAGAAGGATCTTGATAAGCTGCAGGGTGAAGTGGTGGCACAGACTACCAGGAGTCTGTTGGCCACTTTGAGAATACAACCAACACAGATAGACAGAATAAAGATCGCCCAGCAGTCTGATGTACACACAGGTCAACTCAGGGATGAAGTAGATAAAGGGTTACGACCCAAACTCCAGGTTCACCCAGATGGTACCCTAAGGTTTGGTCATCGACTATATGTCCCAGCTGATGAGGAATTGAATAAGGAAATCCTAGGAGAAGCCCACCAATCCCGTTTCTCCATCCACCCCGACAGTACCAAGATGTACAGAAACCTCCGAGAGCATTACTGGTGGAAGGGTATGAAAAGAAAAATAGCTGAATATGTTGCCCGATGCATGACCTGTCAGCTGATAAAAGCAGAACACCAAAGGCCGGCAGGGTTACTAGAGCCATTAGAGATTCTAGAATGAAAATGGGAGTATATCACTATGAACTTTGTTACAGGGCTCCCAAGAACCGTAAAAAGAAATGATGCAGTGTGGGTGATTGTGGACCGCCTCACAAAATCAGCTCACTTCCTACCTTTTAGGGTTGGAACCTCATTGGACAGGCTGGCTCAAATATATATTAATGAAATTGTGCGACTACATGGAGTGCTAGTGAGCATTGTATCTGATCGCGACCCCCGATTTGTATCTAGATTCTGAGAAAGCTTTCAGAAGGCCATGGGTACCGAATTGAGGCTTAGTACAGCATATCACCCCCAAACCGACGGTCAGTCAGAAAGAACAATCCAGACTCTTGAAGACATGCTGAGAGCTTGTACCATGGACCTAGGTGGAGGCTGGGACGACCACATACCTCTGGTAGAGTTTGCCTATAACAACAATTACCATTCCAGCATCCAAATGGCACCTAGGTGGAGCTTGTACTATGAAGCTCTATACGGAAGAAAATGCCGATCTTCTCTGCATTGGGATGAGGTTGGGGAGTGAAAATTACTAGGTCTTGAATTGGTTCAGAGTACTAGAGATAAAGTACTGTTGATAACGCGAAGACTACAGGCCGCTCAGGACAGACAGAAATGATGGTCTCACAAAGGCAGGAGGGAATTGAAATTTTTGGAGGGGAACTTTATCTTCCTAAAAATTTCTCCATCAAGAGGTGTTATCTGATTTGGGCGGCATGGTAAGCTGAGTCCCCGCTACATCGGCCCATTCGAGGTTCTTGCTAAAGTGGGCAAGGTCGCCTACAAGCTGGCCTTACCTCCGGAGTTATCAAGAGTACACGACGTCTTTCACGTCTCCCTCCTACACAGGTACATCCCAGATCCCAGCCATGTATTACAGTATGAACCCTTGCAGATAAATAAAGACCTGACCTATGAGGAAGCCCCTCTGCGCATCATCGATAAGAAGGAGCAGATTCTTTGGAGGCGCACCATCCCTTATGTCAAAATTCAGTGGACCAACCACACTGAATGGGAAGCCACCTGGGAACTTGAAGAGGAGATGCGTCAAAGTTACCCCCAACTCTTCGAAAATGGAGGTATGTATAATTTCGCGGACGAAATTTATTTTAAGTGGGGAGGATGTAATGTTCGGGCCCACAACCAACTAGGCCTAATGAGATAAAGGCATAGTTAGGGGGGTTTGGGCCCAATTTTACTGTGGGCAGTACTATTAGGGTGGCAACCGGGAAGAGGTTGCCACCTCATGCTGAGGAAAGAAAGGACAAGGCCACAACTGGCCAACAGAAGGAGGGCCACCTCACGCCCCACGTGGCAAGGCCAGGCACAGTGGCAGAGCAAGGGGGCAGCTGGAAGCTCCCGGAGCCAGAGGAAGGGGAGATGGGACCTCACTGAGGGACCCCCAACCATGCAAAATCTAGGGCCATCACCTCACCCCTTGCTGGCAGCCGATTCCGGCGGGCCTGAGACCAGGGGGCGGCTGATTGTCCCGGAGCAAGGAAGGAAGGAGAGGATGGGACCTCTCAGAGAGGGGGTCTCATCCCTCAAACAAAAATTATTTAAGCCCCTGCCGGTAACCCCAAAATCACAGAACCCCTAGAACACTAAACTAGAGAGCCGAAGCCCTGGAGTCGAAGGCGAAGAAGCCCTGAAGCTCTAAGAGAGAAGGAGGGACTACCAGGGAGAAGTACTGCCCGACCGTAACCGGCCAAGGTAAGGAATATTAGGGTTAGGATTTTAACAGGGGTAAAGAAACCCCTCTGTGGGGTGCTCTCCCCCTCTGTGTCAACAAGGAAACAGAGGGGAGGAAACCGGCACAGGGGAGGGGGAAAGGCCCACAGTCCGTGGGTCGGGCCGGACTCAAAGGTCGTGTGCCCGACGACCACCCGGGCTGAGCCCGGACGACCACCCAGGCCAAGCCCAACCGGGCTCGGCCTGCGGACGAACAAGGCACCTCAGCCTCGGCTGCGGCTACCCTAGGGTTCGGGTGGCAGCCTGGGCCACCGGATCTGGCCGAGCCGGCAACAGAGGTGGCCACAAGGCCGCCAGCCTCGGCCGGACCACCGCCTCTTCTCTGGCAAGATGTGGTGGTGCCGGAAGGAAGGACAAAGGAAAAGAAAAGAAAAAGAAAAAAAAAATTAAAAATGAACTCACCGGACCTTGAAGCTTCATCCTCTCCGGCCATATTCACCGTGGACGAAGCGAGAGGAGGATCTCGGGTATAGCCCGGACCCCGACCCGTCTTCGAGCCCCCTTCCCCTCTCCGGCATCACTTCGGAGAGGAAGAAGGGCTGACCTTCCACCGCTATTGCCCGAGGTGGGAACCCCGACTCGGCCAGAGGGCCGGGGAAGTTCCACCCCGGTGGCCGGCAAAAAGGAAGCAGAGGCGATTAGGGTTTCGGCGGAGACAACGAAGAAAGAAAGAAAGAGAGAAGGAGAAGGAGAGGGGGAAAGAGGGGAAGAGCGACCGGAGGAGGAGGAAGCCGAGGGCTCGACCGAAGGCGAGGGTCACGATGGAGACGAAGGTGAGAAGAGAGAGGAAGAGCGGTCGGAAGAGAGAGAGAGGGAATGGGAGACGAAGAGGCGAAGCCTCTGGAAGGGGAAAAAAACCTTGATAACGGGTTCACGAGTCGGACCCGAACCCGCAACCCGCAACCCGTTAAGGCCAAAAGAAATCAAATGGGTTAAGTGAACCCAATATAACCGGACCCAATCCGTTTGGGCGAACCCAAAGGACAATTGAGGAAAATCTGAACCCAATTGAGCCTGAACCCGAGCCTAATTAAATTGGGCTAAGCCTGGACGAGCCCAAATTATAAATTAAGCCAAATTAAGCCTAATTTGAATGGGGTCCAAACCTAATTCAGCCGGGGTTAGTCCCAACAGACCAAATTAATTGAAATAAGCCCAATTCAAGCCCAATCCAACTAATTTGAGGCCAAATTGACCCCGGATTAACCCTGACTCAGGCCCAAATGGGCCACAGTGATCCTAAACCCGCAATTAAACCCAATTAAACTTGGAATTAGGCCTATCGACCAATTAGAAAGCCAACTAAACCATATGGACCCAATCAAAGCTCCAATATGGACGCATTAGACTTGGGCTAAAATTTGAATAGGACCCAAACAAGTAAAAAGGAAATAACATGCTTATACATTATTTTAGGTGACTCAGGATCCGTCACCAGGACGTGAGAAACTTAGGAGAAAGCGAACCACTGTAAGTAACCTGTCCTAATCTTTTATGGATCACGCATGAAATTTAACCCGTTATACTTGTATTGTAGGTCATGTACCCTAAATTATAAGCTATGAATGGTGAATGTATATGGCATGTTTTAGTTATACAAGTTATGATTATATATGCTTTATGATTCCATTATGCCTACAAAATAATTGGATTACATTACATCCTAAGATATGAATTATGAATCATGTACATGAGTGGCACGTGTTAGTCACACAATTTATGATTATGCACATATTATGCTTATGTAGATTTTGTTATACATGTAAGATGAATTGAATTACATATCATGATTTTCATTAGCATGAGTGTAAAGAATGATGATGAATTGCCTCTAGCTATATGCACATTTTGCAAGGGGTACCTAAGGGCTCTCGATGCTATGGGCCGAATGCAACTAAGCCGGCCTTGCCAGTGGCCAATAATGACTGAGCCGGCCCCGCCAGTGGCTGACTAATAACTAAGCGGGCCCCGCCAGTGACCGATAATGAATTCGCCGTAGCATCCATGAGGTACTACCTATAAGAAGTAGTTTCTACGAACTCTTAAGAGCTACTGATCGAATGCAACTGAGCCGGCCTTGCCAGTGGCCGAGAATGACTGAGCCAGCCCCGCCAGTAGTTGAGAATGACTTCGCAGTAGGATCTGAGAGTATGACCACGGCATGCCGGAGGCACGATTTTCTTTATATATGTATGTTATGAGATTTCTTGATGATATGAGGCATTGATTTATTTACTCAGCATGAATATTTTATTATGATTATTTATTGGATAGTATACATGTCAGCTTCTCAAACCCTGATGAAAACATGTTTAGCATTGTTAGTTGATCCGATAAGATTATGCATGATCACTTACTGAGCCGTGTAGTTCATACCTGTTCATTTATGTTTTTTTTTTAGATCCTCACCACTGATAGCTGTCAGAGACACTCTACTTTTGTATCAGGGCTTCGTTATTGTTGGGGCATATAAATATACTGTTGTACATAAACTATGTAGGAGCTTCGTACCTTATACCCACTAGTATGTTGTAATGCACACATTTTGATATATGCAAGTTTGACTGTTTTTGACTACCTATTAGCCATATACAAGGCTGCGTGCTATTGTGGGCAGAAATCGGCAATAGCCTGGCCGTGTCACGGAACCGGGTACAGGGCGTGACATTTCGTGGTATTAGAGCTTTAGGACTAACAAGAACATAACAGTAAAATCTGGGTTAATGGGTTGTTAAGTGTGTTGAGGCTTATTAGGATATATTGATCTTACTTTAAATTTTGGTTGCAGTAATCACTATAAGATATGGAGGACGATAGGAGGGCATCGTCCCCAAATCCTAGCTACCACTCTGATTTTCAAGATACGCCACGCTCTAGGGCAGGTAGCGCGGATCTAGCTGGAATATACCAGCTGATGGCGCAGCTACTCCAGCAGTAGCAACAGATACAACTGGCTACCATACAACCAACTACCTCCTATTATGAGAGATTCCGATGATTGAACCCACCAGTATTTGATGGCGGACCGGACCCAGTAGTAGTCGAGACATGGATTCGGGACATAAACTATATAGGAGCTCTGTACCTTATACCCACTAGTATGTTGTAATACACACATTTTGATATATGCAAGTTTGACTACTTGTTAGCCATATACGAGGCTGCGTGCTATTGTGGGCAGAAATCGGCAATAGCACGGCCGTGTCACGGAATTGGGTATGGGGCGTGACAAAAAATGAGTGTGATATTCAGGTTTTGAATATTGCCCTTGGTGCATTATTTTGATAGCATTGTCCTATGCTGAAATCTCATTCTTGTCTCTTTTTTTTATCACTCAACCCTGCTCTGGAAATATACTTTATGGGTTTTGACATACTAAAACTAGATCACATGCTTAATTATTTATATAATTACAACTCTATATACTAGTAAAATAGGTTGACTTGTCGATTATACATAAATTCTATTCTTTTCTTTTTTTTGGTACAGCAGCGGCTCACACCCGACGGGTATGAATGCGGTCAATAAGATCAGAAAACAAAAAGCTATATAGAGGCTCCAGCACCAACTCGTGGTCCACCCAAATGAATCTTTCTAAATGATAAGCAGCAAAGGAGGCAACCCAGTTCGCAGCATTGTTTACCTCCCGATAAGCGTGACCAAGTTGGAGTTACACTCCCACAGTAGGTGGCGTATATCATGAAGCAGCGGCCGCTCCCCAGACATGCGTCCTCGCCCTTGGATCCATAGTCAAGTCCTCTTCCAAGAGTATGCACTCTACGCCCAGCACCCTTTGCGCGTAGGTCACCCCCTCCCATGCAGTACGGAGCTCAACGCACACCACGGACATGTCGAAGATCCATCGCTCCCTTGCTGCCACCAGTCTAGCGTCATGGTCTCTGATAACAAATCCTATACCTCTGCAACTCCCTCCCTCACTCACACTACCATCGAAGTTCACTTTGAGAAAATCGGAGGGTGGGGGCACCCAGGAGACAAGGATGGACCTGGACGCTATAGTAGCAGAATGAGTGCCCAAGATTTTTCCAGCTAACCCAGTAGGCGTAGGCTCCGAAATGCCGAGAAACTCCGCAGCATGCAGTAGGGCTCGGTCTGCCACTACCCTCGGGTGAGAGCCACCGTCCTCAAAGATCCGGGTATTCCTATCCATCCAACAGTGGTAAGCAAGTTAGGCAGCCCGTGTTCCCCCCTCTTCATGGTCGGGGCCCCTCACAGAGCCCCCCAAGAAGCCCATAAAGTCCTCGATAGACGACCACCCTCGCCAATAGTTGGGGTGGGCCGAGGCACACTCTCAAATCCATTACCAGCATGCGGACACTCGAAGAGGGCATGGTTGATAGACTCCTCCATCCCTGGGCAAGCCATGCAGACTGAGGTGATCCACACTCTCCGTCTGACCAACACGTCTCTAGTGGGCAGACACCCCCACACCACTTTCCAAAGAAACAAAGCAACGCGGGGGTGGATATGCATCCTCCAGATCCATCCGCAATCTAGTTGCCGCACCGGGGGCCTCCCCAGCAACCTAGACACATCACGGGCTCGCACCACAAATCTTCCAGTCAGGCTCCAGACCTTCCTGTCCGCTGTCACTCGTGCAGGTATCGGTACAGAGAGGACTTGCTCCGCAAGCGGCTCCCCAAACATAAATCTGACGAGGTCCTCGTCCGACCTCCGCTCCCCTGGAACGAAAAGATCACATGCACCCTTGTGAGTGGTTGTTTTCCATTCATCCTGAGCTTCCATCGTGAGAACACTCTTATTGGAATTTAGTGAGAAAAAAATTCGAGGAGAATGAATAATGAGATTGTGCAGCCTTCACTAATTTTTACAATCCAATCCTATTGGAAGGTTGATATGCAAAGTAACGTTCACACATATAGTATGTCAATTTTTTGGTACATTCGTGATCCAGTTTCTAAACTTAAGTTGGCACGTATAGTACCAACTTGAGTTTGAGAGGATGTTAGAATAATTTTAACGTAACAACCTGCACCACTCATAATATTTTTTTTATCAACATGATTCTATGTCAACCTATATTAGTTTCCTTTGCTAGCATAATCTTGTTAAAGTGATTTTAGGAATCACACGACAATCTGTATTACCTATAATATTTTCCATCGTTAGTAGGATCCTATATCAACCTATATTATTTTCTATGTATGGAGTCTATACACGATTATATATAATTCTTCATATATACCGAATATAATGCAACAGAAAAATAAAATTACTTTTCTCATTTTATTTATTTATTTATTTTTGTTTTCCTACTCTTCAAATATTTCAACAGAAAGCTGACCTGCATAGCAACGTTCACACGTTTAGTGGTTTGCAACCAACCCAATCGGCAAGATTGGGATGAGAAGAAAGGTTCAAATTCCCGGCCCTGGCAAAGCAAATGCATAAAATATGAGTCCAACAAACTCACTTTCCCCCGCCAAAGTCAGCATCCTCCAGCTTTTTGAAAACTCGTATAACATAGTAGGTCTAGTTAGGTGCAGCAGAAACACTAAGTTCTCCCAACAACCAGAAAT
Organism: Phoenix roebelenii; assembly: GCA_025769935.1. Lineage (NCBI taxonomy): Eukaryota > Viridiplantae > Streptophyta > Magnoliopsida > Arecales > Arecaceae > Phoenix > Phoenix roebelenii. Next base: position 795,717 of record JAOXJJ010000748.1, read on the forward strand.
CAAACTCCCAACATCCGGTGATAACTAATAATTAATTTCTCCTACCAAAGCCTCTGTCTCTCATTTATGCTCTCCCTCTCACCACCAACGACGAATCTCTAACGTTCGAAAATGCCATGCGACAAAGCTCTCGGCATCCTTTCGAAAGTCTTGCTGTACCTATCGCTTGCTTTCTACCTCGCGTACCGAGTCCATGCGCTGCCTCTCTCCACGAGTGGAAGATGGGTCGTGGACTCGGCCTCGGGGCAGCGAGTGAAGCTCCACTGCGTCAACTGGGCCGCGCACATGCCGGCGGTGCTCGCCGAGGGACTCGACCGGCAGCCCCTCGATGGCATCGCCGCCGGCATCGCGGGACTGGGGTTTAACTGCGTCCGGCTCACCTGGGCCACCCACCTCTTCACCAAGGAGAGCTACGAGAACCTCACCGTCTCCGAGTCGCTGAGCTCGCTGGGCCTTGGAGATGCCTTGGACGGGGTTCGGAGGAACAACGGCTGGATGGTGGGGATCACGGTGCGAGAGGCGTTCGATGCGGTGGTCAAGGCGATTGGGGAGGCGGGGCTGATGGTGGTGCTGGACAACCACGTCAGCCGGCCGCAGTGGTGCTGCGGGGACGACGACGGCAACGGCTTCTTTGGGGATACGTACTTCGATCCGGAGGAGTGGCTCCGGGGTTTGGAGTTCGTCGCCAGGCGATATAGATCGGACAACCCTCAGGTTAGGATTTTTATTTTTTGTTCTTCTTTGGGACAAATCTTTCTAGAATTGTGCTCTAAATTGCTCTAAAGTGTAGAACTCGATGAGTTTGGTCCACCACGGAAGGAGGCTGAGATTTTATCCTTTTGTGCAAAATTACTGCTCTTTTATGGAGCTTTTTCTATTAGGCTAGGGATAAAACATAATATGGTCGTCTGACTTAAGAATCTTACATAATATTCTTGATTATCGAGCGTTAAACATGCAACATTATTAAGGCCGACTTCTTATTTTGATGATTATTTTATATTTAATTCATGATTTATTCGTAACGTACGCAAAATCATGTGTAAAACAGATAATACTATATAATATAATAATATAATTATGTACAAAAAAAAAAGGAATCACCCACTACTAATTTGTTCACGGATATCCACCAACTAAAGTGAACTTTCCTGCCCATAACACGCAATTTGTAGCTGGATCCAAACTTTTACTAGACTAGACCAACGGTAGCTGTGCTTCTCCCCGTGATCATCCTAATTGAGCTCGTTACGCAGCTGGTCGTCGGCATGAGCATGCGCAATGAACTCCGTGGACCGAACCAGAGTGAGCCGGCCTGGTACCGCAACATAGCTCGTGGGGCCCAAAAGATCCACGGCACGAATCCTGACGTGCTCATCATAGCCTCTGGCCTAGGCTACGACACGGATTTAAGCTTCTTGAGAAAACGGCCTCTAGGGTCCGACTTCGATAGCAAGCTAGTACTGGAGGCACATTGGTACGCGTTCAGCGGCGGGCAGCGCCTGGTGTGGGCCGACCAGCCTCCGAACCGGGTTTGCTCGGAGATGGTACGGCGGTTCGACGAGCAAGCCGGGTTTGTGATCCGCAATGAGAATGGAACATCGCTGCCATTGTTCGTGAGCGAGTTTGGAGTGGACCAGAGGGGCACGAACCGGGCCGACAACCGGTTCTTGAGCTGCTTCCTCGGCTACGCTGCCGAGAGGGATCTGGACTGGGCCTTATGGGCCTTGCAGGGGAGCTACTATCTGAGGAATGGGATCCCTGGGTTTAACGAAACATATGGAGTCCTGGATGCTAATTGGGATCGGCCCAAGAATCCAAGGTTCGGAGAGAAGTTTAGACTCATCCAAGACACATTACAAGGTATGACAGTTTACTTCTTCCATTGTCTGTTTGTCCTTCATCAGATAAATATCCAACTAAATACTCGAATCCAGATCCTATATCGTCTGTCGCGGCATACCAGATCATCTACCATCCACATAGTGGGCAATGCGTCTCTGTGGACGACAGCAGTAATGTTGTTTTGAGCGATTGCAAGAAGAGGAAGCGATGGAGCTACAACGGCAACAGGACTGCAGTCTGGTTAATGGGCTCAGAACAATGCTTGAGGGTGGAAGGGGAGGGACTGCCGGTGTTGCTGTCGGCCGAATGCGATGATAACCGGAGCGTCTGGGGGCCGGTTTCGAGCTCATGGTTTCAAATCAGTGGCATGGATGCACAAGGAAGGCATCTGTGCTTGGAGAGGAATTCATCTAATTCCAATTCTATCTTCACCAGGGAGTGTCTTTGTTTGGATAATTTGGGTTGTTCTAAGAACCCTCAAACCCAATGGTTTCATTTTGTTCCTTCAAATGTTGAATGATATCGTCATTTTGGCCATGAAAGTAGAACGTGCTTGGCCACTTCATTTTTCCTGCGGCGTAGCAAATGCAGCATGACTTCATGCAGAGCCTTTGGTGCGTGATAAATGCTTTAAAAATTTATTAAACAATTAAAATAAGTTACCAAATCATCATTGATGATACCGTGCCCATTACAATACAAAAAAAAAAAGAATCATTCTAATAATTTACTACAATAAATAGAAAAAAAAATGACATATATGGGTTCAGAAACTTGGACTATCATTAGGATACAATGTGGTTGCCTATCATATCTTTTGATCGCCATTGTGCTATACATTAATACATAGGAGAGGGTATCAAACTAGCCGGGCACACAAATCGAAAGAATCATAACTTCTAAATATATTTGACTTCATAATCACAAGTCAAAAATAAAATGATATATAGCGAAAGGGGCTCCAACCTACGGACTTCTCATATGATTTTAGATGCTACATTTCTTTGTTGAGGTGCCATACTATAGTGCAACTATTATACGATGCTGCATTTTTTTTTGTCTAAACTAGTGCTTCAATGGTTGCCTAGAAGCCATCGGAAATTGGAGTCCTTTAGTCAACAGCATATATTCATGTGTAATGTATCATTTGCAATTTCTTTAGATGCAAGAGCCGTGGCAATACATACATGGAGAAAGAAAGTCGAATGAAATATTATATATCATAGCGCCAATCAAAAGATCAATGGTTCTAATAAGCCATAGCACTACATGATGACCATCACAATATAACAACCAATTTAAGCTAGGTAAATCATCCTTGAATCCATACTGCCGGGGAAATACAATAAGAGGACGAAACTAATCCGACTGAGGCACGGAAATCTTGCTCTCTTTAAGGAGATTCAAGCCCTCTATAGTTGGCAAAGCCTAAAATCCGGTACAGCATAAAATACTATAACTTGTCTTCTCCAAGATACAACAGCCCGACGATCATCATATGGTAAAGACTAACTCTACACAAATAGTCAAGCCCAAAGCTCCACCAGAGAAACACCTTTCGTTGCCAAGAATTCTCTTAAAGTATTTTTTTTTTGTAAGTAAAAATGAAAGTGATATTGTATATATTTGGAATCAAGAGGGAGAAGGGTTTATATAGAGAGTTTGTAACTTTGAATTTATGAGAATAATAAAAACATAAATGTACCTAAAAATCCTAAAAGTAACTCCCCCACCAAATACATTTTTCAAAATGGTTCATGAATTATTTTCATTTATTTCCCCATGAATCCTTCATCTCCCTAAATACATGAACGTTTCATCTCCCTAAATACATGAACCCTTCATTAGTCATTAAATATGTGAACCTCATAAATGATATAAATATTAAACTTTAATATTAAAATGCACCAACATTCTCCCACTCATTTTAATATTAAAACCAAAGTTTATAGAGATTAGTAGGCAAAGAGAGATCATTATGCATCATAAATGTGTGCTCTGCATTGAACCTTTACTTAGTGAAACAACCATCTCTACTCTAGAGCTAGTAGTGGTCTTAGACTTGAACTATGACTACTTAGGGGATATAAAGAATTATTGCTCACACATAATAATTCAGGTGTTTCATGAGCATTTTTGAGAATAAGCCCAATTCTCATAGGAAGCGGCCCCACTTCTATGCTCATATACGTGAAATCTGTCAATGGTGCTCCTGTAATACTGACACCCCACTTATACGAGCTGCAGATTTTCATTAAGACTTTTAAAAAACTCAACCTCCACAACATTACAGGATAAATACACCTACAACATAGGATGAAGAAAAAATTGTGCATCTCTTTCGACCACCATATGATTCATTTTTTCCATTGAACCTAGTTCTCAGGATCTCTGGTCCCCAAGTTGGGTATCCTCACATGTGGTTCTTGATTATATAGGCTTCAGTCCAATCCCTCTTGATGTATTCCAGACCCTTTCTCTTGACAATGCCTTAGTCAGTGAATCTGCAATATTACCAAAAGATTTAATGTAATTCACATTAATTATGCAACTGCTCAAATAAGATCTCACAATATTGTGTTTACTTTTGATAGGCTTGGATTTACAGTTATAATAATGGTTTTTCACTCTACCAATTGCAGCAGTGCTATCACAATGAATTATCACGGGTGGAACTGGTTTCTTCCAAAAAGGAATTTCATGCAACAAATCTCTCAACCAGTTTGCTCCTCATTAGTTGATGCTAAAGCTATAAGTTCAGTCTCCATAGTAGAGTTAGTAATAATAGTTTGTTTTTTAGATTTCCAACATATAGCACCACTACCCAATGTAAAAATATAACCAGTGGTAGAGAGATAATTACCTGATAATATGTTCCAATCTGCATCACTAAAACCTTCAAGTACGGCAGAATACTTTTTATAAAACAACCCATAATTTTTGGTACTAGATAAATATTTCATAACTTGTTCAATGGCATGCTAATGTTCTTTATCTGGCTTGCTAGTAAACCTGCTAAGTCCTCCCATTGCATATGCAATGTTAGGTCTAGTACAATCAGTCGCATAATGCAAGTTTCCAATAATACTAGCATACTCTTTTTGGTTAATCACATCAATCTCATTTTCCACGGGAAATAAATGAACATTAGCATCAAAAGGAGTAGCGACATGCTTGCAATCAAAATAGTTATACTATTTCAAAATTCTTTCAATATAATGCGACTGATTAAGAAAAATTTCATCACAAATTTTTGAGATTTTCATTCCCAGAATAAAATTAGCCTCATCAAGATCTTTCATTTGAAACTGGCTACAAAGCATATTTTTTGTTTCATTTATAATATGCAAACTTGAGCCAAAAATCAATAAATCATCCACATAGAGGCTAACAATAACATGTGCATTTTTTCAAGATTTATAATATATGCACTTATCACATTCATTTGGTTTACAACCATTCTCAATCATGCAGGAATCAAATTTTTCATGCCACTACTTAGGAGCTTGTTTTAAGCCATATAGAGATTTGTTAAGCTTATACACTTTACTTTCTTGACCATGTTCTACAAAGCCTTCAGGTTGATCCATGTAAATTTCTCTCATCCAGATTTTCATTTAGAAAAGCTGTTTTTACATCCATTTGATGAATACTCAGAGTATGAATTGCAAACACTGCAATTAATAATTTAATGGATGTAACTCTAGTGATCGGAGAAAATGTATCGAAAAAATTAAGGTCAGTTTTTTGTTTAAAATCTTTTTGCTACAAGCCTGGCTTTGAATTTATCAATAGAACCATTAGGTTTTAGTTTTTTTTTTTGGAGGACCCATTTGCAACCAATAGTTTTACAACTCTGTGGTAGTTCCACTAATTTTTAAGTTTGATTAGAAATTAGAGAATCCATCTCATCAGTAACAACCTCTTTCTAAAAAATAGCATCAGGTGAATTTAAAGCTTCTTATAAAGTCAAAGGAGTTTCCTCCATATTAAACACATAATAGTCAGAGCCAAAATCTTTTTCAACTCTAACTTGTTTATTCCTTCTCAGCTCAATTTCAAGATTTTCATGGTTTTGTAAAGAAGTCAAAGAACTAGGCTCACATAAAATATTTTCTCTAAAATATTGACCCCCACTATTTTTAGTTTTGAAAGAAAATTTTTCTTCATAAAAAATAGCATCACTTGACTCAAAAAGTACATTATTTTCAATATCCAAAAATTTATAGGTTGTACTGTTTGTTGCATATCTAAGAAAAGCACAAGTGGTAACTCTAACACCCAATTTTGGTCTTTTAGGATTTGTTAGCTTTACGAAAGCCAAACAGCCCTAGACCTTCAAATATCCCAAATTTGGCTTATACCCTTTTCACAACTCAAAAGGATTGAGTTTTGTTTTCTTATGAGGCATCCTATTCATCACACGACATGCAATCAAAATTGTTTTGCCCCAAAGATTTAAGGGAGTATTTGAGTTAATCAACATGGATTTGTCAAATCAATTAAAGTTCTATTTTTTCTCTTAGCTACACTGTTAGATGCAGGAGAGTATGGAAGAGTAGTTTCATAGATAATTCCCAAAGATTGCTTAAAAGTGTTTAAACCTATAGATTCATGTTCACTGCCTCTATCGCTTCAAAATCTTTTAATTTTTCGACCAAATTGATTTTCAACTTCTTGGAAAAAATCTTTGAATTTTTCGAAAGTATCACTTTTTATGTTTTAATAAGTAAACATAAGTATATTTTGAAAAATCATCAATAAAAGTGATAAAATATCTAGTTCCTCCTTAGGTTAAAATTTCTTCAAATTCACAAAGATCAGTATGAACCAGTTCTAATAATTCAGTTTTTCTTTCAACACTTTTATGAGGCCTCTTTATGATTTTGCTTGATTACAAATTTCACATATTTCAAAAACTTTTGTTATCTCGGAATTAATTCCAAACTACTCATGATTTTTACGTATCTACTGTTTATATGACATAAACAAGAATGCCAAAAAATCACAGAAGAAAGTATATAAACAGAACTAGATGATGCTTTATTATTTTTAATATTTAACTTAAACATACCATCACAAGCATATCCTTTGCCCACAAATACCCAATTTTTGGTAATTACATATTGATCAGATTCCATAGTCTGTTTGAAGCCAACCTTGTTGAGTAGAAAACTTGACATCAAATTCTTCCTCATAGACAGAGTGTGAAGCACATCTTCCAAGAGTAGCACAAGTCCAGAGGTGAATTTCAGCTCAACCTCACCACTCGCAAGGACCTTTGTTTGGCTAGAATCACCAAGCATAATAGTCTTCTCATCCTTGAAGGAAGTGTAGTTTTTGAACTAATTTTTGTCATAGTAAACATGCCTATTGGCACAAGAGTCTGCCCACCACCTTTCAACCCACTGAACCATGTAGATATCTGTAATCATTGCTACAAGAGGTTCCTCAGTTACATTAGCCTGAGGAACAGGCCGATATTTCTAGAATCTGCAAGTTCGAGCAATATGTCCACTTTTGCCATAGACAAAACATGCACCAAAAGAATGGTTTTGTGAAGGGGGTATTTGGTTCTTATTTTTCTGACTCAGGTTTTCCCTACCGTGAGGTTTGCCATAAAATTTCATTTTTTTTCTCTTAGGCTTTAAATGACTATTTTTAGGAAAATGATCACTAGGCAAAGCATTATTTGAAGCAATTAAATTTACCTTGGTGGTGGAATGTTCATTACCCTCTTATGTAATCAGTGCATCTTGGCCTCGAGCTTCCTCCACTCAGATGCGAGTGATCAAGATCTCTAAGGATGTCTCCTTCTACTTGTGGCATATAGATTTCTGAAATTCTCTCCATGATAGTGGTAGCTTGTCAATAATACCAGCCACATCAGGTTATCTCCAATCTTGATGCCTTCAGATCTAACCTCTACAACGATCATTTAAAAATCTTGTGTTTGCTCAGCAATAGATTTTTCGTCCACTATTTGAAAGTAAAAAATCGGCTTGTTGTATATTTCTTTGCAACAGCTTCTTCAGTATCATACTTGCTCTGTAAAACTTTCCAAATGCTTTTTGCAGAAGAGTAAGTAGTATTATAATAATCATAGAAATTATCGGCAAAGCAATTTAAGAGATAACATCAATAATGATACTTATCTCTAGTACATTTGTCCACTTTCTCTTGATGAGCTTGATACTTTTCATCTATCATCTCATCAGTTGAGATCTTGGTTAGATTTTTCTCGATGAGAATGTAGGAAACGTTGAGAAGACTCAAATAGAACAACACCTTACTTTTCCATCTCTTGAAGTGGACTCCCTTGAATCGGAAGGGCTTGTTAAGATCTCCAACATTACCATCATGCTTCTTAGGGATTGGGTCCATTTCCATTGACTTCCTTAAATTTGTTGGAGGAAATACAATAAGAGGACAAAACCAATCGGACTAAGGCATGGAAATCTCGCTCTCTTTAAGGAGATTCAAGCCCTCTACGGTTAGCAAAGCTTAAAACCCAGTGCAGCAGAAAATACTATGACTTGTCTCCTTCAGAATACAACAGTCCGACGATCGTCATATGGCAAAGACCTGTCGGGATTGCCCCCGAGCGCATTGCGACGATCGCAACGGAAAAACACGCTCGGGGTTTGTTCATCTCATGAATATCCCGGGAACGTAGATTTCAAAAATTTCTTGAGTTCTCTAACTTAGAAGATCATAAAATCTTAAGGGAGGATTAGATTAAAAACATGATTTAATTTTAGATCTATTTTTCAGAATTATAAAGATCATATCTTTACCTTGAGCGGGTAGATCTTCACCGCTATCTGATGATCGTTGGATTTGGTTCGCTTAAAGCCGCATAAGCATCCGACCTCTACAGGTATCCACATGAGGTACAGATCGCTCCAAGATCTCATCGGGGTGTTAGCTTCCTTACAGAGATCACCTTTGATGGCTGAATCCTCTCGTTTAATCAACTTTTTGATTACTTTGAGAGGAAGAAGAAGGAAGACGACGAACGTCGAAGGGGAGGAAGAAGAAGACGGCGGGTCTTCTTCTTTCTCTCTTGCTCACGCCAAAGGGAAGAAGGAGGGAGGGGATGGCGGCTGAATGAAGGCTCCAATGCTCTCTATGTCCCATGCCAGACCTCCTTTTATAGGCATCTCATGCCCATTCAAATCAGAAATAATTTCAGAGATCAATCACTCCTTGATTCATCCTCCAAAATCTGCAACACCCTTTACTTAATTCTATCACAACCCTTACTTAAAAGAGTTTGAAGAAAATCCAAAAAATATGTTCATGCCATATGGCAATCCGCGTGAACCAGGAGGAGGAGGAGGGGCATCTGCCCCTCCGCATGGCATGGGGCCATTAGAAGAAAGGAGGGGCGAACGCCCCTCCTTTCTTTGTGCGTGTGAGAAAGAGGAGGGGCGTCCGCCCCTCCTTTCTTTGTGCGTGTGAGAAAGAGGAGGGGCGGACGCCCCTCCTTTCCCTCTTTGCTTCACACCCATGGAGGGAGGGTTCCCTCCCTTCCTTCCATGCATGGGTCTCCTAATCAAATTAGGATTTACATGGTTCCACCTATCCAATTAAATTCTAATCCAATTAGAACCCAATGTGTCCTCCAAATTGATTTATATGAATCCTAATCTAATTAGGACTTGAATTGGACTTCATGAATCAAGTTCCTTATCTAATAAGAAGTTCTAATTAATTAGGCCTTCCTATCCTTATCCAATAAGGTTAAGCCTAATTTAATTAGGTCCAATTAAATCAATTAAATTGCAATTCCTTCTTCTTTAATTCACTAACTCTTAGCGAGTTAAATCAAATTGACAATCAATTTTAATTTCGATTACAAATCGTAATCCAACCTTCGGAACGATCAAAATCTCTAATGTGTGTAACCCCGTAGGTTCTATTCTGACTGGTAGTGAGATATATTATGATCTCAATTATAATATCATCGAAACTCCTTTCAATGGGTTGAAACGATTTCAACTCTACTCTTAGGGTTCACTGATCACCAAGTGAATGCTTTCGAGTCTCATCCACTAGTGACATCTAGCAGCATATAGTGACAACCCAGCAAAATGGAAAGGATGAACCTCTAGGTGCAGTTAGCGTATGATACATGATGAGAGCACAAAAGTACGATCTAAGTACCAATTAACTTAGCCTAATGCTAGCAAAATAATGATAAATAATAGGTGTTAGTATTTGCGTGATTAAATATTTTATCCTTAGCACTTATTATAATTTTTATCATTATTTTATTTATCTAAAAAGAATGCATCTTCCCAGGTGCAGAACAAAGTCCATGACTCTTCTCCCGCACCCAAAGCGCTGCGATCTTCCATTTTCGCTTGCAAACCTCCCAGCGTCCGTGCCCCATTCTCGCGAACGTCCCAACATCCGCATCCCATGCCTCCAGACCCGTATCAGATCCCCCAGCATCCACGATCTTCCGGAGTCTCAGATCCACGTCGTCCGCACCCGTGATCAGCTCCCGCATCCGTCCGCTCCACGTTCTCATCCTCCCCACGTCCGTGATCCAGCGTCCGTGGCGATTCTCCCGCATCCAATCCCCAGAAATCTTCCGGATTCCTAGCATCCCGTGAAGCGTCGCAGCACCCGCGATCAGCCCCAGTCATCCCGTTCGTCCGCTCATCCCAGCACCATCCTCGCGTCTTCCGAATTCGCGACCCTAAGGCACCGCATCCGTCCTCTCCACGTGTGATCCAGCCATCCAGTCCTTTCCTTCCATCTCCACGTGCATCCAGCCTTCCATCCGCGTTCACAGAGCGGATTAGCACCCCATCTTCCGAATCCCTAGCCATCTCCATATTATCGAACTTAATCTATTAATTAGTTTCTCTAAATTTCTATAGACCATGTGAAATCACATCTGAAATTAAACTGATAATTCATAGATCGCTCCATGAGAAATCGACCTCGGACTTCCGAGTTTTACTACTTGCGCGATTCTCCTGCACTTGGAAGATTAGCTTCGCGAAAGCATTTTTGCGAACACATCAAGTTTTTGGCGCCATTGCTGGGGAACGGTTGATTTATTAGTATAGTAAAACTATAAACTTATAAAAAAAATCTTTACTGTTGTTTTTATTCCCTGCACAGTCTGCAGCAAACTCTGATATTAAAGAAATTCGCCGTCGGAT
>JAOXJJ010000748.1:827771-841928 GCA_025769935.1 Phoenix roebelenii
ATCTCGTGACTCCTCACTGGGTTTACCCTGGCCAAGGTTTTGCTAAATTAATCACAAGACATTATCTCCTATTTTCAAGAGGGGTCAATTCCATCTTGACTCACAACTGACTACGCAAGTACTTGACTGCACTCAGTGATCTTCCGTCACTGAATTAGAAATTCAGGTAGTCTAGTACCAAAGTACAGTGAGTTGCTTGTTAGTTACAAGTTGCGGTCTCAGGTCAGAGGGCCAAACTTATATCCATATCCACTCGGAATATCTTTTGACAGTAGAGTGTTCTGGAATTGGTCGCGTTCAGTAAAATGTACTCCAATATTTTACCTGTGTGATATATCAGTGTCTCCACACTCCTTGGTTAAGAGGACAACCAACGTATATGTCTCACAACGACCTAATCTCGATAATGCTGTTATCCTAGTAACAGTATATCATTTGGTCGCAAACAATTTTAAGGACTTAAAGATAAATCCTCCTTCATCATAAAATAAGTCCTAAGGACTTCATTATATAAGAGTTCATTTGAAGATGTAAAATGATGAATAATGCCAAATAATACTTTATTAATTTATCAATTCATTTACAAAATTCAATCATCAACATATTGATGATTGACATTTAGGATACAATTCTCAACTCAAACGACCGACTTTACAAAAATAAAAATAAAAGGTTAATCGACGTGGATGACTTCCACGTAGGCGTCAGGTGCGGCCTTTGTCCTAGTTGCAACCTCGGAAGTGTCATCCCCGCTAACCTCGGAGGCGACCCCAGCTCCAGCGCAGGCATCGGGAATGGCTATTGATTCCATCCCGGCAGCATGTTCTGCGGCGATCTCCTGCCTGACTTCGGTACTGGCTTCCGCAACATCTTCGTCCGCCTCAGCAGCTCCATCCAGGTTTGGCTCAAGGCTGCTAAGGTCGACTCTAGAGCAGAACTGCTGGACTTGGATGCGACAATTATCAAAGCCTTGGACCATGGCAGCAGCAGCCCCTTCCATCAGTTCGGCAAAGTACTCCACTGACTGACGAAACTTTTCGTCGGCCTCACGGGCGGACAACTCCATTAGATTCTCGAGCCGCCCGATTTTCAATTCTCGTTCCTCCGCTTCACCCTGAAGTCTAACCAGGGTAGCTTTGAGTTCGGAGATGCGGCTTGCAGTAGAGGAGCGATCCCTCCATATCTTGGATCTGGGCGAGCCTGTCCTTTATCAAGACTTCGATAGCTCGTACCTTCTTCTTGGCCTTTCGAAGCCGTTGCGAGGCGACTGTAGCCTTCTCCTCGGCCTCGCGCCGCTGCCACTCGACGGCCGCCACCCGTTCCTCGGCCTCTTGCTGCCGCTGTGCAGCAGTTGCCACCCAGGCCTTGGCCTCCTGCTCTTGGAGCTCGGCATGCTCCATCCTCGGCCTGAGCCCTTAGCTCTTCCCGATCGGCGAGCATGCTGGACATTAGCCTGTCGACCACATGAAGAGACTGGCATGAAAAGATAAAGTGTCAACAAAAGCTGAGTATTCACAAAGAAAACAAATAAGGAATGAAAGGACCGCGTTACTCACCCGCACGCTTGCCAAGTAAACGTGATGGACGAGGTCGCCAAGATCCTCTTCCATCAATGCACGATCGCATGGGAGTATGATGCTGCGCACGAGCCCCCGAGCAACATCTTCAGACTCGAAGGCTGAATCGCCCTCAGGCACGTGACGTTGATGCCACAATTGCTCCCCGCCGGACTCGGAAAACATAGGCTCGATCCCTACTAAGGCCAGAACCTCGGAGAAGTTCGCAGCCTCGGCACATGACGGGACCGTGTGGGGAACTAAAGTCCCGAGCCTACTCCCCAACTCGAGATTTGATCCAAATGGCTGGGCGATTTCTTCGATCTTCGAGACTTGGTCGGTGGGTGCGATCGCTGCTTGGTCCGAAGGATCCCTTCCAGCCGTCGACTGGGACACCTCGGTCTCTACCGCAAGGACCTGGTTGAGTCCAACTCGAGCAGGGGTGGCGACCTCTAGCTCTCCCTGCTCAGTCTCGAGGCCAGGGGCAACTCTTGTTTTTTTTCGGCCTCCCCTCAGGCCGGACCCCTTCGAGGGTGGCCCGCTTCTTCCTGTACGCGGCCATCAGCGTACCGGTGCTGAAGATCATCCCTGCAATATCTGGAGACAAAAGGTCTTATCAGAATGCGGCATAAAAAGAAAGAAGAAAAGGTTAAACTACTCTTACCCTCGGGACGAGCTGGGCTCAAACCAAGATTCACTAAAGCCTCCTCGCTGAGCAGGTCTGGGAACCGAGGAGTTTCTTTCAATCTAAGCAAACTATCTAAGACCTCCTACTCGAACTGCGACAACTGCGGGAGCCTATTGTTCGTCGAAGCCAGCAGAAAGCTTCAGGTCGGATTAAATCCCCACGACTGTTCGAAGAAAATAAAAAAAAAGTTATCCTTCCATCTATGGATGGAAGTGGGCATGCCCCCAAACAGCTTGCGACCTCCTCGAGGGGAGAAGTACCATCACCCTTTGTCCACAGGGTTGCCTTTTAATATAAAGCAACTCTTGAAGACATTCACCGAGGGGGACAGACCACGTGCCAGGCAAAGGGCGAGGAAGCCGATGATTATTCTCCACAAGTTTGGGGCGAGCTGTGCTGGCACCAGGCTATAGGCCGTCAAGAGCTCCTCCACAAATCCGGACAGAGGAAACCTCTACCCTGCTCGAAGCGTATCTACATACCCTCCAACCCAACCACTAGGTGGGTTGGTGACTCACCCTCCGAGGTCCGAGAGCTCGAGGACAAACTCCAGAGGAATGAAAAATCGGGCTCGGATCGAACCTAGATCCTCGTCACTCATGAGTGAGCCGGTTCCATACGGGCTCGGGCCCACCTCGAGCTCAACCTCCCTCACACCGAAAGAGGCCTGAGCTCGCGACAGACCTACATCGAACATCGATGCTCTTGTCGGTGAATCCATTGCCTTGGTCTTAGAGTCACAAAAAGGGAGAAAATGAAAGATTCTCCGAGCGACCGAAAGAAGCGATAAAATAACTACCCAAAAGCTCGTCGAAAAAGATGATCAGGGAAAGAAAGAGAATGACCGCCGGGAGGTGAAAGTAGTGCCCGATGTGAAGATTGGCGAAAAGCTCCCAGAGTGTTTGGAAGAAAGCTCGAACACCACAGCAATGGCGGCTGAGAGAAGAGGACCAGGAGCAGGAGAGGATCAAGCAATGATCTCAGGGCCCCCGTCCCAAGCCTTATATATAGCCTGCTATAGCGGCTCTGATCGGGTAGCCTGAACGATTAGACGAGCCGGGGTTCGCCACGTGGCAGGCCTTAAGATAGCCTCAGCAAAATCTTTTTGAATCGCCGCACTAAATGCTGATCATTATGGAGGGCGCTTCGAAGATCGAAACATTGATGGCTGGCCTCTTGCATTCCATCAAGTGAGACGCTTCGGAGAAGGGAGCATTAATGGCCGGCTTCTTGCATTCCGCCAAATGGGATACTTCAGGGGACGGGGTATTAATGGTCAACCCCTTCGCGTTCCATTCCAGCAACCCCTTAAAAAAGGAGGCCTACGTGGAACACCATAAAGCTCCCACAGCGGATCCTACTCAGAAAAATGCAGCGAATCAAGTCACCCAAGCCCGATGCAAACCTCCCAGCGGTGAAATGCATCGAGACATATCCAGCTCCGTACACACCTCTTCTTGAACACTAGGCTGAAGTGCTGGACGATCAATAGTCCGGCTACTTCCATCGCCCGAGCTGAAGGGAAACTCGATCTCGGAAGTGGAGGTCAAATGATGGGGGGCAAAATGAATCGTCCGGCCCATAGCTAAAAGGCCACCCATTCTTAGCCCAATAAATGCCAACACCGACTGGTTGAATCCTCGGTCTGGCCCAGAGTCAGCTCGGCTTCGAATTCTGCCAAAAGCTCCATCGGCTTCGGATATTCGCTGACTCCTCCGATCAAGTTTGGGGCGTCTCCAATATTTGTCGACCCGCCCCGACCGAGCTCGGGGTGCCCATTCCGGTAATGTTCCCCGATACTCGAGCTCGGGGCGTTCCATCGGGCACACTTCGGAACACGAGGAGCAAAGCTGCCCTTAGCAGCCGTCTGACCGACCTCACCAAATGCATAATGCGACCTCTCAACGAGCTCGGCCTCACCATTAACCGCACCCATGTGTGTGCCACGTCCTCCTATGTGGTCGTATATTACAACACCACCGTGCCACGCCTCCATAGCTAGCCCTCAACAATCAAAGGACGATACCATGACTATTCCAGCCATACCCTGCTGTGACTGTCAATACCTTACCGTTCTCGAGAACGGATAGCACCACACGCCACCAACCAGTCTTAGCTATGCGCCATTCGGCCCAGAGCCACGCCCCCTCATGATGAGGGCGGACAGTGCCTCTGCCATCTAGGTATCTCCTCCGGCACTATAAATAGCCCGGGTCAGGTAACTTCTAAGGAACTTTTTTGGCTGGACCAAATTTACCCTACTCTAACTTGATCGTCGGAAGGTTCTCAACGGAAATACCAGTGAGGCTTTTTGCAGGTCCGTCGCCGTTGCGCAGGAGATGGCCACCGTCTTCTTCTTCCAACCACCGACGACTTCCTCGACTTCTACGGCGTGGTCACCCTGGGGCCAAATTTAAACCACAACACATGTAATGCTTGCCTTCGTCCCCTTATAAATTGCATGTTACTTGAGCTTACTTGAATCTCATTCTCGAATGGCATAGAAATAGAGATTGATCATTACCTGTAGGATGGTCCGCAAGTAGGATAGAGCAATAACTGTCAATGATTTTATTATGTGCAGTTGAAGCTCTGGCAGTTCCACATGTGGTTGCTGCTGTTGTCCAGTCACCCTCGTGACCAACTTTTTCTCTTAATTTTCTTCAGTTGCACATTTGATAAGGTAATGTCAGTCCATGTTTCAGACAGATAGATCATAATTATTGTTCTTTTATTGTCATTTTAGCAACTTGTATCAGTCGATGTCGAACATGTCAAAAGACCTTTAACAGTTGCTTATGATTATTATTTTTAGTCCAAATTGCAACATAAAGCTGTTTAAATCTGACACTTATGAGATTGTAAGAGGCATTATATCAACAACAAATGGTTTTAATTAGTTTTCTTCAAAATATCGGACTACTGACCTAATGTTGCTTAGAAACAATAGATAATTGTGATGGAGGCTTCATAATTAGTCCTACCTGAATCTTATCAGACAGACTAATCTGCAGCTGCCTGGATTAGAAGAATTAAAGTCTGCAGTTCTTAGTTATAGGTATTGTCGTGCACAGAGGCTCCGACCAAAGGCCGTCCCCGCAACAGATGGCGTCGTCTGTGGAAAGCGCCCCCTTACCGCAGGCTACCCCGGGATTGGGAGGCGCACTGAACCTTCCCGCTGGAGGGGCTATATCGTGGGGAGGCGAACATAGTCCCACATCGGCTAGCAATGGAAAGGTTCTGTGTCTTAAATGGGGGGTGGAAATCCTTTCCTCTCGAAGCGCCTTTTGAAGGGCAAAACCGTGAGGAGGGCTCCGGATACGCTCGACCCCCAAAACGAACAATACCTCGGGAGGAACACAATCCTCTTTCTCTGCTAGCTTAATGTGGGCTATGCTGTTGCGCGAGGCTCCGACCAAAGATCGTCCCCGCAACAGGAATCACTGTTTTCGGCAAGCAATAAGAGGCATTGTGATAGTGAGAATGCAACATCAAGCCTTTAACCCTTCTATTTTTTCAAAGATATTGAATAATATTGTCAGTTATCTATTTTTTTTGAGTTAAATTTCATCAGGATAACCGAAGAAGGGCTCCATAGATGAAACTAACATGAGCATGGAGGTGAAGTGCATGCAGCAAGGGCCACAAGAAGACCCTCTCTTGATCGAAGGAAAGCAAGATGCGGTACGAGTCATGCATGCATGCGACCTTCAAGAGATTGAATAGTTTCTCCTAGATATCTTTCATAAAGAGGAGATGGTTAAACTTTGCACCGGATTAATGGAGCCTGTCATGATCCGTCGCTACTTTTAGTTGCATGCCCATTGAGGAAGATGAATCATGCCTAAAAGCTGCACGGCTATAATTAGTTGCATGCCTGCTGAGGAAGAAAATCTTATCTAGAAGCGAAATTTCGCTTTTATAAAACCTATCCAGTACAATGGATCCGCCATTCCTCCTTTTTTTTTTTTTTGGTCAGGTCAATTAATTATCCGTTGCCTCATCTACATATGTACCACACTCACGCATTTAACATGGGACAGATGTGACAGCAAAGTGCTAAGTGAGATGCAATTTGAAAGTATTTTGGGGAGGCCATGGTTGACAGAATAAAATATTTTTGTATTTCTTTTTGATATCATAGTATGTATGCTGTTTAATAAACTAGCTGCGATTTGGAGGTGTGCACTAAATGCCTAGAGGGTTAAAAATGGAAACGGTACTAAAAATTTTTGTCGAAATATTTTTTTAAAAAATTTTGATTGAAAATTTGATTTCTGGAAATATAATGCATTCTAGCATGCTTGGTTGACTATGAGAAAATGCGCAGTTTAGAGTGGCTTATGTTTGATTGACTATCTACTTTTCTAAAAAAAATGTGTGAAATATCTATTATATCTTTAGTAAAGAAAAAAAAAATTATCTATGGATTTTGATGACTTAAGAGTAGTTTTGAAAAAAAAATAATTTCTAACCGGTGGAAAAGTAGCTTTTTCATGCCCCTCATGGGTTTAACTTATTTCCATAAAAATGCTACTTTTTCATCTTACTCATTTGGAAACTCCAACCAAACTAAAAATCTTTCTTCGTTTTTCTATTGACTATACTTTTCTCTCTTCTTTTTTCATGAACTAAACGAGATCTTAATGTATAAGACTGCATTCAAGGTAGATAGGTGGGAATATATCCATCCACTAGCATTGGCATGCAAAATCCCTCCTTACGTTTGATAAAACCTACTAATCTCATGATTAGATATGACAATTTTGTACCTGTTCTCAACACATGTTCAAAACCCTGGTCTTAAAAGTAAAGTTAGTTTCCAGTGCCATCTAGCAACATATTTCATGTTAGCATAGGGCTAATTTGGCAGTTAAGCATCTACTCTTTACAGATTCTACCCAGACACCAAAAAAACCCCTACAAAACATCGATGTGTCAAAATATTGGATACTTTCAATTTGGGCAATATGCGATGACTTAAATCTTCTTACATTTTTTGTGCAGGTGGTAGAGAATACTAGACCTGGTAGGTTCCATATACGTGCCATGATAAGTGGCGGATTTAAGAGAATGGGAATGAATTATGAAAATTTCAAGGGGCAAAGTGTGAAATATTTGAATTGTGTTTGCTAAACCTATTTGGTTGGAAATGAAATCACCATGAAGGGATGATAAAAGTTTTTAATTGGCACCAAACTGCACATTGCTAATTACTGCGAAGAGTAACCTAGCCAACATCTCCATCAATCTAGTGATGAATTGTTCAATCCTTTTGTAAGGAGTTTATACAGAAGGCTCGATTTCAGCGTAAGGCATAAAGGAACATCAACCATTTCCACAAAATGATAAATTACTTAAATGTTGAACTTTAGCTATTAGTATTGCCATGGAACTCTATAAATATTGATAAGATTTGAGCTACAAATCACCTAATATCCTAATTATATTTATATTTGAGCTATCAATTTTCTTTTAACTACTCTCATTGTATATTTTTGGGTGAAGAATCTTTGATGGCTGACTCAAATCTCTCAACTCCTGAATTATCAGCTATTAATCTCTTTTCTGAACTTTAATTCAATACTCATCAGCGCACCACCACATTCACAATAAAGAATGGTTTCACGAGAATAGCAATAGCTTCACTAAATCACCTCGAATGCTCCCTGTGCACAGGTGCTGCAACTCATAAGAGATGATGCCATCAGTGCATCAATATGAAGGTCCACATATTCTTTTTCAAGACATAAGACAGAAGTAAGTTCAGCCAAAATTGGATGAGGGTGTAATTTAAACCCAGGTCATAGATATCCACGTTGGAGGGAAGAACTATAGAAATGATGGAGCAGAGCCCCAGACCAATATCTTAGAGAAATCTTAGTATACTGATCAAACAATTCCCTACCTCCAACTACCAAACTACCCTTAAATCCTATAAAAAGAGACCACAGCCTGAGATGAAAAGGGACAGGAAACCATGAGTTGGTTTTCAGGAAGCTCAGCTTTTAAGAGTCCCCTAATTTCGTTACCAAAAAAAATCCTCTAATTTCAGCTGTTGCGGTGGTCCTCCTCCGCTCCCCGAGACTGATTCCGACGGTTGGGGGGGTGTTCTTGATTGATACCCCGCTCTTCTGTATTAAATGCAGTAGCTGAGGAAACCCACCAACCTCGCCCCCCCCCAAAAAAAATCCCCCCGTTTCGCCCACACTTCTCTCCGTCATGCTACAAAACCCTCTTCTTCTCCCCCTCCTCTTCCCAAAATGTCCTTCTCCCCCTCCTCCTCCTCCTCCTCCGCCGCCGCCGCCACCGCCGACGACAACGCCACCGCCGCCGCCTCCCCTCCAACCTCCTCGTCCTCTTTCTTCCTCCAGAACCTCAGCAACCTCGGCCTCGGCTACGCCATCGCCATCGCCCTCGGCGTCCTTGTCCTCCTCTCCACGGTCCTCCTTGCCTCCTACGTCTGCTGCCGCGCCCGCGCCCGAAGCACGAATCCTAACCCTAACGGTGGCGGCGCCGGCGGGAACTCCAACGGCGTCGTGCTGCCCCGCATAATCTTCGTCGCGGAGGAGGAGGAGGAGGAGGAGGACAACAACGGCGAGGAGGGTGGCCGCGGTGGCCGGGGCTCCGCACCCACCGGGCTGGACCCGGCGGCGATCAGCTCCTACCCAAGGTTCCCGTTCTCCGCCGCCAAGGGCGGGGAGGCCGTGTGCTCCATCTGCCTCGGGGAGTACCGGGAGGGGGAGATGCTCCGGATGATGCCGGACTGCCGCCACTACTTCCACCTTCCCTGCATCGACGAATGGCTCCGACTCAACGCCTCCTGCCCCGTTTGCCGCAACTCGCCGATGCCCACACCCGTCTCCACGCCGCTGTCTACCCCGCTATCCGAACTCGTCCCGCTTTCCCACTTCGCCGCCGACCGGAGGAGGAGGTGATCGCCGTTAACCAGGTTCCTGATCTTGCCATCCGTGTGTAAATTTTAGGGCTTTCTTCGTTCCTATACCTTTCTGCTTTTTAAGTAGGGAAACAAAAGCCTTGCAGTAGATCTGACAACATGGAGGCGGATGGTGTTTTGTGGCTGATTAGGCTTTTAGGATTTCCATAATGCTTGCAGTGTTCAATTGATTAGATTCTTTTTTTTTTTCCCTATAGTTTCTTGGCTGTGTGTTAATTCCATCGAAATGGATATATATGAAATTTTGGGTCTTATGTGCAAGTTAGTGTGATTATAATGCTCTACTTTTGAAATGCAATGTGGATTTAATATTATAGATGTGTTCTGTTGTCTGAGTTTGCTCTCTTCTGAATAAATGTGAATGGTAGCCATAAATGTAAGTTTTATATGCTGCGAGATGAATGCCTTCGGAGAGTGTGCCATCTTCACTCAAATGGTCCTTGGATATCTTAAGCGCACTTGGGCATTTTGTTCTTGTTGAAATATTGATATTTTTAAGATACCATGGGCCTAAGTATGGTGGTCCATGGGAGCCTCCCCCCTAGATTTATACCGTACAAGCTTATTAGCTTTCCAGCTTAGATAACCAGAAGAGGAGATTGCATATCTTAAATTTAGCCCCACTTCTTTTGTTGTTAGATGTACATTATACATTGGGGCAAGAAGACTACAGGAGAGAGTAGTTTTCAGGGAAATTTTTGAGTGTTTGCATATTTAGGGTTCATAATTATAGGTGTCTTAGTTGCAGCTGTCTCTGCTGTATTTGGTTCCTTTTATCTCTTATATGATTTCATCAGAATCAAATGCATACTTTGATTCATTTGTTAAAAAAGAGCAGATGAGAATGAAATTTTGAACATGTATGACAAATTAAATTCTCATACAGAGAAAAGTCTCTGATTCTGCAGTTAATTGCCTACTAAATACGGCTTGGGTGCTTAGATGACATTGTTTGTTGGATATGCTTTGATAATTGCCACCAAATCCAAAAGCTTAACTTTGGGTTGATTACCTTGTACTCCAATGTAATGCCTTCCAACAGCTTCCCTCATCCCTCTCCCCTATCAATGAAAATCCTAATAAAGTCTGTTTCTGCACCAAGATTCAAGATTTTACGGTGCTGAATAGTGCCGAACTGACCGGTTCGGGGTATACCGAACTGGAGCAGTCAGAAACCAGCATGATTCAGAACTTTAAACGAAATAAGGCTGGTTCGCTTAAACCTCCCCTCTCTTGGCTATTAAACAAGCTCGGTTCGAGAAGTCAAGAGAGGCCCCTCCTGCTCAGGAACACCACCTACTCTCCGCCCGTCTAGCCGGTCACGAATCGTGATGGTCTACCTCCCGCCGCATCCGGTAAGTCATCCCATCCTCTCCTGCTCCCTCCCTCACTCCCTCACTCTTAGTTAGGTTAGGGTTTCCCTTGCCCTCCCCTTTCGTCCCTCCCTCTTTATCTCTATCTCTCTTCCTCTTTCCTTTTCTCCCTCTCTCTACCACTTCCTCTCTGGATCTTCATTTGTTGATATGCCTCAGAACGGCATGGTATAGACCTGTACCATGCCAAACCGATTGCCGGCCAATACCCTTTCATATACAGGTTTTGGCGAACCTTGTTCAAGATCCTTACTTTGAGGAGTATTGAACAAAGAAAAACTCATTCAAGAACCTACTAAGATTTCAAGTATAAAAAAAATTTGGAAGAAAAAAAGAGGCTGAATTCTTTTTATCACCCTTTGCTTAGATTGCATTAATTTGGTCTTATGTTCATGATGGCAAGCTATAATTTCCTACTTAACCATTGGATCTCAGCGGCGGGATGGTGAAGACCTATGCAGGCCGTTCATGACTCATGATCAATCTGTCGTGGACTAGCCTTGAACTGGACTGTTGGTTATTAAACTTGTTTTTAATATTAGTAACTTATGGTTTTATTTTCTGTAATTGCATATTAGTATGGTGAGGAGTTACATATCTTTTAGGTTTTTAATCATGTGGGAGTTACATGGAGTTATAAGGGTGTTATTTAGAGGGAGTTATTTGAGATTTATTTGGGGGTTATGTATGGTGTAATGACCAATTCAATTAAGAAGATTAAAAGACCATCTAATGGTGCTTATAAATGTCCATGTGCTCTAGTTGTTTTTTAAAAAAGGTGAGTGGAATACAAGTTATTCATATGTGCCTAAAATTCTCTCAATTTTTCTTCCATAGAGTAATTTGTGAGGGTGAATCCTCTTGATTTCCAACAGAGTGGTATCAGAGCCAAGACTTTTCTTGTGAGAAATATCGATGGCAAATGGAATGCTTCCGTTTTTAATGCCACGGTTCACCAAGGATAACTATGAAAGATTGGTGTATTCGTATGAAGGCAATCTTGGGATCTCAAGATTTGTGGGAGATCGTTGACAAAGGCTACACGGAATTGGAGAATGAAGATTTCTTGACTCCAGCTCAAAAGGAGTCCTTACAAGCCACAAGAAAGAAGGATCGGAAGGCCATCATGATCATCCATCAATGTTTGGATGATGGCATGCTACAATGAGTTACTAATGCAACTTCTTCAAAGCAAACTTGGGAGATTCTCCAAAACTCCTATCAAGGAGTTGACAAAGTCAAGAAGATTCGTATTCAATCTTTGCGTGGTGAATTCGAAGTCTTACATATGAAAGAATTCGAATCAATCTCGGATTACTCTTCAAAGGTGTTGACCGTCGTAAATCAACTAAGGAGGTACGGCGAAAATGTGAGTGATACGAGAGTTATTGAAAAAATCCTTCGTTCATTGGATTCCAAGTTTAATTTTATTGTTGTAGCCATTGAAGAGTCCAAAGATCTAGACTCCATGATAATCGATCAACTCATAGGATCACTACAAGCTCATGAAGAGAAGGTTGTCAAGAAGCAAGAGACTTTAGAGTAAATGTTACAAATAAAAGTTTTTTTGAAAGAAAAAGAAGATCGTAGTTGGAAAGGCGAAAGAGATCGTGGACGTGGAAATGGACGTGGTCGAGAAAGAGGTGGTCGTGGATCATCTAACAAAGAAGAAAAGAAGAAAGAATGGTATCAATCAAGAGGACATGGAAGAGGAAACAATTCGAGATCAAATGGAGGAAGGTATGATAAATCTCGAATTCGTTGCTATAATTGTCAAAAATATGGTCATTTTGCTTCGGAGTGTAGAGGTCCTCAAAATGCCGAAGAAGAAACTAACTATGTTGAAAATGAAGAGACGGAACAAACTTTGTTGTTGGCATGCAAAGGAGAAGAAAATGGAGATCATCATTTATGGTATCTTGACAATGCGGCTAGCAACCATATGTGCGGTGATAAAAGCAAATTTGTGGAGTTGGATGAAACTGCAAGCAGTAATGTGGATTTTGGAGATTCTTTCAAAGTATCGATCAAGAAAAAAGGTACAATTTTGATTTGCTTGGAAAATAGTGATCATTAATTTATTGCTAATGTTTTTTATGTTCCAAGCATGAAAAATAATATTTTGAGCTTAGGACAACTCTTAGAGAAAGGCTATAATATTCAAATGAAAGATCTTAGTCTTTCGATAAGAGATCAAAAGAAAAATTTGGTGGCCAAAGTTAAAATGACAAGAAACTGCATGTTTTTGCTCAACCTTCAAACCGATGTTGCTAAATGCTTGAACGCTTGTGTTGAAGATCCAAATTGGCTTTGGCACTTGAGGCTTGGGCACTTGAATATTGATGGGCTAGAATTATTGGCCAAGAAGGATATGGTGAATGGGTTGCTCTTTATTGACCACCCAAATCAACTTTGTGAAGGATGTCTCTTTGGCAAGCAATCAAAAAAAAGCTTTCCAAAAGAAGCTAGCACAAGAGCAACGGAACTACTACAACTTATGCATTCGGATGTTTGTGGTCCATTCAATCCACCATCTTTTAGTAAGAACAAGTACTTTCTCTTATTTATTGATGATTTTAGCCGAAAGACTTGGTTTATTTTCTTAAAGAAAAATCGGAGGTGTTTGAAACATTTAAAAGATTTAAGGCATTCGTTGAGAAACAAAATGGTTTTGATATAGAGGCTATACGATCCAATAGAGGAGGTGAGTTCACATCAAATGCTTTCAAAAGCTTTTGTGAAGAAAATGGAATTTACCATCCTTTAACAGTTCCAAGATCCCCGCAACTAAATGGGGTTGCGGAGAGAAAAAATAGAACCATCCTTAATATGGTTCGGAGTATGTTAAAAAGCAAGATGCCCAAAGATTTTTGGGCCGAAGTCATTAATTGTGCGGTGTACTTATCCAACCGGTGTCTTACCAAGAGTGTGCCAAATCAAATACCACGAGAAGCATGGAGTGGAAGAAGACCAAGTGTCTCTTATTTGCGTGTTTTTGGAAGCATAGCCAAGAGTGTGCCAAATCAAATACCACGAGAAGCATGGAGTGGAAGAAGACTAAGTGTCTCTTATTTGCGTGTTTTTGGAAGCATAGCCTATGAACATGTGTCGGATGAAAAGCGCTCTAAGCTAGATGACAAGAGTGAAAAATTGGTCTGATTCATCAGTTATGATGCAAGCTCTAAGGCCTACAAGTTGTACAATTCAAAGTCACAAGATCATCACTAGTATAGATGATGAATTTGATGAAGCAAGTTCATAGGATTGAAATTCTCCAAAAGAAGAGTATGACTTTTTTCCTTTCTTTGAGGAAGAATAAGGAAGTCAAGTCTTGGAGCCCCCTTCTCCACCTTCAACACCTCCATCATCCGCTCAAGTGCAATCATCTCCATCATCAAATGAGGCAAGTTTAAGTGAAGGACCAAGGGGCACAAGGAGTCTTCAAGATGCCATGGATGAGGTAACGAAAAAATTAAGTGATTTAACACTTTTTTATCTTTTTGCCAGTAGTGAACCTCTAAGCTTTGAAGAAGCAACTCAAGACAAGAAGTGGAGAGATGCTATGAATGAAGAAATCAAAGC
>JAOXJJ010000748.1:846751-862738 GCA_025769935.1 Phoenix roebelenii
AGGACATACGTCTGATTCAGCTCACAGTTGTGTGTGTTTCACATTACAGATCCCTCCATCAGCACCGCTTTTGAAGAAGTTACATCGTTAGACCTTTTAAGCTCAATCTTCCTTAAAACAGAAAAGGGGTTTGAACCTTTGTCTGCTGGATTCGGTGAGATCTGTGTCAGCGACGTGAAAGCCAACAGTTTCGACTTTCGAGTTTCCCTACTAGCTCTCTAGGACCTGCCTGGTGGACGGGATTGGGCCTCTTTAGGGTTTGTTTGGTAGACGGAGTAGGAGTGGGATAGTCGACTTATTCTGTACTATTTCTCTCTTTGGAATAGCCTACTATATTTCTTGTTGAAGGTAGTAATGGTAATTTACTTCGTTCCATCGAGCATCAAATCCAATCTGATTCTAATATGGTGGATTTTGCCTGACCTGCGATTTAAAGCAAGTACAGGTAATGGTAAACCTCGCCTAAAATCCGATTTGAATATTTATAACTCTTCACAAATCTCCTCCCTGCAATAAAAAAGTTTAATTTGTATGCAAAAAAATAATTTTTGTAGCTTTATCTAGTTCGATTCATCCAATCCATCCCATCTTATTATATTTGTCTCATATCGCTCCGAGGCAAGTATGAAACGGGTACAGATAGTCCTTACCCGACTTATACCTAGAGGCGTAAATGGGTCAGGGTGGGTCGGGTTTTGAGTGACCCCGACCTGACCCAGTTTTTTTTTTCCGGATCCTAATTTGAGACCCAAATCCGATCTAATTGAAAATCAGGTCGGGTCAGATCCACAACTATAATTTTTGACCCAATGAGTCATTTGGGTTCGGGTCCGGATCCGAATCGGATCGAGTCGGGTCAGGTTAGAGAAGCAGTGCACATATTTTGTAGTAAAACATGCTAAAATACTTTAAGATCAAAGCACTGATAACATCACGAGATGTTGCTCAGAAAAATGAAACAACTTCTTATTATGCATAACCATCTCTGAAGTCTGATATGCAAAGAACAACCCTCTCAAAACATGTAAAATAGCTTCGCATCATGTAATTAATAAGGAATCAGAATAGCTTCTCATCTTTTCAGTAAACCTTCCACCGATTCTTCAAAACATGTATAATAACTTTGAAATGAAAAAAAGGAAGCAGAAAATGCTAGCATGTAATTCTTTCATGACCCTTCATGACCCAATAGTAGAATCAGAACATCATTTACCTTTTCAAAGCTAAGTTGTGTCACAAGATCATAAGCAGGATGTTGCGTCAGCATCATGTTCGCATCAAGCCAAGTAGGCATATGCATCATAGCATCAACAACATGTTTAATGAATTTCAGGATTACATAACTAAGAACATGCATAATGACCCATAGTTTTCCCAATATAAAGTGACCTACAAAGAACAAAAATGCCTTGAATGCTGCTGCGAGGCAAAACTACCTCTACAAAATCTGCTGAAAATTTATTCGATCACAGCTAAAAAATCACTCGCTCAGCAGAAACAATGTTTCGCATCTTTATCCTCCATGGCTCTGGTTAATAAGCACCATACAGCTATGGAAAAAGATAAGAGATATAATTAACTATGCATAGAAAGCACAATATTCTTAACAATGTAAACATAATAATGAAGATGATTGTTATCGTTTACCAGCATAAGCTAATCATCAGCATTAATAACAACAACAGTTTTGTAATCTTCAACTTTATATTTTGTATGAGGAGGTGAAATATCTATAAATGAAAAAATTACGAAATTAATAATCTCAAAGTTTTAAAGCACTAGTACATGGTAAAATTTATTAATGTTCTAGAAATTGAGCTTGCAAGATGAGGTAAGAAGTCTCGAAGTCAATCTTGTGTGCATATCAATACCTTAACTGTATTTGAAGATAGACTACTACTAAAATCATTCAAAACCCCGCAAGCAATGTTGAAGGCAGGCTCAGATGCAACGGTAGAAATAGAAATTGCCAAGATATTTCATATCGTCCTGGACAATATTGGATATTTTGATTCATTGAATCTTCAATACTGTGGAATGTCAAAATTTTGATCTCCTAATCGATGAACCTGCTCAAAAAAATTATATGACAAGGCATCCAAATTAGAGATCATAAAATACCTTATGTTCCAAATAGGTCTCTAATTCTGACTTGGATGGTTGGGTAACTTTTTTTTTTGGATAAATTCGGGTTCAAGTCGGGTTAGATCGGGTCTTTGGGTAAACGATCCAAAATTAACCCAAAAAAATGGGTCGGATCAAGTCGAGATTGGGTTAACCCAGACCCAACCTGAAAAATAGAACGAGTTCAAATTTAGTACTCGACCCGACCCCGCAGGTCCTCAAATTCGGGTCGGGTCAGGTCACGGGTCACGGGTCAACCCGACCCATTTGCAGCCTTACTTATACCCGACCTATTGCCATCTTTAGTTGGCGGTTGATTTGGGTGGGTATATAGGTGGAGAGGTTCCTTTCCCTTGTGAATCTGCTTCCATGCCAGAGTCTAGCCAGGTTTATTCGGATGACAGTGAGATGATCTAGCTCAATGATGCTCTTATTGGCCATCAATTAGGGTTGGGAGTATCAATTTTCTACTCTTAACACTCACTCTTTATCCCATGTTGCTGCTTCCTTGCCCATTTCTAGACCCTGCCAGCTTTCGACAACTGCTGGCAAGTCGATCCAACTAGGTGGCGCCACAATCCATTGATCCTTGGCCTCCCTCTTATCCAATGTTGTTGGTTGGTTGCCTGCTTCATCTTGGTTATATCTTCTCTTGCACTTTCCTCCATCACCAGGGTAAGGAGTGGGCTATCATGTGTGACTTGTTGATTTTTGTTAAATAATGGCAATGAGACATATATATTTTGGGTGATTTGGTTATTATATTGAGAGATTCTTAGATTTGGGCTTGGGTTTTAGTTGGAGGATGGCTCTCACCTATGTCCATAACATACTCTATAGCGACTCTATATGGTTGCTGATGGGAGTTGCTTGGCGTTAACTTTTCCATATATTTTTATTCACCAACATAATTCTGCATGTTTTATAGATACAATTAGGCCGATTTGTATGTTATAACTTTGTGCAGGTGTTCTCGGTCAATACCTGTAGATATGCAGCACCTCAAAACTTCTGAGGTGCAATTGGATCGCCATATGTAGATAGGGTGTTCTCCGATATGCAGCCATGCTATCTACACTCGCAAGGCAATGATGCCATGCCAGATGCCAGCTTCCGATGTCTTTACATGGCTTGGCATGCATGCATCTTATGGAATCACCAATGTCATTTTATTTTTATTGTACTGGCCAACTGGTCAGACGATCGATTTGACTCATTATGGAAACTCCTTATCAATATAGTATGACGTGTAGAGTTTACAACCGTTACATGTTATTTGTACCTGCAATGTTGTTTATACTTCGACATAATATATATTAACTTTGTTATGAATTTGCCTGTTTATTTTATATTTTACAAGATATCCCTTTTACATGCACGTCCAAACCATCTTAATTTGCCGAACAAACAGGAGCAGGAGGCAAGATGAACGTCGAACTTTCATGCTCAGCTGATTCTTCCGTCGGGGGGAGAAGGATAGTCTTGTTCGCAAGGCTCCACTTGTCCTCTCAACTTACTCCTGTCAAATAATAATGTCACGACACAAGAATTCCAAACTCGTCCAGCCTTCAGAAACTTTGTTTGATGCAGGACATGTCCTTCCCTATCGATCAGAACCTTTTTTCCGTCGAACAAGAACCGTGGAACAGGAGAATGGAACATTGGACATGAAAGATCCCCGTAAATCAGAGCATGATAGGGATGAGGAAGCTGATTCTAGAGGATGAACATCATTGGAACCCAGCCATGGAGCCGTGATTAGAAGTTCTTTTTGTTTTAGAATTATATTTTGGTTGAACTGAGTGTGGAGTCTTTGTGGATTGCTGAATTAAGTTTGTTTTGGATTTGGATTAAGTTGGAATTAGAAGTCTTGTTGGTTTGGGTTTAGCTTTCTTGGAGTCCGATTGTTGTGAAGGATTAGGGTGTCTTTGTGATCCTGTATAAGAATCGTAGGAAGGGACTGTATCCTCTCCTTGGTAATTTGTTTTTTCAGCCGCCATTATTAATAAGAAAACACGTTGAAAGCACGGCGTGAATCACCTATTTTTTGTACTCTGTTTCTGATTCTAGAACAGAGTTTGCTTGGGATTTTGCCGCACTTATCAGATTCTGAATTTTCCTCAGATCCAACAGCGTTGGGAACCCTTTTCTCCATGCTTCTCCACATCATCGTTCCACAACCGAACTCAGCCTTAAAGCAACCGAGCATCGGTGGGTTCATGATGCGTCCCAAGTTCTCCAAAAAGCCATGATGTTTCTTCGGGCTTCATGTCAGAAGGAAGATGATGGGACACGGATGTGACGGATCTTTTCGTCAAGGTCGCAGTCATGCGTAGTGTCTGAGCCGAATCCTCTTCGGCCGAAACCTTTAGGCCTGCAGGGGGCCTCACCACAATGACTGCGTCCAGCCGGATGATGCCATCTTGGAAAAGTAAGACGTTAATCATTGCGTGTGTATATGCTTTTTGCCAATTGTCGTGACCTTGTGGAGTAAATTGGCATCCGTGATTTGCAATTCAAGTGCCCCTGCTGTCGGTTAACGAAGTTTCTCCTTGCTCTGGTTGGGATGTTTAGGTCCTGTCTTGATGTTTCCACGTAATAAGACCGTATCAGTGGAAAGTGTAAGAGAAAGGAATAGAAGAAAGAAGTGACCCATCAAGAACCTGCTGCTTCAGAATTTATTTTCCTTGAAGTTCTAGTGTTTCTCAAGCTCTCTTGGATTTCTGCTTCGGTTGTTTCTTCCTCTTCACTCTTTTTTTTTTTTTTTTCTAGTGCTGTTATCCATGGATGCCGTAGAAAACCATGCAGATAGGACCTCAAAAATTTGTCCTGTAGAATAGAGATTGGATATGCTGACATAATATGTTGGAGGGCCGCATTCAGATAATTTATGTTGGTTTATGATATATGAAAAGAATTGGATATGCAGAATTAATGCGAAGACTTCATGCTATATGGTGACTGACCTTATTATTATAGATGCAAGGTAGCAACCTGTCCAAATCTGAGGTCACCAAGGATGAGGGGGTTGACGTGAGAAATACACCTTTTATCCCTTCTCAATCCAATTATTTGGCCAAATGAAAATTTCATAAACTCAAACAACTACCTTTTCCTTATTCTAACATTGTAACGCATCAACTTTTTTTTTTTTTATGGGTCATGGCGGTGGTGGGGGGTCCTCACATTTAATTCTATTTTGCCATCTCTGCAACTTTCAATAGTGAAATTTTAGTTAGATCAGGTCCATCTTTTTTTTTTCATTTCTTTTTTATCTGTCTTTGTGACTATTAGTTTGCGATTAGACTAATCGACAGTTGAGCTAGGAGATCTGCTCCAACCAATAACTTCTCCAAAAATAAGCATCCGATATGAAAAATAACAAGTGCAATGAAAACCCGAAAGTTTTTGAAAACTCCCGAAGTAGCACATGAGGAATTTAAAAGTTTGGAAAGTTCCCGAAGTGGAAATTGAAGTTCAATCATTTGAAAACATTGGCAAAGCTTAAGGGGGATGGTACATGGACACTACTTGGGGACACCATCCTGCCGGGGAAAAGAAGCCTAACTGAAAACAGCTCGAGTTAAAGACTAAGTATCCAATTTGAACTCTGGGCAATGAATCCATGGTACCAGTCCTCAAGTCCAACCAAAACCCCATTCTGAAGCCCCACCCATCTATCTATGCCGACTTTCGGACATATTAGTCGACAGGGAGCTGTCTCCCCAGCATCTGGTGCGGTTCGCACTCAGATGCGAACTGGACCATACCTTGCTTTTTTTGACTTCTTAAGTTCAAATTCTGACCCTGTTCTCACAGTATGAGTCAGGCCAAGTTGAGCCTGCTCCACTTTCTCCAGAACTTGGCCCAACCAAGCTCGAGCCTTAGAGGAGTGGGTCCATTACTAGACCCTGAGGTGGATCCTACTACCCAAATGTAGACCTATTCTCCAGATTCGTGTTGGTCTGATCCTACCTAACCCACTTACTGTTCTGCTTTCGAATGGTCCAATCCATCAAACTTAAAGTGGGTCGGTGGCCTGAGCTCTGCTTGGTCTCTCCTGAGACAGTAGGTGTCAGCCTGTCGGACCCTCTGTTGCTGCCGTGAAACTTCCTCAGAAAACGGCTGGTTTTGATTAGGATTTCAGGCTAGGAATGGTTGCAGAGAGGAAGCACTTAACAAAATCCTCCAAATCTAATCATAACACTTTTTGAACTCCTCCCTTCTGAAGCCTAGTGTCTTGTCTTGGACGAAAATAGACCTACCAGGCTACAGCAGCGGACCTCATGATCGATCCCTTTGGCCTATTACCTACTGGTGGAAACCTATTCTACGTCACCTTTTAGTCAAATTATAGCAGAGAGGGCTACTGAAAAGTTACTGGGACTTGGGTTGGAGCTACGTCACCTGCACCTATGAATGCTCAAATTTTCAGGGGGGTTTCAGACCTTCCCAACTTTGAGTAAATGATAAGACTCATCAGTACTTCATTAAGATATTGAATTCAGATAAACAAGGGAGCGTGATATCAAAGGCTATCGTGTGGGCTGATCCGGTTAATATGAGTCTATGATTTCAAGGGCTTAGTCTTTTATTTGGAGGGTAAAGATAGGAGGACCAGTTGGAATTTTTTATGGCTGTCTGATCGCCAAAATGATCCAGTTGCGAGAGGGATTCGGATTGGTGCAGCAGCCAAGTCTACGGTCCAATCTGATATATTAAGTTAAAAAGCGTACGGCCAAAATAAATCCCCCAGCCCGTGAGTTCAGAAAAGTCGCTCACGTTGCTCGGAGTTGTTTCGTCGTGGTCAATTAAAAAAAAAAACCTCATGTTTGATTAAATTTTTTTAAAAAATATTTTTTTATAAAAATAAAATTTTTATATTTCATGAAAAAAATTTAATTTCTATCTGAAAATTAAGATATTTTTTTAAAAAATATCCTAAAACTCTTAAATATAATAAAAAAGTCTTTTTTTTATTATTTTTTAATATATATATATATGTGAATTAGAAAATAAAATAAATAAAAAACGGATAGAATATGCAATGCGACGGTCCGCAAAGTATTAAATTTTCATTTTGAAGTGCAATATGACTGTGAGTATGGATCAGGTTACCTTTTGGATTGTAGAATTTTCAACCAGCTTGTGTCAAATTCATAGCTATGCCAAAAAAAAAAAAAAGGAAGGCCTCTTTTGTCGATTGGTTGAAATGGACCTCTTACCATGCATCCCACTAAATTCAAAGGTGTGGAAACGATTTATATTGACTACGAGCATGAAAGCATTTAATGGGTACTTGAGAGAAGCTGCACTTCTCAATAGAAACTAAGTCTTATTTTCACAAATTTTATAATAATTTTAATTCTATTTCCCTGATATCTACCCCCAGAATCTTAAAATCAGATGAGAACCGGCGGATGTACGAGAAGTTACACCATTCCTCATCCATCCCATTCATCAAACAAAGCTGAAGACATCACCATCCACGGTCTGTTTCTCGACAAAAAAAGACCCCTTTAGTCCGCTTGTGTGAAGCTTCTCCGCACCCCCACCCCACGCTCTCAGAATCCTTCTACCTTTACCTTTACTGATGGCACACGGATTAGACGGTGACTAACCATACTTGCATCATCGCAAGCGTACGATCACGATGATTTATCTGCTCTTAATCCGTGATCTCATCATCCACCGTACAAAATCCCGTTCCTTTTTAGCGCCCGATTGCCGTTACGTGATTCCCCCCCCCCTCCGCGTGCGTATCCCAGACGCCAAAAAAGAACATAACCCAGTAAACCGCTCCCCAACAACTCAGACGAAGCCAAAAAAAATTGTGACGGAATTCCTATGCGAACATATCCATCTTCCCTCAGATCGCCACCGTCCAATTTCCAGAAATGACATAAATGGAAGGCCGATCATCGATAACGCATAGAACAGTTATATGGATTCTCGCATAGCATATTTTCCATTCTTACGACCACTGACTTAAGCAAGGGCCCCACTTTTTGTCCTCCAATCAAATCAGTGACGAGACTTCTGAGTCGCACCCAAACATGGCCCCACAGAGCTCACTTTTTTTTTTTTTATTTTGCCACCCAAAATCCTTCTTAAAACGCCTTCCTCCATCCGGAAAGGCTTTAGAGAGAGAACGAGAGCGAGCGAAGTAGAGCTAAACTAGCTCTGTTCTCAGCTGTACTAATTCTCTCGACTATGGAACTCTTTAGCTTGTTGAGGAACTGGAAGGGCGGTGGCGGAGCGCCGCCCTCGGCTTCCGGTGCTCCCTCCCGAGCCACCACCACCATCGCCACCGCCATCCTCCGCTCCTCAGCCGGGTCGGACGACGACGGCGGCGAGACGGAGGAAGATGGCTCCTTCATCGACCTCGAGTTCACCGTTCCCGTCGAAGATGAGGTGGGAGGAGGGAAAGACTACAAAGACTACTCCGCATCGGAATCTGAGTCAGAAGAGGACGAGAAAGAGCTCAATTTCGCCATGCCATCGCAGGAAAGTTATAAAGGCGGCAGCTTTCGGCCCGATCGTGGCCATTCTTTCTCACCCTCCGACGATATCTTCTTCAAAGGGCGTCTTCTTCCTGTGGAGCCCTCCGTGCCCAGCTCCAAGCCCCAATTCCGGGCTTTCCTCCTTCGCTCCGCCACCAAGCTCCGGGTCTTCGCGTTCAGGCTCAAGAAGACCAAATCCTCGCCGGCGGAGCCCAATGTCGCCTCTCCGGCGCCGACGGCGGCATTCGCGAAGCGGCACCAGCGCAAGTTTTTTATCAAATTCAAGGTGGAGGAGGTGCCGATCATGTCGCTCTTCACACGGGACAACAGCTCCAAGAGCTCCGGCAGCAGCCGGTCGGCGAAATTCCACGCCGACGACGGCTCGCCGGCGTCGGAGGAGAAGAGAGTAACCAAGGACGTGGTTCAGAAGTACCTCAAGAAGATCAAGCCGTTCTACGTTAGGGTTTCGAAGCGCTACGGCGAGAAGCTCCGGTTCTCCGGGCCGCTTAGCTCCAGTAGCGCTGTGAAGGTGAGCGCCGCCGAGGCCGATGGAGAAAGGGGATCGGTGACGACGGCGGCAGGAGGCACGTTTAAGAATCAGAAGCCGCAAGGGGGGAATATTCCGGAGGGGCTAAGAGTGGTTGCTAGTCGTTTGAGAAAGAGCCGGTCGGCCTCGTCGGCAGTGGCCGCGGTCCGGTCACCGCCACGGCGGCGGCGGGACGATTCCCTTCTCGAGCTGCAAGACGGGATTCAGAGCGCCATCGCCCACTGTAAGCGTTCGTATAATGCCGACAAAGGTATTGATTCGCATACGTTCACCATCGGTATCCACTAGTTATATAGTCATATATTTCTTCTGATCTGTTTTTTTCCCAAAAAAAAAAAAGAATTGGTTACAGAGTCTGAGCCGCCGTTGGTCCGGTGGAGGAGCGATCCGGGGGACGGGAGGTCGCTGGAAGGCTTGGGCAACGCCGGTTGACTTTTACTTCCTCTTCGAATTTTTGGTAGAACGGAGGAGGTAGAAAGGGAGATGGAAAAACGAAGAAGGGAAAAAAAAAGGAATTGCCTAGGGCTCTTTTGAGTTCGTCTTTGGCGTTGAAGCGTGGCAAAAGAGCTCTTTTTAGTACCCTGTGAAGTTGCTGTGTCTCTTTCTTTTCTTTTTTTTTTTTGTCTATTTTGTGCTTTACAAAAGAAAAGTGCAGGATGTACGACTTGTAATTAGACCAATCCTAGCTTTGTCAATGGTTGTTTTCTTGTTCTCTTTTCGGTCCCGATCTCTCTCCTTCTCTCAAGCTTTTCTTTTTCTTAATTATTTTGGCTATATGTGTCTGCTATAAAGCTGAAGTGTAGCAAGGGAAGTCACGTTATGATATGATGGTGAGAAGGAAGAAGACAAGGATCTGAATGATTCTTTGGACATTGGAAACGATGTCTTCTCTTTTTGATTATCTTATTTGAGACTGGCGCAACCTGGACATGCTCTCTCTCTCTCTCTCTCCCCCCCAATATGTTCGGTTTTAGGTCGTCCGCAACCCGAAATGCCTCTCTTTTGAGCTGTGGAGAAGAAGAGAAAGTAGAGACAAGGACCAAAACAGTAAAAGCCTTGACGAAGGAAAGGGTGGAAGACCGCCAAAAAGTTAAAGCAGATTGCACCAACCCCCTCTCTCTCTCTCTCTCTCTCTCTCTCTCTTAAGCCTTCTATCTGTCAACTCACTCACTGAGTCACTGCAAAGCTAAGCACTTTCTGAAGCCCGTCACACAGTCGTACCGGATATGGTACGATATGTTATATATCGGTAATAGAGTGCGATACGTGTCGGGGGCAGCAGCCTTCTATCTGTCATCTCGCACACTGAGTCATTGCAAAGCTAAGCGCTTTCTAGATCCCGTCATACAGTCGTACCGGATATGTTATATATCGGTAAAAGAGTGCGATACGTGTCGGGGGGCAGCAGGGTCCACTTTGAATCCGCGGTCAGCGGTAGCTGCGAATCGGATGCTTTCCTTTTAAGTGCTGCTTCTCGGGTTACCGTCCGCTCGCGTGAGATCTACTGTGAACAAGGGATTCTAAGTCCTTCGCTTTCTACCATGGATTGGATTGGATTCTGGCTGCGGCCACTCCAAGGCCACAGTGGATCTAAGTGATGTTATTGGCTCGGAGCAGCAGTGGATATGGCTCCCACCTTCGGTAAATCAAATATCATACCAATGCTTATTCGGGAAGTGGGGTTAAAAGTTTTGTTATCGAGTTGATTAGAATGCCATGATCTCTTAGACAATGTATTTCCAGGAATTGGTATTTGGAGATAACTGGGTTTCAATCTAGTGAAGGGATATGATGCTGATCAATCAAACGGTAGCCATTTCGGAAAAAATCTCCGGAAGTGAGGTTGATGCTACTTATGATTCTGGGACCGAACCAGCACTCCACGGGTCTTTGCTAGGCCGTCATTATGTATTTTTTTGACTACTATAGCACCAATGTAGCAAGCATGGTAATGATGGAGTTTTGTTGGTGGTAATCTTGAAGTAGATTCTCTATTTCTTTTGAAGCAGAGGAGAACATATCACAGGTTATTCCTGGCCAGCCAACTTACAGAAG
The DNA here is from genome assembly GCA_025769935.1 of Phoenix roebelenii. NCBI lineage: Eukaryota > Viridiplantae > Streptophyta > Magnoliopsida > Arecales > Arecaceae > Phoenix > Phoenix roebelenii. The sequence goes on from JAOXJJ010000748.1 coordinate 857,981, forward strand.
TTTCACATATTCAATGTGTTGCTGTCGAATCCAGACTAAAGTCCGAGTGCGGCTCGGTCGATCTTGAGATTGGTTGGAGGCATTTTGAGCAGGCTGGTTGACGTTTCGGATACTGATCTCCTCCACTAGTGGCCTATAAAAAAATTTAGAGAGTTTTCGGCAGAGATCTTCCGATGCTTAAATCATAATAACGAGCCGACAGTATGGAAGGAATACGATTTCAGCAGAGGATGACTCTATGAGTAATATTGCATGTGTACCTGTGGTCTCTCGGGCTGCCTCTTCATACAAGAGGGTTGGATTTGTCGTTATCCGGGCTAGCGTGACATGTACTGATAGTCAGATAACGGGCGGTAGTGTGAATGTGACATCGAAGTCAGTCTACATGGGCAGTGTGCAGTGTAGGTATGACGCAGAGCGTGGTGCTGCCATGACTGCAAATTATCAGGATTGTCGGTTTTTAGAACTGTCAATTCTTATCAATACGTGCTAATTATTTTTTTTGGGCTGGGGTTGAAGTCGTTCACCTTAGTTTATATCCAAGGTCAAAAAGATCAGTCTAGCTCCAGATTGAAATATCCAGTATTCCTATCATCATAATGTTAATGCATGCAGTTACAATTAGTCAACTCATCAATTGTGAAACGGTGCTTTTTTTCATACGTGGAATTAGGTTAACCACCTGGCTAATGTATCATGGCAGGAGGATGAGGTGATGTCTTGTTTCTTATTAATAAGTATAACCTAAGAGTATGACAAAGGTGCAATTCAACATTGCTACGGAACGATGACATCTTCCTTAAACTGTATATGTTTATCTTTGACAAATCAAAACTAACTACTTTAAACGTCATGGTAATTATTGACATTTTTTTGCACCCACCTAATGTTTTTATGGGCCTAATAATGTACTTCGCTTGTCATTTTGATGTTTATTGCTCGCAGAATAAATGCATGACATTTGACGGTCACTTTTTAATAGGTGTCACGGCTCTAGGGCATGAGAGTGGAATTTCTGTACTCGAGTGGAGAGGCAGCAGGAGACATTTTGACGGGTGGCGACGCAAGGAGGTGCTCATGGTATTCAAAGATAGACGAACGCATTTACGCACTGTATTCTACTATTGCATTGAGTAAGGCTTGATCAAGTGTGACCGGAGTAACTGAAAAAGTGTGTAAATAGGAAAGGAAAGAGGAAGTCGCTGATTGGAAAAAAAAAAAGGGGGTTCAGATCTTTCGATTTTTTGCATTGTAGAGAGCTATACAATTTCTTTTATAAATGCTATGTCATCTGATCATAAAAATAGACAGCTATTAAATAGAATATGGTGGGTCATATCGGATTGCATACCATACATGATGCATCATTTTTTGTTAACGGAGTGATGTCCGTCGATCGGTTAACGCGACCACAATCAAGAGTGTATAGCTTTTCTGCGGTGCAAAACACACCACAACTCAGACCTTGCATCGTTAATCTCCATGGCTATAGCTAGCAGGGAAGCACTATAGGTAGCAAGCGCACCAATGCTTCATAAAGATGTGCAGGATATCTATGCAACTATTAAAATGTGTTAGATTGTATGCTAAATTAACTGACAGAGTTGGTTGGGATCAATTCATAAGAGAAGGACCATATATTCTTACCTTATCTTTCAATATATTGCTGGAAATGCACCTAATTATTACTTTATCTTTTCAGCAATATTAAGCTTATTCCCTGCAACTGCAGAAGAAATCTCTCTTATGGATATGAATTCAAGGCTGCATTCATTTAAAAGAGGTAAATCTATGGGAGTCTTTCAATCAGGATCTAGCACTTGCGCAGGCGACATAGAAAATTTTATTCTGATCTTCTTCATATGCTCAAGGTTCATGAATGCAAGCCTTCCTTACTAATGGTCATTGATGAGATAGAAAAGGAAAGGACTAATGTTGCCCCAAGGACAAAGGGGCAAAGTATTTTGACTTGTTGACTTTGCCTACCGGACATGGAACATGAATTGATATATGATTAGGTTTTGATTTAATCGAAATGGATAAGGCTCATGAACAAATGATTTAATGGGACATCGAGAAATAACGGCCTAGGCCTATGCTGCCAAGTAAAGGGACAAACACAAGGGGCAAATTCTAGCATTTAGGTAGGTTTTACATGACCAAGAAAACAGTATGGTTCTGTGCATTGCGTGGCATGGTCATGCGAAGCAAAAGAATGCCAAAAGCCAAAGATTAAAGTTTCTTGACCATCCTTTCCCTCTTGTCTGCAGGAGGAACCCCTTTCAAAATTTTTCTCCTCTCGAGGCTTTTCCTATAGTATCTCAGTTTACTTTTACAATTCTGGATGCAGAGCAAACTCATTAGGTTTGGAACTAAAGTAATTATGCTTTTTTGCCTGTCCATGTACCATTACACGCGTTAGTGGGTTGTTATTGACCTTCTCCTCCACCAGAGTTTAGAGAATATCCCCCTTTCAAGCTGTTTTTAGGAGTTTTGATCAGTAGTTAGAAAAATATAGTCAAATCTCTTTTTACCAAAGAAAGAGTGAATAAGAAGCCGTATACACAGGTTTAATATGTTAGCATCAAGACTAAGGATATTGGTCAGCAAAAATCAAAGCAAGATCTAAGCTCAAAAAGCTGCATCTGTGTATTGTGTAATCCGAAAAAAACCGGTGACGGAGTTCGACATCCTGAAGAAATTAATACAACCAATAAGCTCAAGTGCCTTGTAGTTTCATCCTCTTTTATATAGTACATGAACATTAACTGTACATGTAGGTTAAGTTAGAAAAGCAGCCAGATAAAATGGGGATAGTTTGCTCCTATACTCCTCTGTTCTAGATTTGCATGACCTTCTAGGATTTTTTTTTTTTTCCGGAAAAAGGAGAAACTTCAGGCTAATACGAGAAAAATGAAGTTTTCTTGGTAAATAGTAATTATCACAATTACATTGTACTGATATACAAGCTGTCCATTTTGCAATTACTTCAAGAATATCCTTGATTTCTTCTTTTGTTGATAGGTAGGATTAGTGGTTTTTAGTCCTTCCAATGGTGAAGTTGGTACAAGATATGAGATGCAATATGTAGGTAGGTATTTCGGTACCGTCGAGCATGACTTCACTCAAGTGACTTCGGCTCCTCTTGCACCAAACTCACCTCAGGCCATTTCTTCCTAATTTAGCCTATGTCAGGAACTAGTCAGTTCCAATTTGGGTCTCCCTAACCTGAATTGAGTTCGCATGCCTAGTTACAGCAACCAAATAGAATGCAATTCTGAAGATGTCAGCATTGATTGATATAGAGAAGAATTGTATGGATATTTGCGCAGTTGGAATGTTTGCCAAAATAGCACTTTTTAGAAAGAAATAAAGAACACATAGATAACACCCATTTAATCTCTTATTTGGGTTTTATCCTATTGCTAGTTCCAGGCTTGAGGGAGATGAATTCAAAGTCAGAGAACTTAGTTCAGCTTCACATCAATGGTAATGTTGTGACTGCCCCTGGATCACATTCAGAATTTGTTTGGCTCGTCGGAAGATTTTTTTTTTTAATTAAATATTATTTTTTAGAGAAGCTGTTTTTCAAAATATAATATTTAAAAAATAATTTTGGTATGTTTGGTTTACTATTAAAGAGTTGTATATTGCAGAGTGACTTATATTTGGTTGAGCATTTATTTTTTCAAAAAAGTTACATAAAATATTTATTATATCCTCGATAAAGAAAAAAATTATCATTAATTTTGATGGTCTAGGAGTAGTTTTAAGGAAAAAAATCAATTTTTAATTGATAAAAAAAAGAGCTACACAGTAATTTTTTATTTTTTATAAAATATAAAAAATTTATTTCTATAAAAAATACTATTTTTTATTTTTAAAAATTTTAATCAAATATATTTTTTCACACGAATCAAACCAAACGAGTCTCAGCATCGACCCTATGTAAAACCCCATGTACGGAACAGCACACTGTGTGTCAGGGGCACGATTCTTTAAGTAGCTGATCGTTGGAGCTGATATCAGTCTGTTCCCACCTTCTCTCTTAAATCAATAAAATATTATATAAAAATTGACGTTGAAGATAGCATTCATACGGACATATACATTTTTTAATTTATTTTCTCATTTTTAAAGGCAACGAATTTTTTATTTCTAAAAGCTTTAAAGATTTCATCAATAACTTCAAAATAAGATAAGGTTTCATCTTCGGTGTCGCTCATTGTTGTTCATTTTTTTTGTTTTCTGAATTTGAAAGCAAAAGCAGAAAATAAAAGCAAAAGCAAACAGGCCTAGTTATTTACTTATTTGATGGAACAACAAACAAGTTAGTAACCAACAAAATTCTCCCAGAACCAGCGCAAATACATACAATTCCATCACTCTAGCTCTAGGGACGGACTGGAAGGAAGCAAAAGTAAAGAAAGAACTCAAAAAAGACTGGAACTTTGAGTTCTCCGTTGGAAGGATAGAAATTGAAGGATCTATCTCTGGAAGCAGGCTTCTCCGATTGGGTATTTCAAAAGAATCTTAACCCTGGCGTGGGAACGGAAATTCTTGTCTTATATTCTTCTGAGGACCTGAATGCTGCAGAGAGAGAGCGTTTTACAAACTTGTTTGCTGTTTGATACTTCGATGCTTTTTTCTTCCTCAACATCATATATTTGAGACTTCTTTATATTACTTATTTCTTTATTAATAAATGCTGGGCTTCGGCCTTCCCTTGCACTTAAGAATATATAAATATATATAAAT
>JAOXJJ010000749.1:9313-28406 GCA_025769935.1 Phoenix roebelenii
ATTATGCCATCTTTGAACATCTGTATTTGCTCCGATATGATCCGATGCCTTGCACGCCTGTGCGGCCCGCCGTGCGGGTATGCGGCGTCTGCCGCGCCTCGGACTCGGGGCGTGACATGAGGAATCCCAGAATGTGAAGTACGGACCGCTCATTAGTTTTCAAAAGAAAAATAGCTTTCAAAATTTTCCTTTTTTCTTTTGTTTCCTTTTTTTCATAAGACTTTTTATTTTGGGGCTGTAGAATGAAAGCAAAAAAAAGGTTCAAATTAAGCCAACAGGATAACCCATTTCAAATGCGATTTTTTATTTCAATAAGCACTTTTTGGTGGCAAGCCAAATAATTTCCGTTTGCCCATCATGCTTATGCATTGATTGTCTGACAAATGCCTTTTTTGTCCCTTGGTAATTGATTATCTGACAAGTGCTTTGGGAAAGATTTGTCCCACATGGACTTACCAGGCCAGCACGAGGAAGAAATGACTTGGAATTTTTCGACCAATATTGTGGTAATATGCCACCACTCACCACCAGAGTTTAAACCCTAGCTTCAAGGATATGCTATGAATCAGCTTACTACCATTAAAATCTTGACACATTCAATCTACATTAGGATTTTAAGAGTAGTATGATATTAGAGATGCGTATTCAAGGATTTTAACAAGAGGTGAAAACCGCAGGTTGGCCATAGATCTGGAAAGAAGGAAAACCTCATAGAACTTCTACAGGTATCGCGAAGGCTGGTTAAACTAAGTTCATGGCAGGAATTATAGAATTCTTCCAGTAATTCTGTAAGAAACTAACTAGTAACAAAACAAAGTCACTAGTTCATATTTATATAGGCAATGCAGTTTACTGATTGAAGTGTTCTAATGGATTGTTCACTTGTGTTCTGCCCATCAGAATTTTTACTTGTCTGATGTATCTGTGTCTTAATATTCAAATCTTAATCACAATTAGATGTATAAGCTGTAGGATTTCAATGATATAAAAAGGCAACAAGATCCACTCATCTAAGTAACAGAACCAAGCTATGGACTAATGATCACAATCTCTGTACTATCTGTACAATCTCCTGTACAACTGAAAAAAGGGGTTAAATCATTCATGTTCCTAATGATCACAATGGTTGAGGCTGGGGTTTCACCAGCTTAACACTGCTGTAGAACCGCTTGAGGTCTTTCATTGCTTTCTCCTCGATCTGAATTGAGCGGATGGAGGATGGAGCATCAGTCTCTGGCTTGAACCAGCGGTTGGGGACGGAATGTTTCTGGCTGCTAGCCTCTGATGGAGAAACCTGAGAAGAAACCGAAAAGCCTGATATCCTTGATTTAGGGCTGTTGGAAAGGCACTGTTGTTTTTTCTCCTGCTCAAGTGAGGTTTGAAAACAATTGTTCAGATGACTTGTTTCAACTTGAAAGCTTAATGCAACTAACTTCTCTGTATCTGTTTACCAACAGAAGAAAGCAGTAGAAATTAAAAGAAAACCATATATGGTAGGCAGTGAATATATTGATGGCATTGGTAGCTTCCAAGCAATATCTAAGGTAAATAGAAAAACAGAAGAAAATGCTTGTTGCAGTTACATGCTGGTCATGACATTCATGGAATCTTCATGAATCCAACAAATCACTGATCTGGGGCTTCCAGTGAGGACAATTTTGTGAGCAGAATATAACTATGATCAAATGAGATATATAAATAAAATTTAAATTTTGAATCCCATCACTAAGGAAACATAGGATGCCATAACATGACTAACTTTTCCCTAGAAATAACTGAAATTTGGATATCCAATCTACAAAGAATATGAAAGCTTGAGCTGTCTCATGAAGATTATTGAACACATGATTTAATAATAATCTCACTGTACAAATATCACTAAACTAATAAGATAATTTGTGATATGGAACATATTGATAAAAAGAAAAGTTATGGACAAAATTTAGCATTAGTACTGAACAAAATTGTGAACATAAAAATGCCTGGTAATGTTACAACTGGCTTTATTGTTTTTCATACCTGTTGCATTTGGATATCCCTCAATGATGGCCGGCACAAAACAGGTGAAGTACCAGCTGATGACCAAGGAGGTGTGCACTTATCTCCTTCAGATGCTGGAGTGTTTCGGGCTGGGACAACAGCTATAGGGCTTGATATTGCCCCAGGTAGAAATGAACTCAGTCGAATCTGTCCGCTACTTACTGGCTCTACTGGATCTTCAGACTGGCCCTTTGACCTAGGGTTCATCATGTCCTTTGTCTTACTCTGCTCATTTTGTATCTCACGAAAAGTGAGTCCTTTTGTGATTTTAACCCCACCCCATGCCGGTCCCTCACTTTTAGGTGTCAGGGGTGGAGGGGCATGTCTTGGGGTGTCATCAAGAGCACCGCTCAGAAACATTGACAGACCACCTTTCCTATTCTTTTTCTTTGATGATTTTGATTGGGAAGCCTTATTGTTATGAGATTTAGAAATGCTTTTTGGGCTGTCGAAAGAGCAGTCTTCAGTGATTCCAATGTTACTGGTGGCACCCCACTCAACCTCTTCCTGTCATAAAGCAAGCCATACTTCACTAAGAAGAGATAGAAACCATCTTTCACAATCTAAGGTTATATTTAAGGTATCAAATCCATTAGAAATATTCAAAATTCTTAACCTAAAATAGAAATTTGATACACATGATCTTCATTATTCAATTTTGTCTACTAACTAAATCTTTTGTTCATATTGAACCCGCTGAATCCAATATATGAAAAAGGCAAACATCAAAAAAGGAAAACATAAACAAACAAGGACAACTTGGTTTCTATACCAACTGACGGCAAAAAAATTTTCCACTCCATTGGGAAAGCACAGTTTTATGTGAAAAATTGCGAGTGTTGAAACTATACACAGTTCCAGGAAAAGTGTTTGGGGAAAAACAAAAGGTTCAGCAAGCATTTAAATACACCATGCTAATAAACCAAAATTGAATACATCGATAAGCATTTAAATACACCATGCTAATAAACCAAAATTGAATACATCCATACCATAACAAGAACTTGAAAACTTCAAAAAAAAAGGGGGCAAAATGCAGGCTATAAGCGCAGTGATTATACACAAGCAAAGAAGCAATTATATGTTTAAGATATCATCCACACAGAAATCTTGAATCTCACCTTTTCCTTAGATATTTGAAGAGTTTTGACGGCCGGGAATTCCTTATCTAAGTGCTGCTCCTCACATAATTCACTATTTACAGAAAGAACATCAGATTGTGCCACCTTCTGCTTATTTGTCCTCCTTTGTTTTCTAGATAAATCATCTCTCTTATTCCCCTTCCCGTCGCATAAACCAGGATAAGATAGTCTGGATTCTTCCTCAAGGGGAAAGCCAAGTTCCAAAAGTGCACTCTCAAGAGCAGATTTGGTTTGAAGCTTTGCAATCTGTTGGCCATCAAGAAGCTGACCACTAGACTGCTTAGTTTCAAGCATCTCTATTTGCTGCAATTTCTTCCTAAGTGCTCTGACTTGCTTGAAGGCAGCTTGATCAGCAATGCTCTCTGTTTGCAGAAAACAGTCAAATCTTGAGTCTTCATATTTTCTTGACACAGGTTTGTGACTGTCACAAAGCCTAAGATATCCTATGTCATTATCTCCCTCCTCATCACTGTTGATAACAGCAGGAAAAGTAGCTGTTGGTGTGGGAAGGCGACGGTGACTCCAGGACTCCGACGATTTTGTATCCAACAATTTCTCAAGTTTTGCCAGAATTTCAAGTGAAGCACTTGCAATAGTTTGTGCAGAGAGAGTGAATATATAATCAAGGTTGCGTATAGCTAGCTCCTGCAGGGCACTAACTTGTCAGCTTTGCATTAAGAAACTAAAGCAAATGAGAAAGGCAACATTCTAATTTAATTTAGCATAAATGAACATTAGAGTACCTCACAGTGCTTTCTTAGGTCTTCAGCTTCTAGAGAATCAGCAATTTCCAATATTTGTATAGCATTCTTTGGCTCAACCAGAAATTCAGCTGCAACCTTTTCACATAAACTTTTCAGACATGGTACAGCCCCAGTATTGATAACAACATTTTGCAAGGCTTTAGGGCTTCTATCAGTGTGTATGTCATTAAACAGGATTTCTTCATCTAATTCTTCTGATTCAGTGTTGTCTTCCATTGTTTTTAGGTGATATTCATCTGATCTGGAAGGATAAACAGGATGATAAAGAGCACATAGGACTAGCAAATGTGTTTCACCAACACATACAGATGTAGCTCGCTTGACACCATGTAAGCGAGTTACAATAGGAGTCTCGTCCTTATTTTTCTTTCCATCCCATATATATACATCTCCTGTTGTTGTAACAGCAGCAGTCCAGTACTTACCTGCTGAGATGCTCACAATATTTCTCCCACACATTGAATAAATCTGTGAAAGATAGAAAAATTTTATAAAAGTTGTGAAAAGTCAAAGTGTTAGAACAAGAAACAGAAAATTAGGAAATGTATGATTTATTGTGGGGCCCTTTCCTAAACAATCAAGAGCATAATAAATTTTAAAACTCAATGGTAAGATCATAATAAATCTTAAAGTCGATATTCAGAAATTCACACCTGTTGACATCTTAAATTAGGATCTGATGAGACCCAATAAAAGAGAGCACCATCATCAGTAAGAGCTGTGCTATGAATCATTCCAGCAGCAACTGAGATGACATGAAGACGCTCCATCCGGTGAAACTTAAGTGATGTGCTTCCACTTTTCTTTATACTTCTAGCAATCACAACACGCTTTGGTGTCACAAGGCGATGGCCCCAGGTAAATACCTGTAACAATCAAAACACATGCAGACCAGGATCAGAATGAAGATAGGGCCCACTCATCAAATTCAACCACATGCAAAAACAGAGAGATCTCAACCAAACCCAAACAGGCACATGGACTGAAACTGTAGATGCACTAAATCAGTATTGGAAATTGGTTCTTAAAGATGGTAGCATATGGATCATAGTGGCTCAGCAGGATCTTAGATTATTCACGTTTTAATTTCTCTCAGAATTGTTCAAGCAAGCAGGGCAAAGAATTTATGCCAAGTTTGGTCCAGTAATGGGGGTTGACAGACTGGAAAGTATTGGTTAGAAAGCACAAAATTGCCGGTGGGATTGGATTGGCCAACACCGATCCACTGGAAGGTAAGACTAAATTCTTTTATTCAAGCATGTAAAATGTATTACCATAGCTTATGGGAAAAATATGCGGAAAATTATAATTAGATTTGAAGTGGGGAAGACGTGGCAGGAGTCAGAAACAAGAAATAGTCATCTGAATTTGTCACATTAAGAAACATTAGAGAATCCATGTACAAATTCTAAGAGAACTTTGTCATTGGCCCCAATAATGTCTAAAAGTAGTTGAACAAGTTCCCTACTGGTTTCCTATTACATCCTTGAGTATTTCCTTTCATGTTTCCCTACTGTCTAAACATTGCGAGGAAGATAAATTTGTTTGCAACCCGTCTCTCACAGTCAGGTGCATGGGAAATGCATTTCCTGGTAACAATGGTCTCTGCAATTTGAGCATCAACAGCCTGAACCAACAAGAACTTGAACCCACCAGCCTATTCCAACAAATTGCTATGCAACAGTAATGAAATATAGATTCGACCAAGTAGCATGTCCACAAATATTTACCTCCCCATCAGCTCCTAAGACTATAGTATGAGACTTCGCCGCTGAAATTCCTCTGAAAACTTTCCCTTTCAAGTATTCAACCATCCGTGGTGTGTAATTTGAGGCAGAGTTGGAGGTCCCATAACCAAGCTGACCTTCCTTGTTGCAGCCCCATGTATAAACTTCCCCAGACTCTGCAACTGCAGCAGTATGTTTGTTTGCACCAGCAACTGCAATTATTTTCACTTTGAGGGAACTAACACGCCTTGGTGTGGGTTGTGTGTCAACAGAAGTATAACCAAGCTGACCCTCTGCATGTAATCGTTGAGAGGGAAACAAAAAAAGGAAATTAGCAAAGCACAATGACAGTAATAGCTGATAGATAAACAGCAATTAATAGTATTAGATTTCAAATAGTGATCCAACGAAAACTCCGTGAGTTGAAAACAGTTTCAGCATAAATGCATTTTAAGACACAGCAAGAAGCGATGATCACATAGATTCAACACCAACAAAGTAAAGCTGATAAAGATGTAGCGTATAAAACCTCTATTTGATCCCCAAGTAAAAACCTCCCCACTTTCTGTTGCAATTACTGTATGATGCTTGGCTGCTGCAATAGACTTCACTTGACGAGACCCAAGCCCTAATGTCACCTGCCGAGGAGTAATTACAGCAGCTTGACCACTGCAAATGATTAAAGCTCAGCATGTCAACCACTAGAGATAACTAATGTAGATTCACAATAAAATAACTAAGATAAATGGAGAAGTTAAACTAGTAGCTAAAATCTGCATTTTAATAATCCAATAACTTATGCTACATGGTTTGCCACAGCTTCCTCCAAATTACCAAAGACATCCAAAACTACTAGTGAAATTAATCAATATTAATTTGACACTTCAAAAAATGGTTACCCACTCTAGCACTCCATAAATCATCAGGATGACTCATTTTGTCTTGAACCTAGGCTTGAATGGTTCTCTTTTCAATCAATTGACTCAGTATAATAAAATTTCCATTAATAAGAAAAACTCATTAAGAAGAGTAGGATGTACTCTAAAATCCTTAAATTTCCCCCGATGCTCTAAGAAAATATGTTTCAGTATAGATGGCAAGGACTAACTTCCTTCTAGTACTGGTACATTCTGTTACCATAGTACCATTCTGACAAAAGAATGGTACCCAGGAGAACCCTATGACACCGATTGCTGGTGAATTGGGACATCTCGAGTATCCTGATTAGTAGTTGTCAAGATAGGCTAGTTCCCTTGCTGGGTCGCTTGGTACAAGCCAAGATAGCTCATCGAAAAAGAAAGACCATATTGGCTCCCTTTACCCTCTTTGGTTCACCCATGACATGGAGCTCAGAGTGGAAAAGGGAGAGAGAGAGAGAGAGAGAGAGAGGAGTCAAGGAGGGAGAGAGAAGGTGCACAAATTAAGCCTTCCCTTGCTTAGATCCAGCATCCTCTACGCTGTAATCATCACCCATTCTGTAAAGCCATCCACCCTTCCTTTTTAGAGAGAGAGAAGAGTCAAGAAGGGAGAGAGAAGGTGCACAAATTAAGCCTTCCCTTGCATAGATCTAGCATCCTCTACGCCGTAATCATCACACATTTTGTAAAGTCATCCACCCTTCCTTTTAAGCTATTTATTTGGCCAAAAAAAATTTAAAAAGAAAAATCATGGCAAAATTCTCCCATTTGGCATGAAATTTGGCTGCCTTGTAGGGTGGGCATCAACATACAAAACAATATTTTTTTCATGTGCATTTTGTTTGTATAAAATTATATTATTTTTGAAATAAACTGATAATTAAAATAATGTAGAAATAATTTCAAACCAGCAAGAAGGGATATCTTGATATTGTCCCTATTTAAGTCACTAAAGAGATCTTAAAAATCTTTAACCCAACGAAAAAACATTAACAATGAAAAACCAAAAGAAACAAAAAGGAGATTTGGAGGCATTTTGCTACCATATTGGGGCACTAGCCTATCCCAAGAGTCAAGACGAGCATCTCAATTAGGGTCGACGCAACTGTCCCGAACCGGACGATTCCAATCATACCGAGCCATCCCGACGGCGGACCTGGATAGTTCCAGTCGTACCGAGCCGTCCCAACAGCAGACCTAGACGATTCCCCATTGCTGAAGGGGGAGAAAGAGAAGGAAAGAGAAGAAAAGAGAGAGCAAGTGAGAGAGGGAGGGAGAGAGAGAGGAGACAAGAGAGAGGTGGAGGCCGGCCGATGAAGGGCTGGCGAAGGCCGGCGAGTTATGCGGAGGACATTCTTCCGGGCTTGCCGACTTCACTTAAAAATCGCAAAATTTAAAAAACAACCAAACCACTATTTCGAACGAAACAGAAGCCCGGCCGCGAAGCCTTTCTCCGCCTCCTGCCCATGTCGCCAGCCTCCGCCGGCCCTCCTCTCTCCCTACCTCTCTCCCCATTCTCTCTCTCTTTTTTCCTCTCTTCTGTTTGCCCTCTCCCCTACCTCCTCTATTGTGTTAATACAGGCTCGGCATGGCACGACGCAGGCCCATACCGACCCGTGCCACCGGGCAATCAGTCCAGGATCCGGTACTAGCACAGCAGACCATAATCTCAACATCATACCAACCTGGGACCAGTCCAGCACAGATGCTAGAACCAGGTCTTCAATCTTTCACATAGAATTTGTGAACATTCTAATCATTTGATGATATCAGAAACTAAAGAACATGAAGTCAAATGAAACAAATGCATTTGTTGATAAGATGTCACCAATGAAAGTTGAATCTGGTCGATCATCCACTAAACTATGCATGCACTTGATCATTATCATGTTGACTCCAAAGAGCATTATAAGTCGCAAATCAACCAGATACCTGTGAATGTCAAAATCTGGGTGTCCAAGGCGACCCCCCCTCCCAAATCCCCAGGTGTAAAGCTCCCCATTGGAACCAACAGCTACACTATGGAACTTTGAAGCAGCAATTATTTTAATATAAGAGCCCTGGAGTGCATCAACTTTGCATGGCAGCTTCTGTATGTGTGCATTGCCAGTTCCCAGCTGATAATTTGTCCCACTTCCCCAGCTGAAGACTTCCGTCGCAGCTAAGATAAATAGAGAACTGTTTAAGCATCAAATTTATATAGACATACTTTATGAAATTGTTGCACAGCAAGATTCAAAAGCACTCAAATAAGTATTAAATGATAAGAACTAAGCAATCAACTTGCGACAAAGATGCAGCAAAAATAACTACCAGACAAATGTTAACTTGATAAACTTAGCTGATCCAAAGACTGTTCAAGAAATCACCCGTAAAAAGTTGATCAGTTTGTTCACATAAATTGCAATATCATGAATGAATTCTTGTCAAAGTTTACATATCCTCTGATGATGAGTAGAAAAGTACCTGAGTCAAGTGCATTTCCAACAACTTGAGAGACAGGGCCAGAGAGAAGATCAACTGGGGTACGACATTTAGAGTCCTCCAGAGTGAGGGATGCACCAAATTGTAGAAGAGCACTTGCTGCGGCAAGATGACCAAAATGGAGTGCCCTGTGCAGGCTGCTCCATCCCGACTCTCCGTCCTGAAAAGATAGTGTACATTTTAGAAAGAAAACAACCAGACTCGAGCAAATATTCCCCATTCAAGTTTATACTGAACTAAGAAACATATTGCTTCTCAGACCAATGACACAGACATTCATGAATCCAGCAACAACAAATATTACTCCAAGTTAAATTAAGATCTGCATCTAACCAAGTGAAAATTTTAACATGTGCTGATTTTAGCTAAATGTTCATTGCTTGATCCAGGAGAGGAAGAGAAAAGACTACAAATGAAAGAAATCATAAAACCAAGCCAAGCTAATAAATGAGGAAGAGAGTCAATTTGATTTTTTTCAGTTGTCTATTGCTCCTGAATAGATTATTTGATTGATCATTTATGATATAAATAGACACTTCAAAGTAATTACAGCAATAATAAGTCCAGTAGCCGTACGACCATTAATTTCACGGAAATGTTAATGTATAATGGTGTTAGAAATATCCAGGCTGAGCATATTCCTCAATGTTGTTTTCTCACTTGGAAGCCCATAGAGACATTGATCTTCAACGAAAAAAAATGACAAGTGAACTCTCTATTTGTAATAGAAGAGCGCTCAGTCAGAACTAATTCCCCTGCAAGGTTCAAACTTATGTAGTAGCATGAAGTCATGAACTTTTGCTCAACTATTAATGGACCATTCAATTTTCCTGTTTCTTGCAAGCGACTGCATAGAGCTATAATTTTATTTCATTAAGCGTCCTCTACACATCAATTTAGATAGTATTCTCACCAATGATAATGGATCAAGGTGCCTGAAAGATTGACTGGAGTAAAATTTTACACTAAATGTTTCGTGGGTAACCTTGGACTATGCATGCATGCATCTTCAATCTAAAGTTACATCCTGTTTGTGCCAAAGCTCCAATCCATATGAAAAATATGAGTTCCATAAAATGACATACTCATCTAAGTAGAAGCTTTTGCTCCATGCAACTTCCAAATTGCAAACAAATTTCTAAACCCTAATAAGAGCCAAAACTTGCTGCTCAATTGTATAGACTGAATAATATATAGAATGATTGCTAACCATTGCCAATTCAAAAAAGACTGCAAATTTCCAGCAGAAACTGACCTTATCATTGGTCAACATGTTTACCACCTTACAGATTTTAAAAGATGCACTAATCACATAACCTAAGGAAATGTGGTTAACTTCATGTATTATCAAAAAGCACTTCAATATTAGTAGATCATTCAAATCCTTCATGCCTAATCAATCTTTTAGTGGCATTCAAAAGAAACTGGTATCCCAGTTACTTGAAGCAAAATGGTACAGGTCGAGAAGACATAAGGGGAAGAAAGATCCCAGAAAGCAAGAAGTGTAAGGTTCCCAAAATAGCCCCCAGCTCAGGGGAAGTGGAAAACGGATAGATATTAGATAGAAATCAAATTTGATATTTGGCATGTTACTTAAAAAAAAACTGAAAGGGACATGGAAAAACATGATTCCCAATCATATTGAGCATTCAGCATGGGCAGAAACTCTCAACACAATGCATTACTCTGACTTTAGTCAAGTTGTATGCAGATTTGTAGGTGAAAAAAGATAATATAAACCTTATTAGATGTTCTTAATTTTCATTTATTAATAAAGGAAAAAACATGTCAAGATCTCTTTCTCCTAAGAACAGAGGTCATAATTTTATTCTGCTTTCATCAAAGACCTTCATGCCTAAGTGCTTTTCTGATAGTATTAAAATAACAATGTTCATAAAAAGGAAGTGCTTTTCTGATAGTATTAGAATAACGATGTCCATAAAAGGAAGTATGGCATAAAGAAGCAGCTAACAGAACGGGGAGTATGAGGAGGAGGAAACAATGCATCCCCCAACACTCCCACTGCCCCTCCCCTCCAAAAAAAAAAAACACAGGAAGAAGAATATAGAAGGTTATCTAAAATGACCTGCAGCTCATAAGCAGTTCTATAGTTATCCTCTCATAAGATTCTTGTAGAGAATAATATCAAACCACTTTGTTCCCTCTCAATTTGATCTATGACAAAGAAAACTAACCTCCAAAGAAATATCAAATAAATGATGGGGATTTCACATACCACCTTTCTCCAAAAACTAACCCTTCCCTCTCCCTCAGCCTCTCAGATGGAGCAAATCTTCACAAGAAAGATATCCCAACCTTGGAAATCTCTTTCCACAAACTTCTCGACTTTCCTTTCAATTAAGTAACCTAGGCCAAGTAACATGCCTAAAGAATGGTTGCAGTTTGGTTAAGATTTGGTAGACATACTTAAAAATAAGTATAACTGCTATCCAACTTCAGATGCCCAGTCAGAAGAATAGATAAGTATCAATCAGATGCACTTAGTTTTGTACGTTTCATCGACAAAAATACATTCAAAACAAACGAAATCAACACAACCTGATCACTTTGTATAAAGCTGTCCTTTTATGTAAGTCATATGGAATCATCTGTTTCTTCTATTGTTTCTTGTCTTTTGAGTGTTGATTGTTAACTTCTAATATCACAACATATATCGAAAAAGGCATTGCAAGTAGCTACAAAAAGGATCCTAAACAAGAATAGAAGATAAATGGGAATGTTTTCAAGATACAACCCTTCCAACAAGAATGTTTAAAAATGTTTCAGACTCCTATACCATAAATAGGGAAAGATAACTCATAGGCCCTCAATACATCCTCATCCCCCACCAACTCCCTTTTTTCTCTCTTTGAAAAGAAAGGGCCCAGGCTCATTGACCAGATCTAATTGATAACACTCCACATATAACCGATAATTATGGACAAAGCTACTGGCAAATGTGGCCATTCTCTTAATGCAAATGGAACCAGAGCAAAAAATGTAACATTTACTCAAGGAAGAAAGCCTCAATGACAATACCTTAACACAGAAAGATAATGTTTCAGGTGTTCAAAGTTCATCAAGCTCAGTGGAAAACATGAATTTTACAAAAGATAAAAAACAAAAGGTTATGAAGAAGTTTTATCTTTTCAAGGATAATCTAAAACTCTTAACAGTAGAAGATAAGCAATTGAGTGTTGCATAACATAACACAAATAGAAAACATGAATATGGGCACAAAAGACAATGAGATGATTAAAGGATTGAAAAACAAGGAAATGAACAACATACCCTCGCATCAGGATCAGCACCAGCAGCAAGAAGCCTCTTCAGAATGGGTACATGATTCCTCCATGTTGCTATATGTAGAGGAGTAAGGCCAAATGCATTCCTCGAGTTAATATTGCCACCATTCTTCTTCAGTAATAACAAAGCTGAATCTAGTTCAGCTAAAGATCCTTCTCTTGAAATAAACCACAGATCTTTTTGAGAACCACTTGTACAAAATTTGCGAGTGGGTGTCTGCTTTACTGTGGCTGAAGGTGATACCAAACCCTCCATGAACTTTTAAGCAGACAATAATTTTAACCAAAACGAGCTTACCTAAAGCTGAATAAACTACTACTTCATGTCACTAGTCACTTCTGAAATCTCACTACTTTAAAGAATAGCTACTTATTGTCTAATCTTATGCAGGCTGAGTTCCTACGACCTTGCAGTGACAGTTGATAGTTGACTGCTTACCATGTCTACACATTACAGAAGTATTCCTGCACCATTGGACTATGACTAATCATATAACAGACTATCCTTGCAAGCACATATAAACTATCTGATCATGGACAGGTCCATATCCATTTAATGAGAGATTGTTTATATGCTAAAGCACCAATTTTACGTCCATCCTCTCAGATGCATTAAAATATTCAGCGACCTAGTTTGCCAATCTATCTAACATATTTCACTCCTTCTGCCATCATAAAACAACATGCAAAGGAATCAACAGCCAGCAGGGGAACTCTCTCTAGATAAAACCTGAAAAAAAACCACAGTATTAACTCATTGATCTGATGGATCATTCTCCTATCGAGTTTTAATAAAAAAAATCACAGGAATTCAATAATATCAAATAAAAACTGACTTGAAGAAAATTATCAATGTATTAGGAAACAAAAAAATTATACTACTTTGTGCTCAATCTTGACCAAAGCTTATAAACCTTGATATTCAAGTCAAAAGTTATATGATAATACACCTTAAAAGTTTTCCCTCTGAACAAAATCTATGCAAGTATATTACATGTATAACTTCCCATAAAAATACCAGCATAGGAAGACAAGCTGTAATTCATCCATCACCATTATACCAGCATTTAATTTTGCCAAAACCCAACATGTTTTTACCAAAATGGTCAGTTTCAATGACAGAACCAGGGTAAAACTGCTCCTATTTCTATAGTTTTCTAAGCTTCTTGCAGATGGCAAAACTGAATCTCTAAGAAAAACTTGCAAAGGAACTTGAATTTTTTGGGTTTAAAAAGATTTTGAAACATGTAGGTGTTACTGGATAGGTTCCAAGAAAATCCAAAGAAAAGGTTTTTCTTTCAAACATTACTCTACACTAGGTTATGTATGTCTATCATATAGACCTTCATGTATGCAGTTAAAATGTTTCCAAAAGCTTGCATTTCCTCAAATTTTAAAACTGGGTAGTTTATTAGAAAAATCAAATTTGCATATGCAGCATCTCACTCACAAATTGTTTAATTATCTAATTTTGTCAAGCCAAACTCAATATGTTCCAAACAGGGAATAAAAGATCAGCTGGGAATCCACAAATCTTAATGCTAGACACACAAAGTCTTGCAGAAAAGAATATATCCCATCAAAAGAAACAAAACCGACCATATAAATTCCCAGAAAATGACATGAAAAACGTTTTTCATTTTAAACCAACCAACAAAGGACTGGTCTTTCAGCATTCAACAGTTCCTCAAGCACTTAGTAGCGTTGGTATCATGAGAAGAAATTCTTCATCCACCGGAACCAATTAAATTTGACCAAAATGAAGGTAAAACTCAGGACTATCAATTACATAAAACACGACCTGGAGTGCAAAATATAATGCGAACTGCAAAAATATCTTGGAGTACTTTAGCAATAAGAGAGGCCATTTGTGAAGAAGTTCAACGAGTAAAACACATCTAAATGAAAAGGCCTTCCAGACTTATAACAGACATGAATGCCAACCCACCCATTTTCGCACAGAATTCCACATTCTTTTACGAATGCACCGTGATCTCCAAGCAAAACTCGGATCAATCCATCAATAGATACAAATCAACCGCAAACTCTCAAAACCATTATCAAGATCAAGGGCCCAGCCAATCAGCAGCCATCAAAATCAATTTTTTTTCCTCCGAAAAACAGATCAAAAACAAATTTTTCGAAGTATACGATCCCCAAGGTGAGATTTTTATAAGTAATAGCCGTATAACAACATCAGGAAAGGCGGGAGAAAAACATCATCGACAACTAAAATACGCAGAAGAATCCAAAGGAATGCGGAAAAAAAAAGGGTAACCAAGAACAAATCCTAACTCATAACATCAAATCAAAGACACAATAGGAGATTAGCAATGGGGAAAGAGGAAGAAGAACGCACCTAAAATTTGATCCCGTTAGGAAGAGAAGAAACGCATGTAGTTGTCCCTTTCGCTCTTCCCTTTTATGCCAACGAAGAAGAGGATCCACGCACGGAATATACCCCAGAGGAGTTCTGAAACCCCAACACCCCTCTCCTCTCTTTCTCTCTCTCCCAGATTTTTTTTTTTTTTTTTGCTTTTTCACTTTTCCATTTTTCATCCACACGGCATCCAGGGTTTCCAAGGGGTATATCCGGGATGAAATTATGAAATAGTCCAGACTTGACTGAACTACCCTCGTCTAATTTTCTGGACCCTAAGAGCGATGGGCTGCCGGGCTGTCACTTCTTAGGTGGTTGGGCCTTCCCCTTTACCTTCCATTTTATATGAATTGATGATCAAGAATTTTAAAAGTTGGCTTATGGCCTAATCTGGCACCTTTTTTAAGAAGATAAAAAAATAAATAAAAATTTTAAAACATCTTTCTGACTCATTTAAAAACTAAATAAATAAAAAAACTTCAATTTAGAGTTCTTAGGCAAAAACTCTATTTGAGTTTCTTGCGAAGTTTTTTTTCCGTACAAAGCTCACCTTAGAAAAAAAAAATTAAATAATTTATAAGGAAAAACATACTTTATAATAACAATTTATAATACAATATCATATAGTATAATAATAATATTATATTATAATAATATTGTATCATTATCATTATTATTGTATTATGATGGTCCTTTTATATTAATATAATATTACTATAACATAATAATACTCTTTAATATTTTTATAATATATTAAAATAATAACATCACTTTATTAATAATAATATTTATTATACAACAATATTTTTATATAGTTATAATAAATTTTAAAAAATATATTATTATATTATTGGTTAAATATCAAAATGAATGATTTATAAACTAATAGTACTTTATAGAAAGAATTTTTGATACTACAAATAGTTAAACAATTGAAAGCATTATGTAATATTCTTTATTATTATTTCTTCATACTGAAAATATATTATCAAACAGATGTTAAAATTACATAGAACTTTAGAATGTAGTTACCAAACAATAAAAAAAAAAATATCAAATATTACTAACGAAGGCCCTACTATCCAAAACTATACAAACAAAATTCAGTTAAATATAGCAATGCCAAATTGGGCATGTGATATGGATTGCAAGACTTTTTTCTATTTTTTTCCTCCATAAAAAATATCAACTGAGTAAAAAGTATAAAATAAGACAGTCCACTCCTAGATTCTTCTAACCCTCAAAACATTAATGAAATAGGAATTTTGAAATAATTTCAATACATTAATAAAATAGGTAAGCTGATTTTTAATATAAAATGCAAATATATTTGGAACTATGATATTGAAGAGTAATTAGATTTATCTAAATTGAAGGTGCGAGCTTAACAAGTTGATAAAGTACTTAGCAATTGGACCAAGTGATCAGTGATTTAGTCCCCTATTATATAACTCATTGCTTATGGACCCTTCTACCACATCATCATCATCATCATCATCATAATAATAATAATAATAATAATCTTTAACAATATCTAGGATTATAATTAAGTTTAACTAAAAGACACTTTCATGATATGGAAAGAATAATTAAAATATTTCAACAAATGCTGAAATTTTGTACATGGCATTGAATATTCTCCTATGACTCGAGTTTGGGAGGCATAGCACAAGCTTCAGAGTTATCTAATAGAAGACTAAAGCAATTTATACAATAAAAGTAAATCTAAACCTAGAAGTTTTGAAAACCATTATCAATTTCAAAAATAAAGACTAAGAATCTAGATGCTAAGAATGAAGCTAGTAACTTCTTGCTTCACTACTAAGAAAACTTTGTCATTGCCAAGGACTCCACAACTGATGCCTTCAAGACACTCCATGACTAAGAAGTCTACTAACTAGCTGCATCACCATTTTTCAGAGTCCACCAAGATCGCCCACATAATCTACCATGCAAAAAGAGAACAATAAAGTGCACCCAATAAAAAAGAAGCTTTATTAATTTTTCAATGAACAAAAACTAAGTACAAAAATGTGCATTTATAGGCTTTAGGATCCCTTACAAAGCTAAGGAGATATAGGTAACCTCAAAGTTCAAAAGGAACAACAAAATCAATTTCTATGCTAACTAAACAATTTCAATCTTGTATGGACAACATACAAGTGATCTCCAAACCTGAGGACATGGGTATCCATTATGATTTTGGTTCAACAAATTTGGAGTCAAACTCGTGTATCAATAATGATGTCCTAGATTATATTCTTAGTAGAAAGTGCATTGGCTTATCGTACCTTGTCATTATTTTAATCAAATCATTTCCATATTACAAATATTAAATATAGTAAATGTTATTTAAAATTAGTTATATATATACACACACACACACACATTGAGCTCAATTTGCCTAACCCTTGAGCTTCACCTTTATGTACATAAGCTCATTGGTCGAATGGATGGTTTGTTTATGTTGCTTCTGCAGCTGCTGCTCCTGAGTCTAGTATCTCAACTATTGTTGCTTCAGTGGTTTGGACTAGTCCCACACTCGACTCTTGATGGCATTTACTAGTCTAAAGGCAATGCAAGAACCCTCAACATACTCCTTGTCATTGTTGCCATTGTCATGATCATTGTTGGCCTAGCTCAACTGCATACTAGCTTGTAGAGTGTGGAGAGCTTGCATTTGTGAGCAAGCTTTCACCATATACAACCCTTCGCATTGAAAACATCCAGGCTTTGGAGTTTTCTTTGGCTCTAATCCCTTAATTGTGGACTCTTTCCTCTTCTTGCTCATAAAATCTTTCTCATTTGAAGGCTTCTAAGATCTGGAGGTGCTCTGAGCTAACTTCTTTTGGTGGTCGAAGGGAGATAGTCTGTCAAGCACTTGGCCACAACTTGAGCAGATGCCAAGTCTAAGACACCCAACAGATGCCAAGTCTAACATACCCCTTCATTATAACTCCCATGAGGCCCAAGGATTCAAGCCCTCTAGGAAATAGAATACTTTATCTTTCTCAAACTTGTATTGGATGTCCAACATCAATGCGGAGAACTGCTTCACATGCTTCCTGACAGTCTCCACTTGTTGGAACTACCTCAAGTCCCACCATTCAATGAACTCTACATTCTCTTATAAGAATTTGGCCTAAAGCTCCCTCTTCAAGTCCACCCAAGCCTTGATAGTACACTAACTTGCCAAGATGTCCCCATACTAAAGTTACCACAATACCTTCGCATCCTCAGTTTAGCATGTTGCAGCCACAATGACCTTAGTCTCCTCTGAGTTGGGAAAGTACTGCTCAATGTCGAACAAAAAGATCTCCAACTCCTTTTATCACAAGCTTCTCCATTATTTCGCAGCTTTGGCATTCAACTTGTGCTACCTTTCCAAGGTAGGAGTTAGTATGGTACTAAGTGTCTACATGAGCACTATGACCCTAGCTATAAAGTCATTCAATTGCTCTTGCAGATGCTTGATGGATCCCTTGTTGTTGTCATCCAAATTGTCAACCATCTCTATGAGCCACTCCTAGCTTAGCCAAAATTTGCAGCACAATCACCCAACAAGAATAGATGCACCATCTCTTGCCAATATGGGACAACTGCAGCTCCACCATAGAGATTCGTTCTTGTGGCCACAAAGCTTATCAGTCTTTGTTTGCCCTTTTGCCTTGATTGAGATGGCAATCGTTACCTCTTGCACTATCCCACTTGTTTTCCTATCATTTCTTTATCCCATTTGTGTTGCATTGGTGTCCCTTAGTCGTACTTGCTTTGATGCCATTTATCATGGACTTAAGCTTTTGCTAGCCAATGCATGCCAATGATGGAAGTTGAGGCTACAATTAAGGTTAGAATAAAAAAAGCATAGAGAAAGATAATCCAATAAAGTCGAATATGGAATTATGGAAATAATGCTTTCATTAATAAAAAGTAAGGTCACAAGCCGAGACACCCACCGGTCAGACTACGATTATAAAAGGATTTAGGAAGCAAAGGAGGCAACAATAGACATTACAAAAATCTACATTGAAACCAACATACTAGATTATTCTCACCGTTAGATGTATGCTGTAGAAGCCAATCTGGCTAACATATTATTTAGTCTGAAATATAGTTTTGTACTTGACATTATTATTATTTAATAATATTGGGCATTGTTGCCCAAGGTGACAAGCCAAGAGGGGGGTGAATTAGTTTTTCTAAATTTTTAGTTCCTTAATTAAGTTAATTGATGAGTGAGTGATTCAGTTAATATAGATTGCATGCGTGTAGTGAAGTTAGAACAATACACAATACAAACAAGCAAGAAGTATAGTGGTTCGGTGCTCTCCTAA
>JAOXJJ010000755.1:2732-22052 GCA_025769935.1 Phoenix roebelenii
GGTCTTGGGGAGTGGATGTAGGTGCTTGGGGTGCACCGAACCACTATAAAACCTTGTGTTTGTGATGCATTGTTTATGATGCTTTATGCTTTACTTGCTAATCTGACTGTGCAATATCTCTAGTCTTATTTCCTAGGGATTTGTTAGTGATTGGTTAGGATCAGCTTAGGTTCCACATTATTTTAACCATTAACATAAGCTATAATTGATCTAACTCAAACTTTCACAAATTTACCTGCAATTACACATCAACATTCCGCTGCTAATAATTAAAAGTAAATTAGGGAACGTAAATTTTTTAGAAAATCCAATTCACCCCCCCTCTTGGGTTGTCACCTTGGGCAACATATATATATTAGAATAACGAGTGAAAACTAGGTTAGAGAGTGTATGCACATTCATGTAAAATAAATGAGTTATATATAGATCTCTCTCTCCATGTGTGTGTACACACACACATATTAGAATAACGAGTGAAAACTAGATTGGCAAGTATATATATTTCTCAACCCAATCATAGATGAGTTATAATGTAGGTTTACAATCATAGATGAGTTATGATGTAGGTTACATTTTTCAACCCAATCATAGATAGATCATATATTTGAACCCAACATGACCACATTTGAGCCATTGCCATCCTAATAGTTTTGATCGAACTTGGAAACTTGTAGCGAAAATATATGCACTCAACAATCAACATAAGATAGGTACTCAACAATCAACATAATATAGAACACAACTGCCAAACTACTAACTTTCCCTATTACCCTTGTTCTCTTCGAAGCAGATTTAGCTTGTATTTTTTCCCCCATAAATTGTTATTAAAGTTGCAAATAGGCGAGGTTGATCTATGATACTGCCTGATTTGATTTGAAGACCTATAGATTGGATCAGGTTTAAAAATTAGATTTGATCTAAATTCTAAGGGATATGGAAGAAGCCACGCCTAGATAAGGGCAACAATCGATGGCAAGACCATATTTCTTCCTGGTGGAATGGGAGTGAACTATGATGGTAATTATCCTATGTAGGGAGTCCACAAGATCAAACATGAAAGTCTTATGGCGTTGCACCACTTATCCCACCAACATCACTACAGCTGAATACCTGCTCTTCTACCAATCATTTTACGCAAACAACTAACATGTACACACCACTATGTTAATAATATTAATATGGAGGAAGTATCTCTCTTCTTCATTTTCCTTAAAAAAAAAAAAGATCATCTCATGCAGAGTCACCCAAGATGTGTTAAGTAGCCACTCATATTGGGTGTTTGTATTATGTATTGTAAGATAATTTAATTGCCTTGCTTCACGTTGCATGAATGTCAAACTAATAATTGACATTGTGCTCTTGGCATAGCCTCCTCTTTCTGTCATTGCAGCAAATCTAAATTGTTCCTATGGCTGGAAATTGGACCCGGGAGCGACCACTGGCTGAGGAGGGGAAGCTCCGGCGGGTGTGTCGGCGGGTAGCGTTCTCCGGAGACCTGCAAGAACTTGGTGGCCGGGATTTCCGACGCCGGCCCTCCGATGCTTAAGTCAGAGGGGGCCCCGGCCACGGCCCTTTGATACTTAAGTCAGAGGGGGCTTAGCTTGGAGAAGGTGACAAATATATTGTTACTGGAAATCAGCGGAAAAAAGACCCCTCTCACGGGGAAGAAGTTCCCCTTTTATAGGAGGGGTGTCGAGTTACCTGAGATGTGACTGGGCGAATTAATGAGTTACCGTCATGATTGGGCATGATCGTGCGCATTAACGATTTGCCGTAGATGACTGAACGGGGAGGAGTGAGTCAACGAGTTACCGTGGATGGTCTGAGATTTAGAGTAAGCCGGAGATCCGTGGAGAGCATACGCATTTATTGTTGAGTAAGCCGGAGATTTGTGGAGGCCATGTGCATTAATTGCTGGCAGTCGTTCAGGGTATGGTCCCCGGTTGACATGTCGTGGCATGGCTGGCGAGCGAAGCATGGTGCGGTGAGGTTGCCGCAGGGCGTGGCCGCAGCATGTGGAAGACAAGGTCGGCCTTCTGAGGTCGGCTCGGTGTTTTGAAGTCAGGGATGCGGAGATCGAGTGCTTCAGGGTCGGGCGCCTCGAGGTTGGGCGCCTTCCATCACGTGCCGGTGATGCATCCACGTGTTTCGGGGCAATCCATTTTTTTCCAACATTACCCTCCGACTTCCGAGTTCGAGCCGCTTACGAGCTCGGACGAAGAAAGTAGTTGCCTTTATTGTACTAGTGGGAGCCAGGCAGCTTTAAATCATTCCGCCGTTCCGCGCGCTTCGGGGCGTCTTTAATGGGAGACGACAAAGCGACGCCCTTCAGCTTTTCGAGGTTGCTTCGGGCCGTGGGCTCATGATGAGGCTCCGAGATCCGACGGGATGCCACCTCAATTCTGCTTTTAAAGCGTCGATCCAGGTTGATACGCCGCTTCGATTTTTGGAGCTGACACGTGGCGCGATACGGACGGAAGGTGCGATCTGGTCCTGCCGATCTGGGCCATCGGAAGGATCTATATAAACCCCAAGCCTGGCCCCAAAAGCTTCTATTTGGCTGCCGCTGCTGTTACTCTCCTCTCCTTCCTTTGTCTCCCTTCTTCCTCTCCCAGTCGTGACTAAATCCTTCCGGCGGTGCCCCAAGGCGATTTCCGACAGACCCCACAATAGGTCACTTACCCTCATTGGCTCGGAGGATTTTTCTTCTTCCTTCTTTATCCTTTGTTTTCTTCCTTGCCTTTCTTTCTGAAATGGGTCGCGGTCTAGGCGAGGTCGGGTCTAGCCTGACCGAGGAGGAACTGGAGCCTGTCCGCACCCAGTTCTTCCTTCGGCACGGGTTTCATCTCGAGCTGCAGGGTCGAAGGACAAGATAACAAGACCTTCTCCAGGTCGGATCGAGGTGTATATAGAGACACTCTGGGTCGGCCATCGGTTTCCCCTTCACGAGTTCGTGAACGAGTTCCTGATGGCATATCAGCTCGTCCCAGTGCAGCTCACGCCGAACTCGTGGAAGACCATCATCAGGTTTTTGTCCCTTTGCCTTGCGCACGGGATATCGACCTCAGTGAATGTCTTCCGCCGATGCTTCATGTTGAAGACCAGCCCGATGGATAATGAATGGCTCTACTTCGCCCTTAAGGGTGGCAGGCCATTCTTCCGAGGTGCCCCTTCTTCCATTTGTGGGTGGAAGAAAAAAATTTTCTTTCTTTCCTCCTAGCGCTCGTGGGGATTTGACCCAATGTGGGGACAACCCCGACTCAAGGCTGTCAATAAGCTTCCCCAGCTTTCGGCGAACGAGCAGGGGGTTCTCGATGCTCTTCAGGGCCTCGAAGGAGATATCCTTCTGAACGACCTCTTGAGCGAGGAGGCCCTGGTGAACGTCGGCTTGAGCTCAACGCGTCCCAAGGGTAAGGACGGTTGCACTGCTCCTTCTCTGTCTTGTCATCCTTCGCCCTATTTAATCCTTCTCCTTTTTTATCATTATTTTTGGTGTCGACCTGATATTTGGGATTTTCTTCTTTTCAGACATTGTCAATATAGTGACCAGCAACACGACCCTCTTTGCTCGACTTAAAAGGAGGGTGGCCGAGACCGGGGGGCTCATCCCGAGCTCAAAAAGAAAGCCAAGTCGGCTTCGACTTCTGCTTCTGTCGAGAGGGCGAGTCCTGAAGCCGGAACTTCCGGATCCGTCCGAAAGGAAACCCCATCTGCCGAGCATGCGGGCTCAGGCTCCCAGGGGGCAAGGGATTCAGCAGCCCCAGCCTGCCCGGCCCCCATCTCTCAGCGGCCGGATCGGCAAGTCGTTCGCCTGCGGCACTCGGGTCCCGAGCCAAGCCGCGGCCTTGGGGTCCCGAGCTTTTCGCGGCCTTCTGCTCCAAGCTCGGGCAGGCCAAGCTCGTCGAGGGCCGGCGTCTCGAGCTCGTTCGGGGTTGGAGGCCGCTCCGAGAGGGGCCCTGATGGCTCAGAGTCTCCGACCGGTGAGGGCGATTCGGCCCTCCGTGATAGCAACGTCGCGCGCGAGATATTTTACCGCGCATTGCTTCCAACTGACCGGGCCGAGTTCGAAGCCGTCGATCCCGGCAGCCTCGTCGACCAAACTTACTGCACTGCTATCCAAGTAAGTCATTTTTCATTTTTATTTGCTTGCTTCAATTTTCGCGTCTCCCCGACCTTTACTTATCGACTTTTTTCTACAGCATCTTCATGATATTGACATGCTGGTGCTCATATCGTCGGAGTGCCAGAACAATGCTCGGAGGAGCTAGAGGCACAAGGAGGAGGCCGAGGAGAGGCTCGCCGAATTCGAGGCCGCGCGGAGGGAGGCCATCGCGAGGATGGAGGCCGAGCGGCGATCGGTAGTTGACCAGCTGGAGGAGGGGAAAGCCTTGCATGCCTTGGCGAGGTCGGAGTTGCGCGCCTCCATGGCGCATCTAGCCAAGGCCCGCTCCAAGATTGCCGGCCACAAGTATGAGGAGGGGGTCCTCCGCTTGAAGATCGAGCAGCTTGAGGCTCGAGAATAAAGGGCACTGGAGTAGGCCCGAGATGCGGTGCAACTCTTCTAGGAGTCGGAAGAGTTCCGCAATTTAATGGAGGAAGAGGTCGTGGACAGATTCATCCGCGGTTTTGAGAACTTCTGGAGGCAGATGCAGCGGTACTGCCCCCAGCTCTACCTCGAAGGTTTCCAGCCTAGAGTGGGGCTTGGTGCGGACGAGGATGAGGGCGAGCATGCGGACTCCGATGACAGGATCGACAGTGTGCCCGCAAGCCCTGGGGCCAGGGCCGAAGCCGAGGCAGCCAAGGAGAAAGCCCAGGGCGTTCCTTCTGGACAGGTTGCTATGGGCGCTGCTGAGGAGGTGCCCAAAGGTGCTCCTGAGGCCGTCAACATGGCCCCTACCGAGGCCGTTGCAGATGATCTCGAGACAGCTCCTGCCAAAGCTTCCGAGGTGATCGTTGTGGATGACCCCGAAGCTGATGCTGCTCCCTCCGCTGCCTTTGAGGACTTAGTTTCTTCTTCTTTTTCTTATTTTTTGTAAGTGAGGTTGGTCTTCGCAGTTATTATATGGTCGAATCTAAATTTTGTACTTAGCCTTCGGGCCTTTATTAATGAAAAACTTTCTTTTTCATCTTCCATCGTGTGCTTCCACTTGTGCAACCAATAAGCTATTATCTTTGATTGCCTGAGTTGCTGTTTGGCGAATTTCTCCAAGTCTTCAAGCTCGGCTAAGTCTTTAGACCTAGGTTCCGATAGAATTCTCTAAGTCGTTAAGCTCAGCTCTGAAGAGGGCCTGCTAAGCCCTTAGGCTCATCTTTCGGGGAGATTCCGCCATGTCATTGAGCTTAGCTTTGAAGAGGTCCCGCTAAGCCCTTAGGCTCATCTTCCGGGGAGATTCTGCCAAGTCGTTGAGCTCGACTTTGAAGAGGTCCCGGTAAGCCCTTTAGTCTTGACTTTCGGAGTAATTTCACTAAGTCCTTGGGCTCGGTCTCCGGAAGAACCTATTAAATCCATGAGCTTGGACTCAATAGTGTAGGCCGAGGTCGGGCTGCCGTCGGAGCTTGCATGCTCCTTGATCTCAAACTCGGTCGAGGCGTCATCCGGCAGAACTTGAGTTCACGGTCAGTGACTTGGCATTTCTAAGCCCGGCTAGGACATCATCAGGCAGGGCTCAAGGTCGTCGTTGCAGGCTATCTCGGCCTAGATCGGCGTTCAGACTTGGTCGGGCCTTTGTTTGGAGAAGTCTGAAGTAGGTGAAGATTGAGCCGGAGATTGGCGGTACAGAGCATTCCGAGCTTGGTCGGAAGGTCGCGCGCGAGTTCGAGGGAGGCTTGGCCCGCTAATCGACTCGGCGACGCTTCCTGAGGCCGAGGGAGCTTGGATTTGTTGTTGACTCCGCGAAGCTTTCCGAGGTCGCGGGAGCGTGGGCTCGCTATCAACTCAGCAGGGCATCCCGATCTTAGTCGGGGGACCATGCATGAGGTCGAGAGAGCTCGGGCTCGCTGTTGACCCCGCGACGCTTTCCGAGGTTGAGAAAGCTTGGGCTCACTATCGACTCAGCGGGGCATCCCGATCTTAGTCGGAGGACCGTGCACGAGGTCAAGGAAGCTCGGGCTCGTTGTCAACCCCGCAACGCTTCCCGAGGTCGAGGGAGCATGGGCTCGCTATCAACTCAGCAGGGCATTCCGACCTTAGTCGGAGGACCGTGCACGAGGTCGAGGGAGCTCGAGCTCACTGTTGACCCCATGACGCTTCCCAAGGTCGAGGAAGCTTGGGCTCGCTGTCGACTCAGCGGGGCATCTTGATCTTGGTCGGGTTCTTTGATTGAGATCGAGATCGAGCTCGATGTCAACGCGGCGAGGCATCCCAAGCTGGGCAGGGGCACCCGAGCTTGGTCGGGCATCCTGAAGGTCATAGGCGTTCTAATATCAGGAAGAGTATTAAGCAACTAAAGGGGAGTTACGAATATAAAAAGTAGGGGAGCGCTGGTTGTGTTTCCAAACATCGAAGGCTCCTGAGGGTTTTACTGATGGTACATCCGAAGATTTTCGAAGTTCCAACTTCGAGAAATGGGGGTTCCTTCAAGAGACTCCAATTTGTATGCTCCGGATCGCTGGAATCGAGCAATCTGGTATGGTCCCTCCCAGTTTGGGGCAAGCTTCCCTTGCTCAATAGGCTAAGAAGCTTCAGCTCTCCTGAGGACGAGGTCTCCCACCTTGAAGAGCTTAGCCTTTACCCTAGAGTTGTAGTACTGTGCCGCTTTCCGCTGGTATCTCGCCATGCGGACTCGGGTGGCCTCCCGTGTCTCCTCAATGAGATCCAAGGTGCTCCTGAGCTGAGAGGAATTGGAGGCTGCATCGTAGTTCTCCACTCTTGGTGAGGGGAGTCCGATCTCCAAAGGGATGACAGCTTTCATTCCGTAAGCCAGGTTGAAGGAAGTCTCGCCGGTGGAAAGTCGAAATGTAGTTCTGTAGGCCCAGAGAACATTGTAGAGGTCTTCGACCCATTGCCCTTTGGATCGATCCAGCCTGGCCTTGAGCCCTTGAAGGATGGTGCGGTTCGTCACCTCGGTTTCTCCGTTCATCTGTGGATGGGCGACCGAGGTGAAGCGGTGGTCGATGCCAAGCTCAGAGCAGAATTTTCTGAAGCGGGCATTGTCGAACTAACGGCCGTTATCAAATATAAGGTGCGGGGGAGTCCAAATCTACAAATTATCAACTTCCATACAAAGTTTCGCATCTTTGGCTCGGAGATCTGGGCCACCGATTCAACTTCGACCCATTTAGTGAAATAATCGATGGAGATGACGAAAAACTTTTTCTGCTCGGTAGCTAGAAAGAATGGTCCCAGGATGTCGATCCTCCATTGGGCAAACAGCGAGGGAGCGCTGATCGAGGTCAGCAGGGCTGAGGGTCGGCACTGAATGTTGGCGTTCCGCTGACACTGATCGCATCTTCGGATGAAGTCTAATGCGTCCTTTTAAAGTGTGGGTCAATAATATCCTTGGCACAGAATTTTGTGGGCCAGTGCTCGTCCTCCCAAATGGTTCCCGTAGACCCCCTTCATGATCCTTCCATATGGCATAGTTTGTCTCTGACGGACGGAGACATCTGAGGAGGGAAGAAGTAAACGATCTGCGGTAAAGCTTGCCTTCATATAGAATGTATCGGGAGGCTTGACGCTTGATTCGGCGGGTCTCGAGCTCATCATTGGGAAGGACTTTGTTCTGCAGATAGTCGACGAACGGATCCATCCAGCTCGGCTCAGACTCGATGCACAGAGCTGGCTCGGGTTCCCCGGTGTTGGGCACTTGGAGATACTCAAGTGTTGTAGTCTTCGGGAGCTTGCTTATGCGAGAGGTTGCTAGCTTCGATAATTGGTATGCCCTCGTGTTTTCTGCTCTAGGTATGTGTTGAATGTTGAAGGAGCCCAATGCGAACTTGATGTCTCGTACCTTTTGGAGATATTTCTGTATTGATGGTTCTCTTGCTTCAAAGTCTCCCAAAATCTGGCTCACAACCAGTTGGAAGTCGCTGAAGACCTTGAGATTCTCGACCCTCAGCTTCCTCGCTAGCTTGAGCCCAGCGATGAGTGTTTCGTACTCCACTTCATTATTCGAGGTTGGAAATTCAAAGTGCAGGGCCTCCTCTGCGACTACCCCATCTGGGTTAGTGAGAATGAGGCCTGCTCCACTACCCTCCGAGGCTGAGGAGCCGTCCACATGTAGAATCCATGGTTGTCTCGTGGTCTCCTTCGTTGGCGCAAGCTCGGACTCGGGATCATCCGGCAGAGTGCATTCCACAATAAAATCGGCGAGCACCTGGGCCTTGACTGCTGGCCTTGGGCAATATTCGAGGTCAAACTTTCCAAGCTCGACCACCCACTTAGCAATTCTCCTCGCACGATCTGACCGTTGCAGGATCTGCTTCATAGGTTGGTCGGTCAATATGGTCATGGTATTGGCCTGGAAGTAGGGTTGGAGCTTTCGGGCTGAGATGACCAGCGCGTAGATTGTATCTCCAGCTTAGAATATCGAGTCTCAGCATCCCTCAGGATCCGGTTGGTGTAGTATATCGGTCTTTGAAGCTTGTCTTCTTCTCGAATCAGGACTGAGCTTACCACCATCGGGGAGACGGCCAGGTGCAAATAAAGGGGATCGCCTTGCTGGAGCTTTGTGAGTAATGGAGGGAAGGCAAGAAGGCGTCTGAGCTCTTCGAAGGCTCGCTGAGATTCCTCTGACCATAGGAAGTTCTTCAGCCGCTTGAGGATTTTGAAGAATGGGAGGCACCGCTCAGCCGACCTGGAAACAAATCTTCCTAGGGCTTCTATTCGTCTGATGAGCCGCTGTACCTCCTTACTATTTTTGGCGGCACCATTTCTTGCAGTGCTCGGATCTTCCTGGGGTTCGCTTCGATCCTGCGCTGGATTACCATAAAACCGAGGAAGTTACCCGAGGTGACTCCGAAGGCGTATTTGGTGAGGTTGAGCTTCATTTGATATTTTCGGAGGGTGGAAAATGCTTTGTCGAGATCGGCTATGTGGTGCTCCGCCGTCCAGCTCTTCACTAGCATGTCGTCTGCATAGACCTCCATATGTCGCTCCGACATTCTTCAGCCCGAACGGCATCACCTTATTGCAGTAGAGGCCCTTGTCGGTGATAAAGGCCTTCCTTTTCTCATCCTCGGGCGCCATTCGGATTTGATTATACCCCGAAAAGGCATCCATAAAGGTCAGCAGCTGGTGTCCCGAGGTAGAGTCGACGAGCTGATCAATACTGGAGAGAGGGAGACTATCCTTTGGGCGGGCCCTATTCAGGTCAGTGTAGTCCACGCACATGCGCCATTTTTCATTGAATTTCTTCTTGAGGACTACATTGGCGAGTCATTCAGGATAGGAGACCTCTCGGATGAAGCTGACCTTGAGGAGTTTGTCGACCTTCTCGGTCGTCGCTCGCTGTCGTTCCAGCGCAGAGCTCCGCTTCTTTTGCCTTATGGGCTTGCAAGTTGGCTCACCTGGAATCGGCGAACCATGACCTCAGGGTCTATCCTCGGTATATCTGCGGGCGACCAGGCGAAGATGTCCAAGTTGGACTGGAGGAACCTGATCAGGCGATCTCGCTCGCGAGAGCTCAGGCCGGAGCTGATTTGCACGGTTAGCTCTAGATGGTCCCTTCTCAAGGGAATTTGAATGAGGAGCTCGGCAGGTTCTACTCGCTCCTCCTTGGAATCATCTCGTACTTCCAGGGTTTCAATGGGCAGCGGCTGGTCTGAGGCTTGTGCAGGTGCTTCGATCGATGGTCCTGCTCGGCTTGGCTCTTCGGTCGGGTGCTTTGCTATGGGGGTGGCCATGCAGCATTGCTTGGCCACCATCTGATCCCCACGAATCTCGCCTACTCTTTGTTCAGTAGGGAACCACATGAGCAAGTGGCAAGTCGAGACTACGGCTCGAAGGGCGTTGAGTCTCGGTCGCCCGAGGATGGCGTTGTAGACTGAAAACAGGAGGACCACAAGGAAGTCCGTCTTCACGGTGCTCTCTCGAGGGGCGAGCCCGACCATGACGAGTAGGCTAACTACACCTTCAACCGGGACTGAGTCTCCGGTAAACCTGACCAGTGGAGCGTTCACACTTCGAAATTGGTCTTCCGTCATCCCCATTTTTTGGAAGGCATCGTAATACAAAATATTTGCTGAGCTTCCATTATCAATCAGGACACGCTTTACATCAAATTTATTTATAATCATGGAGATGACCACAGCGTCATCGTGAGGAGTCTCAACTCCTTCTAAGTCCTCGTCCGAGAACGAGATTGCTTCAGAATTGCGTGGACGCTTTAGAGAAGTGTAGTTCTCATACCTCTCTGGGGGCATCCGTGGTCGAGGTGGAGATCTCGATCGAGGCGGCGCTCGCTGTCGAGGTGGACTCCTCAACCGAGGCAAGTTCTTATCTCGATGGGGAGATCAGCTTCTTGGACGGCTGCGCTCCTCATGGTACCTTTTCTGCCTCTTCGGGGCCTGCTCGGCCGCACCTCGCCTAGAGGCAATAGCCTCCTCGGCCTTCGCATACTTTCGAGCTCGGGCCAGCATCTCGGTAAAGTCAGCGGAAAAATTCTTCTTAATAGAGCAGAGGAACTTGTAGGACCAAGCTTTAGTCTTTAGCGTTGACATAGCTATCGACTGGTCGAGCTCGCGGACCTCCTAGGTTGCGGCAGTGAAGCAGTCGAGGTAGTATTTGAGGGACTCTCCCTCCTTCTGCTTGATGTCAAGAAGAAAGTCCGACGTTCGCCACTGGCATCGGCTGGCAGCAAAGTTGGTGGCGAACTGCCTACCGAGCTGTTCAAAGGACACAGTGCTCGGCTTCAGTCCGGAGAACCAAAGCTGAGTCGTTGCTCGGAGTGTCGCCGTAAAGGCCTTGCAGAGCACGGCCTTTGAGGACCCTTGCAGTGCCATGAGGGCCCGATAACTCTCCAGGTGGTCGAGGAGGTCGGTAGTCCCATTATAGGGCTCTACCTAGGGCATTTTGAACCGTGGTGGGACCGGTTCCTCCTCAATCTGGTGGGAGAAAAGTGACTTGGTGGAAAACTTGAAGTCACCCTCGCGCCTTGCCTTCTGGCTATGGAGCACCTCGATCTGCCGCTCGAGCCTCTCGACCTTCCTGTCGAGTTTCCCATTCTGGGGGACTGCCATGGTGGTCTGCTCCAGCGCCGGTTCACCTAGAGCCGACTCTGCCTCTGAGGGCTGTGATCGTCTATCCTGGTGCCTCCCTAGTGGTTCTCTTCGGGAAGATGCCCGGGTTGAATCCTGATAGTCATGTCGTTCCTCATTGTTGACCTTCGAAGAGACATGGGGGTTTTGACCTTGGCGCCAATCCGTCTGGAGGGAGGACTGATTGGGCCTGAACCTGTGGAGGCGGTATAGGATGAGCCTCCACACGTTGCAGGCCTTGGACTACTGTGGCCAAAGCTTGAACTTGTTGTACCATAACGTTGAATTGTTCCAGCTGAACTTTGGGGACTGGGTCCGTCGAAGGTCTTGGCGGTGAGTTCTGGACTGAGTGTCCAAGACTTAGTGCGGGACGCCGGGAGGCTCCTTTACTCCTTAGCTTCATGGCCGCAACTCGGGCCCTTCCTCTAGCGCCAACTGTTGCTGAAAATTAGACCCGAGGGCGACCACTGGCTGAGGAGGGGAAGCTCTGGCGGGTATGTCAGCGGGCAGCATTCTTCGGGGACCTGCAAGAAGCCGGTGGCCGGGGTTTCCGATGCCGACCCTTCGATGCTTAAGTCAGAGGGGGCTTAGCTTGGAGAAGGTGACAAATATATTGTTACTGGAAATCAGCGGAAAAAAGACCCCTCTCACGGGGAGAAAGTTTTCCTTTTATAAGAGGGGTGCCGAGTTACCTGAGATATGATTGGGCGAATTAATGAGTTACCGTCATGATTGAGCATGATCGTATGCATTAATGAGTTGTCGTAGATGACTGAATGGGGAGGAGTGAGTCAACAAGTTACCGTGGATTGCCTGAGATTTTGAGTAAGCCGGAGATCCGTGGAGCGCATACGCATTTATTGTTGAGTAAGCCGGAGATCTATGGAGGCCATGTGCATTAATTGCTGGCAGTCGTTCAGGGCATGGTCCCCGGTTGACATGTCATGGCATGGCTGGCGAGCGAAGCATGGTGTGGTGAGATTGCCGCAGGGCGTGGCTGCAGCATGCGGACGACAAGGTCAGCCTTATGAGGTTGGCTCGGCGTTTTGAAGTCAGGGATGCCGAGATCGGGTGCCTCGAGTTCGGGCGCCTCGAGGTCGGGCGCCTTCAGGTCGGGCGCCTTCCATCAGTGACGATGATGTGTCTATATGTTTCGGGGAAATCCATTTTTCCCCAACAGCTCCTATTAAAGATGAAAACTCTAACCAAATGTCGCATAAAATTAGGATATGGTTCTCCTAATTTTGCATTTATGCTCGTAAGCTATGTCACTAAATATACTTAATTCACTTTTTGCTCAAGGAGAAAAACAAAGAAGCACACCGCCTACGACTACGAGTATTTTATAAATTATATATAATTGTATTACGAGCACCATGCGATGGGTTGTGGTTTGGATACCTCTCGATCAGGTTAGTATTTTGTTGGGGCTGGGTTTAAACTTTGACCACATGTCCTAACCATCAAAAATTAGATTGGGTTTGCATGTATTAAAACAACTATGTTATTTGATGCTTTTCAGGTTTGAACCAAGTTCAAGTTTCAAAGAGGTATCAAGAATGTTAAACTCATTTCTCTTCATGCCCTAAAAGCATTTCAAGGATGTCATATGTTGGGGGGGGGGAGGGGGGATCCAGAATTTTTAGTCCCATATTGGAAGAGTAGCGGAAAGGATTGTCCCTTATAAGAAGGGGCCACCCTTTTCCTTCCAAAGGGCCCTTTTAAAAAGGACAAAACCGTGAGGAAAATATTGCCCATTAAGAGCTGCACACGACATGCGTCGCGCGATATATATGCACTTCCCCAAAGTGGACAATATCTCTGGTCGAGACGCGGTCACTTTCCCGATCTTATAGATGGCCCTAGAGGAAGGGCCCCGCCGAAACTTCCCCACACGAATCCTTCCCGCTGGGGGATAGTGTTGGGGGGAAGATGGGAACCCGGAACTTTTAGTCCCATATTGGAAGAGTAGCGGAAAGAATTGTGCCTTATAAGGAGGGGCTACCCCTTTCCTTCCAGAGGGCCCTTTTAAGAAGGACAAAGCCATGAGGGGAATATTGTCCATTAAGAGCTGTACACGACACGTGTCGCGCGATACGTACGCACTCTTTCAAAGCGGACAATACCTCTGTTTGAGACGCAGTCACTTTCTCGCTCTAATAACATACATGTATCTAGCGTAAAATTAATAAATATTATAAGGTATACGAAAAGTACAATAATAAAATTATATTTTAAACTTGATTAATTCATCCATATTGAGTATGTATTTGTTGGCTGGAGCACACTTTACCTAAATCAAGAAGCTGACCTGAAGTGTTGTTCTATGGCTCTATTGATCCTCTAACAGAACCTAGGGATAAGTTGGGCATACATCTCTGTGTCTTAATGGCAATCTTAAGTTAAAATTAATCATTATGGACCATTATAACAAGGTTATGGCCGTTATTTGTTTCAAAAGTAACATTTTAGACTTTAGATGTCTAAATAATAATTAATTATTATAACAACAATTGTAAAGAAATTGCAACAGAAAGTAGTGACCAAAAATAATATCTTTTTCTTCACTTTCTATTTAATCCAAAAGATATTATTATAAATAAATGAAATTTCGAAATATTTTATTTGAAAAAGTACAAATAAAAATAATAATTATTATTTTGTTGCCAACTTTATAGGACATGCATTGCAGCTCTCTCCATATAAAAGATATTTTAAGATGTTGATAACATTATTTAAAGGAGAATAAGGCTATTAATGGTGCTTTTCTTTTCTTTTTATATATTGGTCGTGAGAAAATCGCAATATATGGTGGCTATGGTTATTATATTAGGCAAATACTCTTTTGAAAATTCAAAATATAATGAGCATTATGTTCGTCAATTGTTTAAAGTAAATGATGCTCATCAAAAGGGAAAAAATCTTACAAACTAAGAAATATAAAGAGAGTAAGAAACTTATAGTTAAAAAAAATCAATCAATTTATTAAGATAGAATCTTTGCGGCGCCTTGGGGCTGAGCAATGATATCTTGGATATATCCAATGCGTAATTTACTAATGCCATCATATATCATATAGCTGTCATTTCTCGAAACTAAAATGAACAGTAATAGACCATTATTTATGTTAAAACATGGAATTGCTTGTCAACCACATAGTTGCATTATTATAAGAAGTATTGCTAGGTGTTATGACATCAAATAATAGAAATAATATTATAAATTTTTCATATAACGATTTTATTTTCTATTTGAGTAGGAGTAGAGTTCCCGAAATTCTTTTTTAAGAAAATCTAAGAGAGCTTTCAGAGGCACCTAGAATCTCTGTCTAGATGTTAAACTCGAGACCAAGCAAACTTCTCATGGAGGAAGGTGTAAACTATTCGTTGTTTAAAGTAAAATGAGTTATGAGTTCACCATGGAAACCCTTAAGGTTTCATGTACATGTTTTAATACTTGCTATAATAGCTTATTAAAATTGTTGTGGTTCAATCTGGCCCGATGGCGACCACATTGGAGGAGTTGGGGGAGCTGTCATCGAGACGGAGAAAGGACGCCACCTCTCATGCACCAGCGTACCTGCATAAAGCCTCACCGGTAATTTCGGTGAGGACCCTCTGATGCTTAAGTTAATGTGAAGTTATGTTGGCCAAAAAAGTCATTAGGCATTACCTGATGGGGCTATTTATAATTCTCGCAAGGTGCCCAAGTGGCAGAGGTTTTGCCCGTTCTCATTATGGGAAGAGATGGCTTTGGCCAGGTAGCGTGCAGCCACAGCTTGCTTGGGCCACACGGTTTGAGCTATCCCTGTGCGCAGTATGGCACTGGCGTGTGCCGTAGGGCATAGCCCTTATCAGCAAGCATGGCCGGGGCAGCAAGGCGTAGTTCCTTGGTAACGTGTCTTGGCAGGGCCATCAAGCGAAGCATGGTGCAATAAGGTTACCACAGGGCATGGCCGTGGTGCGTACTGGGCGAGATTAGCTCGGCCTTCGGCGGGGATCGAGATTAGCTCGGCCTTCGACGAGGGCCAAGGTCGGCCTTGCCCGCTTGGCAGGGTGGTGACGTCAAGCTACTTGGAGGCCAAGATATATGTTTGATGAGGTCGGCCTAGCCTCCTTGACTTTGAGGTTTACTTAGCAGGGCACCTCGAGCTTAGAGGGCGCGTTGTCACATAGGGCGCTCCGAACTTGGCCGGGGTGTGTCGTCATATAGGGCTCCTCGAGCTCGGGCCGGAGCGCGTCATCGTATAGGGCTCCCTGAGCTCGGACTGAGGCGCGTCATCATATATCCCTGCAGTCGAGAGAGCTCTTTGGTTTGTGGTAGACGTGGTAGGGCGCTTCAAGCTCGAGCCCGAGACGTCATTATGAACACCGTAAGAGGTTGTTGCAGGTCGTAGCAGCGGAGAGAGATTTGGCCGAGGTTGGATTGGCCTTCAGCAAGACCCGAGATAAAACTGGCTCTCAATGGGACCGAGGTCTAGCCTGGTCGGCGCTGAGCTTTGCTTGGCCGGAACGGGATGGTCCCCTGTCCTGAGCAGGACGATCCATTTTACCCTCCATCAAGAATTGTGCTCATTTTACACTTTAAAAAAAAGGAACTTGCTTTAATAACCGATGGTGATGATTAGAATCTGTATGTGATCTAAGGTTATGCATAGTTACAGGAATCTGTGTACATTACTGTTAAAATGTGAAATTATTTCATGTATAAATTTCTTTGATTTTTGATGAATTCCGATAATTTTGTTCAAAAAATTCCTAGTTCTCTGGGCTTATGGGATTGACGGATTGTAGTTCAGCATAGGTGGTCATGGGTGAGGAATTAGAGCCGCTAGCTATAATATATAATATATCATTCCTACATTTTGAGGAATTGGAGTCCCAAAACAACGCATGAAGTGAGTCTTGGAGGATGTTTAAAGGCATATTAAGATTATAAAATTTACAAGGAGTTGTTTTAAGAATATGAAAGCTTTCAATTGGGTTATTGGCATAAAAGTATAATGTTGCTGGAAATTGGACCCGGGGGCGACCGGTCAGCCGAGAAGGAGGAGCTCCGGCGAACACTGGCGGGCGTCGATCCGTCGACAGGCCGCATCCTCTGTGAGACCTGCAAAAAGCCGATGGCCGGGGTTTCCGGCGCCGGCCCTCCGATGCCTAAGTCAGAGGGGGGCAAGTGGATATAAGGAGAAATGATGTGTGTCCAGAGTTTTTGTCTTCTAGCCCTCTCTAAGGTGGAGGGGTTCTCCTTTTATAGAGGAGCGCTGGGTTACCTATGATGCGATGGGGTGAGATTACCGTACGACTGAGTACGTCGCATGAATTAGTACACGATCATGTGAATTAATGCCTTGCCATAGGGGATGAGGCCGGAATCAGGGAGTTCTCACGGCCGACTGGGTACAGCCGAGCTGATTTTCCGTGGAAGAGTTGAGATCCGTAGATAACAGATGCCACGCACATTAATTGTTGAGTAAGCCGGAGGTCTGCAGGAGTCATACGTGATGATGGTTGAGTAAGCCGGAGATGTGCATTAATTGTGGAGTGGGCCGGAGATCTACAGAGGCCACACACATTAATTGCTAGAGGCGGTGGCAGGGTATGGTCTCTGATCGGGCTGCAGAAGGATGTGACCGTGGTAGGTGAATGGCGAGGTCGGACTTCCGAGGTGGTGAGCTCTGAGGTCAAGAGCTCTGAGGTCGGGCATCTGGTCGGGCGTCAAGTCGGGAACTCGGAGGTCGGGCGCATCCGAGGTCGAGAGTTCCGAAGTCGGGCGCCCCTGATCACATGTTCCGTGGTATGCTCACGTGCTTTGGGGCGACCTGTATTACCCCAACACTATCCTCCGACTTCCAAGTTCGAGCCGCTTGCGAGCTCGGACACGGGAAGTAGTTGTCTTTATTGCTGCGGTGGGGGCCAGGGGGACTTTAAATTATTCCGGCGCTCCGCGCGTTTCAGGACGCTTTTAATGAGAGGAGATGGGGCGACGTCTTTTCGTCCTCCGAGACCGCTTCGTGAGGCGGGCTCATGATGGAGCCCCGAAATCTGACGGGACACTGCCTCGATTGCATATTCGAGACGCCAACCTAAAATATATATGCTGTTTCGATTTTCGGAGCTGACACGTGGCGCAATCCGAACGGGAGGCGGAATCCAGCCCTGCCGATCCGGGCCGTCGGGAAGGTCTATATAAACCCCTCGACCTGGCCCTAAAAAGGTCTCGCTTGGCTGCTTCCCTTCCTTCCTCTGCTTCTAACCTCCTGTTTGTCTTTCTCAGTCGTAACTGAGCCTTCTGGTGGTGCCTCAAGGCGATTTCCGATGATCCCCCCGTAGGTCATCTCCCTTCTTTAGTTAGGGGTGTCCTCTTTTCTTTTTTCTTTGTTTCCCTTTGTCCTTCGCTTCCCCCTCTCTTTTTCTGAAAATGGGTTCCGGTCTGAATAAAGTTGGATCTAATCTGTCGGAGGAGGAACTGGAGCTGGTTCATCCCCGGTTCTTTTTCCGGCCCGGGTTTCATCTCGAACCCGCGGGGCCGGAGGACCGAGTAAGGCGACTGCCCTCAGGTCGGATCGGGGTATACGTCGAGACACTCTGGGCTGGCCTGCGGTTCCCCCTCCAGGAGTTTATGAATGACCTGCTGGTGGAGTATCAACTCGTCCCAGCACAGCTCGCTCCGAACTCGTGGAGGACCATAGTCGGGTTGTTGTCCCTTTGCCTTGCGCATGGGATCCCGGCTTTAGTAAGCGTTTTCCGTCGGTATTTTTATTGAAAACGAACCCGGCAGATGGACAGTGGTTATACTTTGCCTTCCAAGGCGGTATGTCCCTCTTACGAGGTGCCCCTTCCTCTATCCATGAGTGGAAGGGGAGATTTTTCTTTCTTGCGTCCGAGGTGTCGCGGGGATTTGACCCGAGGTGGGGGCATCCCTGACTGAAGACCCTCAACAGGCTCTCTGAGCTTGCGGCAGACGAGCAGAGGGTTCTCGACTCCCTACGGGATCTTAGGAAAGATATCAACTTGGCCGACCTCCTAAGCGAGGAGGCCTTGGTAAACGTCGGCCTGAGCTCGGCATGCTCCGAGGGTAAGAGTGGTCATATTGCCTCGTTTTCTATTTTATTTGTTTCTTTCTTCTCTTACTTAGAGTTTTTTTCCTCTCTTTGTTTCAGATATCCCACACATGTCGACCAGCAACGCATCTCTTTTCTTTTCAGCTGAAGAGGAGGTCAGCCGAAGTCGGCGGTGTTCTTCCCGAGCCCCGAAAGAAAGTGAAGTCGGCTTCCACTTCCGCCCCTGCCGGGGCGAGAGGATCCGAGGCCGGAACGTCGTCGGCCGTCCGGGAGAAGTGTTGAGGACCCCCGCAAGCGCCACCATCGGAGCCTTCAACCGTGGAGGAATACCGGCCCGGAGGAGAACCACGAAACGGCATGCCAAGCTCAAGATCAAGGTATGAGTTTACTATTTTGCTTGAAAAGCATTGGCCGAAGCACGTTCACACTTGGCCAAGCCTTGGCCAAGCCCCTTCATACTTGGCCAAGCCTTCGCCAAGCTCTTCTCGACTCGGCCGAACTCAACCGTGTCCGTGCCCAACCAAGTCCGCGCCCGTGCCCACGCATGAGCGCACCCAAGACATGCCCGAGCGCACCTTGGGCCACTGCTGGGCACGCCCAGGCCATGGCTGGCCGAGCTCAGGCTGCAGCAGCACCCAGGCCACGGCCGCACGCGCCCGCTTGTTAAGGACCCCCACAAACGACACCGACAAAGACCGCGACCGAAGGAGAGTCTGGGACATGAAAGGGCCAAGGAAGGGCAATTGGCTTGGTTGGAGGCCATAGGAGGTCATTGGGCATGGGTGGAGACCGGCCACAACATGGGCACCCAAGCGGAGAAATGGCATCAGCGAGGCCAAGCCGAGGACGTGTGCGTGACGCTCATACCATGCGCACACCTTGGATAGCAAGGCCAAGCCCTTGGCACGCCCACTGCTGGCCTGCACGGTTCTGCCGTGCCAGTAGCAGGCCAGGTGCGCCTAAGGGCTGGGCACAGGCTTGGCGAGGTTCTGCCAGGCGAACCTCGCCAGCCTGGGCGCTGGGCGCGCGCCTGGGCGCCCGCCCGCATGCCCAGGCGCCCG
>JAOXJJ010000755.1:28624-41331 GCA_025769935.1 Phoenix roebelenii
ATGAATTGAAATTTTTAATCTCTATTTTTCTAAGGGTGTTCTTGATTCGTGTATGTTGTTAAATCTCATGCTGCATGAACCATATTCTTATTTTCATTTAATCAATATGTGTATATATTTTTTTCAAAGAAATGTCTCTGCTCATTTTCTAAGTATCTCGAGTGAATTTGTGTTCTTCGATTTTTTTTGTCAGCATATATCATTCATCGACCTCGTATCTTTTTTGGTGTTCTTGATTGATGTGTTTTGTTACATCTCATGCTGTACAGACCATATTCTTATTTTCATTTGATTAATATATTTTTTTCAAAGAAATGTCTCTGCTCATTTTTCTAAATATCTATCTCGAGTGAATTTGGGTTCGTCGATTTGTTGTGTCGGCATAGATCATTCATTGACCTGGTGTCTTTTTGGGTGCTTTGCGTTTGCATGCTTTCATCTGTTTTATAATGATGAAAATGATTTTTTGGATATAATTGCTTGTTCCGTAGAACAAAGTATTGCAATAATTACTGAGGATTGTTTTTGCTGAATACAAG
Source organism: Phoenix roebelenii (assembly GCA_025769935.1). Classification (NCBI taxonomy): domain Eukaryota; kingdom Viridiplantae; phylum Streptophyta; class Magnoliopsida; order Arecales; family Arecaceae; genus Phoenix; species Phoenix roebelenii. Next base: position 29,164 of record JAOXJJ010000755.1, read on the forward strand.
AGATAGAGCATTGGTTAACTAGAGAATCGAAGTATTATTTATGATGTGGTATCTTTTGAGTTCAGCTACCGAAGATTCTCGGATTAAATTCTGTTGATAGAGTATTACTGGATGCCCCCTGCACCGGCACTGGGGTGAGTTTAGCAAGTTACCTTTTATCGCAGCATGAAGTTCCTTGTTTTTTGTATGAACTGTTCAACTAATAAGTGCATTACCTTTTTATTCTTTGAAGACTGTATGCCCAGATCAACAATCTATTAAAACATCCAAGTCCATTGAAGATGTACAAAATTGTGCTTTTCTTCAAAAGGTAAATTTGCATTTTCTTTAGTAGGTGATGTTTCTTTGACACTAACGAAAATATCAGATCATGCCTTTCTCCAATTTTTAGGATTGAGACTTGATTGACATTTCTTTTTTCTGTTATCATGTCCTATGAAGCACTTAGCAATGGTGATATCCCTAAAAAGGCTTGTTGTATGTTGCTGGGTTGAGCTTAGGGCTGCTCTTATTCTAGTTTTACTTGATTAAATGTTTTTAATGTTTCTCTAGATGAAGTATAAACATTAATCTAGATTCTAGAGAACCTATTAGTACTTAAGGTTCATAATATTGAAACTCATGTTCATGTCATGCAAATTAATTTATGTTTTCTTGTGTAAACTACTACCGCGCACGCACACTGAGAGACAAAAGAGTTGTCAAAGATACCATAATACATGCTAACATTTACAAAAGTAACCGAAGTTCTTATTTTCTAGATTCTTTTAATGTTATATCTTTTAATTAAAAGAACAATTGATTTATCTAAACAAATCACACATTCCTTATCATGTTTAACATTCCTGCTGATACCAAAAAACATATCATGTACACCATGCTGACAAATGGTCTCTGTTACTGGACTAGGACTAATCCCTTCGGTAGTGGCAAAAATGATATTATTTCTTTTGGGCTACTCCATGACTTTCTGAAAAAAGTGTCAGCCGTTTATATTTGTGAACAGTCTCTCTTGATTTGTTTATCAGGTGAGGGACTTATTTGGGACCTTTTACCACCTCACCTATCAAAACCATCTGCTTGATATCCAATTATCTATTTATTTTTTCATGTATATTTTCTGATTTATGCTCTCCAAATATTCAAATTCAGATGGGCTATTATATAATGGTCTCCTGATTGTGTATTAATATTTCTTGCAGCAACTGATTTTAGCAGCAATTGATTTAGTGGATGCTAATTCAAAATCAGGGGGATATGTAGTCTACTCAACTTGCTCTGTGATGATTCCAGAGGTTTGTATAAAGAACATGAATGCCTCGTCACTTAATCAAAATTCAAGATTAATGTGTTATCTTTGTAAGGCATTCCTTTATATTGTGCAGAATGAAGCTATTATAGACTATGCACTTAGAAAGAGAGATGTAAAGATTGTGCCATGTGGATTGGACTTTGGTCGCTCAGGGTATGTTAATTTATAAGAATTTAGTAAATTTTATGTTCATTATATTCTTATAATAGTTTGAACTTCATTGCAAGTTTCTTTTTGTCCAGATTCATCCGCTTTAGGGAGCATAGGTTTCATCCCTCTTTAGAAAAAACAAGGCGGTTTTATCCCCATGTAAACAACATGGAAGGATTTTTTGTGGCGAAGGTAAATGATTTTCTAAAATATATCAAATGAAAAAGGCTCAACTCATTTTTTGGTGATTTATATTCAAAAGATAGTATCTTGTGTTATTTCATGCTTACAGCATACAAAGTTGACTGCTTGGCTATGAACTAGAGCTGTGCTTTGCCTTGCACTCATGCACCTGTAAGAATATCATTTATTGTTGATATATATCTTGGATTCCATAGGGAGCATGACTAATTAAACTAATATAGGACCATGAATCACATCCTGTGAGACTGATAAAATTAGAATTTATCTAGAGCATCTTAAAATGAATTAACACCAAACTATTCTCTTATCGTATACACTAATAAAGTACATATCATACCATTTTAAGGAATTAAAAGTTGGCAGTACATTAATTCCTTGAAGATTCATAGATGTTGTAGGAGCATTGGTTAAATACAATAACTTTGAGAGACATAGATAGACTAAAATAGTTCAAATATAAATTATAAAATAAGGGAGTACAATTTTTTTTATATAATTGCACACACTATACACCAAGATTGGATGTGATTGAAGAAGCACCGAAGCTATTTTAATTACTCGTCTCTTCAGACATGTTGCAAATTAGTTTTGGAGAAGAGGTTGAATGGTGCATGTTGTTTGTGAACAATGCTGCTAATGGAGAAGATGAACATGTGCCGTAGCTAAAATTAATGTGATGGACGAAAGATCAGGGAAGGTTTTAAATAACAATGAAATGGAAACTGGAAGTACATAGAAAGCCACAGAGCATAATTGATGTCTGAAAATCTACCATAAAATTTTATTTATTATCTAGGATCAGTTAAACCAAAAGACTGCAAGGACAGAGAGTGCTAATAAAAATTTGAAGTCTTACATGGGATCTGCAAGCCATATGAGTTTGGAAGATGCAAAATGAGAAGGTTGATATATCATTGTGGTTAGAATTTTCCATGATAAAAATGGTGCATATGTTTAAGGTGATCCATATGAAAATGAAATTGCTTTCTCAGATACGTGTTATGATTTAGAAGGATATGTCGTGAATAATTATATTGGAGAAAGCTTTACAATTTGGTATAAGACGAGGTCATGGAAATCTGTTGGGTTTCCTAGACACGTTAAACTAATATCTCAAGAGGCCTTGGTTGTAGTTGCATGAATTTGTGTAGAATGGCTGAACAAGAAGGTTTGATGTAAGACATCTTGGATGGAAATTGTGGGGAACAATTTGGAAATGCTTGATTTGACAAAAGGTGTACATTGGTGGGAAGGAATGAAAGAGCTGTAACTAATATTAAAAAAATGGTGGTTTATGATTTATAATTTGTTTTACCATATTGAATTACTTGGATTGAAGTTTGAATGGCATAAAAAAGGGTTGATTTGTATAAGTTCGGATAGAGCTGATATGTTGGCTTATGGTTAGGAGCAGCTTTCAAATCATTTGCGAATTACTAATGGTGGCCTAAGTTCCCGATAATTAGACAATCATCCCTTTCTGATGCCAGCAAATTTCAGTGATTTTCTTGCTAGCATGGGCTTTCTTTGCATCGTTTTAGTTTAAGTGTGGGGGAGTTATATAAACAAGTCTCTGATAGTTAGTAAAAGTTGTTTATGCTACATGTAATAGTTGGGATCATGCATTTTAAATTGAATGATCTATATTACTTTTAGGGAATCTTCAATTGTAAGCGCACATTTTATCCCTTTTCTATCTTTTGAACCGCAAGGCTTGTGCAGCATAGGTATCCTGGAAACCTGCAAAGACTTTAGGCGATTCTTCCCAGATGACCGAAAGAATTCAATCTTCTCCTTCCACCATATTTGCCGCTTATACATCCTGCCTCACATTGAACCTTTGTTAATTCTGAATGAACGCGTCGACGCATGAGCCTCATCAAGCAGTTTTAGCAGCCAGCAGATTTCTTTTTAGCAAGCTGTGCAGCTCCTTAGTTAACCAGTACTTCATTGCACAAACTGTGTCTCTGTTTGCCTAAACAGCTCTTGATTGATTATCTATTCCCTTGGCTAAAGTTTGATATGAGCATCATTCCAGCAAGTTTTCCACCTCAAATTAAGGTAATCTTGCCCACAATGACGCCATCCCGCCCAACAAACAAATGAAAAAAAAAGCAGTAAATCACACACACAGAAGGGGGGAATTCGAGCCTGCAATTTCAGTCCACATTCCGATGTATCAATAAATCACACAAACAAAAGGGGGGAATCAGGCCTGCAATTTCAGTCCACACTCCGTTGTATCATTCTATATAAATGAATTTCTTTTTCTATCTACTTTTAGCATTTAGGAGTTCCTGGTCCCCGGCACCCAAAAAACAAGAAGAAAAACCTTAATTCCTTGAGTGTAACTTAATCCTAATTTTGCCCACTTGAGTGTCCTGGTCCGTATTGCATTTTCCCTTTGCATAGTGCCACCCTCCCTGTTGTATAACTTTCCCTTAACTTTCAGTTTATGGTCTATCACACAACACTCTGGTCATGCCTTTCACCTCTTTCCTTTCCCCTTGATCCCTTTGGGAAACTCTCCATTTATCTACTCATTTCTTGCATAACAGATCCAAGTTATCATGGAGTACTTGTTCATGACTTGTGATCGACGCCTTATTTCAATCAATCTTCCATTGAAGCTACTCTGTCATCAGTTTTTAACTTCCAAGTAAACTATACTTTAATAACTTAATAGTACTTATGAGTTCTTCTATCATTATGTGAAATAATGTATAACTTCAAATATAAAATATCAATCAAAAGGATTAGAAACATATTGAAGGCTTTTGAATGCATCAATACGAAGCTCTAGTATCTCCAAATTTCCATGCTTTTCCATATGTCAAAACAACTTCATTCCTCGGATCACTGACATCTGAGCAAATTATCTGTTTTTGGGTTGTATACTTAAAGCCTCATTTTTCAGTAGTTTATCCTGCTCGGCTTTCTTTGCCCATCAATTCAAGTCTGTGGAGACAGAGTTGCACATTTGTCCGAATTATGCTCCTCTGCAAGGCTTGCATATATCTCTGTTTCCATGTAGAACAATTGGTAATATTGCCACCAAGTGTTTATTTGATATAGGACATAACTTTCTTGATTAATGCATAATTGCTTCCTACAGTTGAAGAAGCTAAGCAATTCCAAACCAGCAGCTCCAGCAGCTTCTAACACATCAGAAAAGACAGAAGAGGCAGCAGCTATCGATGACGATAAGAGGGTACGGAAGGATGCCCCAAATGGAAAGCCTGAGCAGCTCAAAAATTCAAGGAAGGGTAAAGGAAAGAAAAAGATTGGTTTTGAAAGCGGAACCCACAGCGAAGGAAAGGTATCACCATCCAAACCCAAGCTGAGGAAAAAACGGAAGTTCCCTTCTAGAGAGGAAATTTCACAAGCCAGGTAAGGGCTTCAGGGATCTGCATCCTCATATCTCCCTGTCATTTATGGACATGATATTAGCTTTTCCATCAGATTCCCATTTAGATTAGAGTTTTAAATTATGAATTGAAGAGCAGATTATTCTCTGTCCTGAATGAATATTTTCTTTTTGAAACCTTGCAAATGGATCACAAACAGAGAGGAGAAAAGGAAATCCTTGAAGAAGAGAAAGGTCTGAGGAGCATGGTATTGGAAGAGCAAGGGAGAACAACCAGTTGAATTGATGTGGGGAGAAGGAAAAACCCTCGGCTGCTCGATTGACCAATTGGGACCTATCAACTGGATTCAGGTCGGAGCAAAGCAAGTTTTGACTGTGAAAATTTGTATCTCGAAATAGTTAAAGAGTCTTATTTGCAGGCTTATAATATATCCGGAGCCTTCGTGCTATCATTTCACTTTTTTTAAAAAAAATAATTCTACTCATCGTAATATATATCTAATTATTTATCGTTTTCTTGTGCTATTCATGATATTATGATTCTGGTTGTCTTCTTATTCTTCAGAGGCTGAAGCAATGCAACGTATTAGATGGTTTGATAGAAAGATATAAATCCAACGCCTCCAAACTCCACTCTTTGGTTTTCTAGTTGCCACTACGAGGTGTTGAACTGTCGGTCAATTACAATATTGTCTTTTGGGGCTCATTTGGTTCGTGGGAAAAGGAGGAAAAGTATGGTCAACGCAAAAGTAATGAGATGTCTCTTATTTGGTTGGAGTTTTCAAAGAAGAGAGATTGAGAAAATTGCGTAAGTCTTTTTCATGAGAAATATTGGAAATTTACTTTTCCATGAGGCAGGAATCACTCCATCTTTATTTTTTCCTCAAAAAGGCCCTTCATCATTAAAGATCTAATTTTTATTAAGGGTATAATGTGAATTACACATAACTTTTTCAGAAAAGTGAATGGTCAACCAACCATGAGCAATCTGAAAATCTATCACTTTCCCATGTTTAACCAAACATATTAAAAATACATTCCGAGGCGTTCCATTCCTAGGAATCTTCTTCCTAAAAATCATATTCTTAGGAGGGAAAGTGCTTCCCGCGAACCAAACGAGCCCTTGGAATTGGGTGAGGTCTAACTCGGGGATGTGGCTGAAATTTTTGTGGACTCCTTGACTCTTTAAAATTTTGGGGCTGAGCTGGTTTGAGTATGTGTTTAGTTTCACATTGATTATTTGCTGAGAGAATTTTGGATATTTATATAGGATTAAGAAATTTAAAATAATATTTTTTGGCTAGTTTTTATAGGTGAGGTTCTGGACTGTGATAAAAAAGTGTATTTGGTGAAGTGTTGTTTAAATTATGGCTTACCATTCTCCTTAAAAAGGCAACGGCTCATGCTCGGTTCAAAATCAAGTACTTGGGTTGGGCATCCTATCCTGGTATGTCATAGGCGGCTCCTCATAGCATATAAGCCTCATGACGTCTCTACAGCCCGGGATTCCTTTGCCTACCAATCCCGAGCACTGTTAAGTTGGTAAAGTTGGTATGAGCAATGAGAATGAGAGATGTTCCTTTGTGGAAAATGCCAAAACTCGAATGAAGACACACATCAAAGTAGGACTCTCCCTTTGTCATGGCCACGTGTCCTCCACCATAAAACTCCAATTAAATAGTAAAAAAAGAGAAAATATTAGCTTAGTCCTTAATTATTATATTGAAAAAAATTGAGAAGGAGATATTTTGCCTATCTCACCCAAACTATCACAATCATATGGTCTAACCTAAGGGGAGAGCCGCCAATAACATCCAAGAGTGTTTTTATTTGTTTTTTTTTTCTTGGTGCAACAAGCCTAGTCGATGAGGATTGTGATCTCCAGATCTATTAAATTAAACCATTTGAAGGTTTAGAGCTTCTAAAGCAATACTTTTGCTTGTCGTTTCTTCCCGCCAACTCTCTATATCAGGATCTGTGCAGATGTGTATTTAGTTCCACGTCAATTATATACTCGATAGATTTTAGGTATTTATATAAGACTAAAGAATTTAAATAAGACTTTTCTGCTAGTTGTTTTAGATAAAATCTTATGTTCTTACATATCGTATTCAATCCATAGTCTATGTGAACTAGGAGATACTGTAGCATAAGACCATTTGAGGCTGATCATGATCCAATGGTGTTCTTTGTATAGACACTTAAATATAGCTCAATGAAGATAAATAACACCTTCCAACTAATCTTTTTGGTGAGGACAGAGATGATGCGGGAGAGAATGATGGAAAGGTTGGTTGCTATGTTTTCCTTCCGATCTGTGAGCCTGAAGATTCCAGCACCGATGACGAACTAGATGAGAATCATGAGATCCCACGATGAGAGCTTTTTTCTTTCATCTGGTGCCCACTCTTTGCTCACACCTAATGAAGCCCTCTCTCCAGTTCAGTGACCGGGGCATGCCAATCCCCTGGAGCCTGCCTATAGTTAGGTTCCCATCTTCTCCATGGAAATATTTTTGGGAGCAAGAGGAGAAAGGTTTTTTAAAGACAATAGGACTGTCATAATAGGATCGTTACAAGGTGGAAGGAGGAACAGAAATAGATAAAGAATCGGGCACCGCTTGAAGGCCTCGTAATTTGTGCAAGCAAGTTTGACCATGAATGGTGCAGACATGTACTAGGAAAAAGAAACAGTTTCTGTTCAACAAATACAAATCCCAGCGATTACAAAGCAAACACATAATTCAAAGCAATTATTTTTGCCACTAAACTCAAACATCAAATTTGGAATAACACAGAAATAAACAAATATTGCATCCAGGAACAAAAATGAGATACACCAGAAATAAAGAATAACGTAAAATGATGTGGAAGAAGAACTCTAGAAATAACAAATCAGAGAATCCAATGTTTCAGAAATCTATAAGATGCCTCTTTTCTCTTCAACCATATATTTATAAAGTCCTATTCAACATTGATCGCCAAAATAATATTAATGCAACTATCATGGGTGATGGATTGGAAGCCTACACATCAATTCCCTTTGTCGAAAGAATTCATCGAGGGAGAACTAGGATGGCGGTGAGGATTTTAATGATGCCCGAAGAGGCCCAAATCAGTTCTGCTATAGAGATCACGAAATATTGAAAAGTTCAGACATTTTGAAATTTATGAGGTAGCATGCTCAATTTTTCATATAATGATGTAGATTTTTTTGAATTTCCATTTAATAGATAATGAATTAAATAACTATCACTATTTACTGGTTATCTTTATTAAATTATTGCATTACATGTTTCATTTTTAAATAAATAAATAATTTATATTTTTAAAATGACTTTTATTATTGCCCTTGCATAACAACTATTGTAACAAGAACATATCAAAACTATAATGGCTATCATAAGCCTCACTCAGCATTATTGTAGATTTTAGAGTTTTTGGTAGTAGAGCTAATAAAAAACTGTTTGCTACTATTAAACTTTAACATCGATTTGCTAACCAAACTGAGAAAGTACTTTGAGTACTAAAAAATGACAATAAAAGATATTACATATTGCTTTCAATTATCTAACCATTTGCACTATCAAAATCTTTTAATTTATAATATTATAATAAAATAATATAATATTATTTTTTATTATTACTATATTATTATACTATCAAAAAATATTAATGCAAACATATTATTAATTTATAATTTATTTTTATATTTTAATCTAAATAATATAAGAAATTATGTAATTATTTTTTATTTGTAATTACGAAGTAACAACAAAAAAATCGTAATAACAAGCTGCATGCTCCTCATTCTAATAGCAATATAAATGCTTGATTTCATTTATTAGATACAAAATGACAATAAAATCGTTCATATATCCACAGACAATAACATAAATATTCATCAATATTTTTTAATATTCATATTACAAGCATTAAAAACACCAAATTAAGCAATCATGGCAACAAAAAAAAAATTAAGTTATTTTATTAAATTTCATTATTCTTGAATAAGCTTGTATCTTTTTTTTTTGGTACATCTCAAGTAGAATTTTTGCCTAAACGTAGAATTTTTTCGAATCCTCTCCCTCTCCTCCTTTGCCCCACTGTAACATTAACAGGAGGAAACAACCCAAAGACGATGAGAAGAAGATGGACGTCCCTCCTCCCCAAACCCGCCGTCTCCTCCCCCTCTTCCCTCCACCTCCTCGTCCGCCCCTCTTCTTCCTCCCCCTCCCCTCTCCCTCCATCGCCACCTCTCCACCCCGACCCCTACACCGAGTTCTCCGCCCTCCTCTCTCGCCCAGGCTGGCCCCAGAGCCCCGCCCTCCAAGCCCTGGCCCCCTCGCTCACCCCGCGCCTCGTCTCCGACCTCCTCCTCACCCTCCCCCTCGACCCCCCCACCGCCCTCGCCTTCTTCCGCTGGGCCTCCCGCCGCCCGGGCTACCGCCACTCCGCCAACTGCTACGCCTCCCTCCTCGCCCTCCTCCTCCGATCCAATTCCTTCCGCCTCGTCACCACCACCATCACGTCCATGATCATATCATCCGGTTCCGTGGACGAGATGCGCTCCGCCCTCGACGTCTTCCGCTCCATCAGTCGGGAAGCCGGCGCCGGCGGTGGTGGCACGGCATTCAGGGTCGGTCTCCGATGCTACAACACGCTGTTGCTGGCGCTGGCGAGGTTCGGGATGGTTGATGACATGAAATATTTGTATATGGAGATGCGGAAAGCTGGTGTCCTGCCGAACCTTCCGACTTACAATGCGATGATCAGTGGCTGCTGCCGGTTGGGGGACGTTGCCGCGGCAAAGCTGTACCTAAGCTCTTTGGCGCATGCGGGGCTGAGACCGGATAAGTTTACGTATGATTCGTTGATGCTGGGGCACTGCAGGAGTAAGGATGTGGACGGTGCCGTCAAGGTGTTTGAGGTTATGCGGCAGAAGGGGTGTCAGAGGGATGATGTCTCATACACCATTCTTATCCATGGGCTCTGTGAGGCTGGGAGAATGGATGAGGCTTTGGCGCTGTTCTCAGAGATGGAGGAAGATGGGTGTCGTCGGGATGCGCATACGTATACAGTCTTGATAAAGGCATTATGTGGGTCGGGGAGGAGGGAAGAGGGGTTCAGTTTGTTTCAGGAGATGGAGGAGAAGGGCTGCAAGCCAAATGTTTACACTTACACGGTGGTGATCGGTTGCCTGTGTAAGGAGAAGAGGCTTGAGGATGCAGAGGTTATGTTGAACAAGATGTTCGAGAAGGGTTTGGCCCCCAATGTCGTGACTTACGCTGTTCTGATTGATGGGTATTGCAAGAGTGGGAAGATTGATGCTGCTCTTGGAGTTTTAGAATTGATGGAGTCGAATGGGTGTAAGCCAAATGCATGGACTTACAATGAACTAATATATGGGTTTTGTCGGGAGAGAAAGGTTCACAAGGCAATGATTTTGTTTAGTAAAATGCTTGAGAATGGCTTGTCTCCAGATGTTGTTACGTACAACACGTTGATTCAAGGGCAATGCATGGAGGGTCATATAGATAGCGCCTTTAGGTTGCTTGATCTGATGGAAAGGAATGATGTGGTCCCTGACCAACATACATACACTATTTTAATTGGTGCCCTTTGCAACGAGGGGAAAGTTGAAGAAGCTCACTCTCTCTTTGAGTCTCTCGAAGCTAAAGGTGTAAAGGTGGATGATGTGATGTACAATGCACTAATAGATGGGCAATGTAAGGTGGGAAGGATTGAAAATGCTCGTGTGCTTTTAGAGAAAATGGTCTCCAGGGACTGCTTGCCAAACTCTTACAGTTACAGTCCGCTGATAGATTGTTTATGTAGAGAAAAACGATGGCAGGATGCCTTGTTATTGCTAGATGAAATGTTGGAAAAGGGTGTACAACCAACAACTGTTACTTATACAAGTATTATTGACAACATGTTGAAAGAAGGAGAATATGGGCTGGCTAAGATGATTTTGGATCGTATGGCTTTGTCAGGGTATGGGCCTGATGCATTCACTTATACTGCAATTCTTCATGCCTATTGCAGCGAAGGAAGGCTAGAAGAGGCACAAAATGTGATGGTAGAGATGAATAAACAAGGGGTTGCTCCTGATTTGGTGACTTATAATACTTTGATTGATGGGTGTGGTAGTATGGGACAGATGGATCATGCTTTCTCGGCTCTCAAGCACATGATTGATTCTGGATGTATGCCCAATAACCGGACTTACTCTAATTTACTCAAACATATCTTCAGAAGGAAGCAGGAAAGTACTATCTCTTCTGGCAATGGTGATCTGTGGAAGATTTTAGGGATTGATACTGTCTTTGAGCTTTTGGAGGGGATGGCAAGACATGGTGTCACTCCTAGTATCAACACGTACACAGCCCTCATGTCAGGATTCTGTGAAGAGAAGCGGTTGGAAGAAGCAAATCTGTTGCTCTCTAATATGAAAGAGAGATGTATATCTCCCAATGAAGATATTTATACCTCTCTTGTCAATTGTTTCTGCAAGTTACAAAAATACTCAGAAGCATTGGAACTTATTGATTCCATGAAAGAATATGGTTATCTACCAGAATTGGAGTCATACCAGCTTTTTCTTTCCGGGCTCTGTGATGAAGGGAAATTCGATAAAGCTAAATTTATTTTTTGCAAAACTCTTTGCGGGGGTTACAATTGTGATGAAATTGCCTGGAAAATTCTTATCGATGGCCTGCTAAAAAAGGGTCATGTGGATGCCTGTTCCGAGATGTTATCGATCATGGAGGAAAGGAATTGCTCTCCAAGTCTTCAGACATATGCTATGCTGATCAAAGAATTTCCTGATAGAGCAAATTGGCAACAAAAGCAAAGTCAAGTTTGATTTTTGCTAGCTGACTATCTCCTTCATTAAGATTCTCATGCCATCTTGAAAAGGTGAATATATTATATTTGGTTTCAAACATCTGATTTTCTGGGAAAAGAGGGAATCAGCATTTTTGCAAAGATCATGATAAAGGTAAGAATGAGTCATAATTTGATTCATTTTCTTTGTACAAGATTATAACTTGTGCTTTTTCTAAACCTTAGCCGGAGCTTGTTACACCAAAACCTGGTGGAACTGTTCCTAGTTGGTGGATTAACTGGACTGC
>JAOXJJ010000756.1:26003-43870 GCA_025769935.1 Phoenix roebelenii
TATATTTATGGGCGGCCAAGGGTGCGGAGCCGCAGCAGATACACGTGGCCGCACTGCACGAAACAGAGGCACACGCGCGTTGGCCAGCCTCCTGTTCTGGCGGCGCGTAATGTTAATTGGATTCGATAAAACTTCTCCTATCCATTTACCAGAATGCCCCTGGGATGGTGGGTGTCTCTCTGTACACTGACCAGATTATCCTTTTCAGTCCTTTAGTTTTGCAGAACTAGCCTAAATCCTCCACTGTTGATTGTCACAACATCGTGAAGCTCTTTTAATTAGATAAAAGATTTTATTATAATCCATCCCTTCATTGTTCTATTTTCGTTGTATCACATGGAAATTCATTTAGGCCTTTAAACCAAGCTAGAAGGGAATTAAATGTGATGGTTTTAAGGGTCAAAATTAAATAAATAATTAGGTTTTTTATGATAATTTTTTATGAGCATAATATTTGATTTTTTTTAATTCTTTTCTCATTTTACTCAAATAAAATGAATATCATTTATTGTTTTGGACCAAATTAAAGTTTCGAATTCACTAATATGAGCAGCACGAGTAGTCTGCAATGAATGATAGTTAGAAGCATGTAGCTTATTACCCTCACGTGCAAAAAGATTTTAACTGTATTCAAAATTGAGATACTTCGGTCAAAATAAGGCAATATTATCATTGATCCAAGACTCACCCTTCTACCATTGCTTGTTTTGCCAAATTAGCTTTTCTAGACAACATGTAGTTAGAGAATTTCCCTCTATATTCAAACTCCGCTAAACTTCTTAAACGATTGTTTCTTTTTACCTTTGCCATGTTTCAATTAGGTATTAGAATGTTCACTTAATCATGTATGATATCTCTCATAAATAGCAAAAGATTACTTTTTTCAATACTTCAATGTCCTATGAACTTGTACTTTAAGGTCGCATTCACTTCGACTGCTTTTTTTTAAATAATATGGCAATCGTGAACTTTTATCTTTTTTAATAAAAATGAGCTATACAATTAATCGTCGAAATATCAATTAAGAAATCTTTGTTTTCAATCATCTTATAATATTAAATAAAAATACTACTTTGATTTAGTAAACATCAATATATAAAGAAAAATGACATTTGATCGCTACTCTGTTCCAACTTCGCGGAACTTTATAAATAGTCAAACCACACATAAGATATCTATTGCCGGTGTATTTTGTTGATCCCTAACCATTACATGCGACAAAAAAAAATAACCAAAAAATGAAGAGACAATTAGTAGTAATACTCACATTCAATATGCCATATCGCTGCTAGTACATGCTCTCTTGATCGTTAGGACTTGAAAATTAAAACTCCATCTATTCAAAATTCTAGAAATAGAAAATATTTGAAGTTCAATACTCCTACATGCTACTACAGATATTGCATGCTACTGTAGACATTTCATGCTTCCCTAGATATTTACATACCCTATTCTTTAATTTGACTTTTATGCCCTACATCCCTAAACCTAATTTTAGAAATTATGACACAACCCATAACAGCCTCGCAATAAAAATTACCAATTTTACTTTCTTATATGAAATATTATATCAATATTTTAGTAGTCTAATTGACAACTTTAGTTCTGCCATCTGCGACCTAACTCATAGTTTCATGATTCAAATAAATTTATATGAATTATTTCTTCTCTTACAATATGCACATGCAAGCACTTAATCCTCAAATAAGAAATATTAGAATTAGAGCCCGGCAATTGCAGCACATATTGTGTTTGATATGTAAATGGCTCTAATTATACATCATCTCTTTCAATTGTCACACACACATTAAAGATTTAAGAATTTAATTTTAATTAGATATTTCATATTACTCTTTTTAAATATCATTTTGAGATAGCTAAACTATAATGCTTGCATCTAGTCACCATTTTCAAATCCAAATAGGATGCTATGAGCCTTCCTGCCAAGAGTATTGCAAATTGAATAATATTATGGGGGTAGAAAAGTGATTGCATCAAGGGGCAATGAGGTGGGGGAACCCTCCAGGAAAGTGGCTAAGCCAGCGGTCAGACCGCTGAGCCCACACGTTCGAGGAGCAAATCCAACCCTCTGCCCGAAAATTTTACCCACCACCGTCTTTCGCCTTTTACTTTCCCCTATTTTATCCAACACACCGCCCCCCACGTCGTGTCTTCTTCCTCCCATGCCCCACCCCCCACCCCCACTCGAGAGAGAGAGAGAGAGAGGCGAGGACCACCTCCTCCCATTTCCTTTCTAATCTCTCCCCAGTTACCGATCCCCCTTCTCCTAATCCTTTTTCCCTTCTCTCCTCTTCACTCTATCTTCTCGTATTGCTCGCCGTCGTCGGTAAAGGAAGGACCAGAACCGGTCAGCCAAAGCCGAGAAGAAGTAGTGGTAAACAGAAGGTTCGTTTTTTCCTCTCTTCTCTTGGAAAAGGCGTCTCCTTTTCCTTGTTCTAGCCTTCTTCTGCTCTGTTTGCGTCTGTCTTTCCGCTCTGCTCGATCTCTCCGACGTCTTTTCTCGTTTTCAGTGCTTTTCCTAAGCCTCTGTTTATTTTTGCGATTCTTTTCCCGGTTCATCATAAAAAAATATTTTTTTCCCTTAAAAAAATAATTTTGGGTGGGATTCAGAGCTCGATTGATCAGCTTTAATGGCGGAATCGCAGAGGCCTTTCATAAGAAAAAGGCTCTTTCATATAGCCATTAGAGACGACTTTCGAGCCTCTTCTATTCTCCAACCCAAAGTCGCCTTTTTAATCCCCCTACATTTTAGGATAGATTTCCGCTTTCTTCCCTCTTTTGTATCCGTCTTCTCCCTGTATTAAGGTAGCTCGACCGTAGCTACTATGATCCGAATCGAGGAATTTGTCGGAATTTGGGTACCTGGATTTCTTTCTTTCTTCTCTGTTTTTTGTTGTTCGGACGGCAGTTTTAATCTTAGGCGGTTTCGCTTTTTGTTTTGCCGTATCCAGTGAGAAACGCGTTATTTTTCTTCGAATTTGGGTCCGATTCTGACGTACGCGATCGGATTGCACGTCGTGTCTTTTTTAATTATGCCCAAATATTTCCGTTTTTTTATAGATGGGAGATGAGATGGGGGGATAAAGACGGACGAGTATCGGCATCTGCAATAAGCCCTCTTAGTTATTTCAAAAAATTTCATCTTTTTACTTGGAGTTTCTTCATCTTTCTTCCATCAAAACTTTAAAACTTCTCCATATCCATTTTGTAGAGGGGAAAAAAATATCAATCTCTTTATTCTTGCGCCCCCCTCAACTAAGCTCAGTTGATTCATTACGATCATAAAGTTAATGTTCTGATCCATGGTCTAATTTCGCTGCCGCCGCCATCGATCTTGGAGCTTTTTGACGTCGGTAATTGGAATCAGGGATGATGGATTTTATGGAGTATTATTATTATGATTGTTGTTGTTGTTGTTGTCAATATTTGTTATTGTTAATATTTGCATATTAGATCATGAAAAGGTGATTGGTTTATTAGATTTCTGTTTTTTGGTAACTGAATGATGTCTAGTGTTTACCCTTTCTTGAGAGGCTTCTTACTTTCCTTTTCCATTTCATTTACGTCTTGGCTTACTTAGAGATGCACTTTGATCTCTCTTTGTTTCCCTTTCCGAGGCTCTGCTGTTGTTGGGTCTGATATGGATGTCTGTTCTGTTGGGCTTAGAGATATTTCTATGATAGTAAATTTGTTTTGCTGCCTTCGGAACTTCGGATGGGTTTCAGTTTCGATTTCTGATTTTGTGTTTGTTTTGTGTGAACATGGAAAGGAAAACATTGGATGTTTAGTGAATGATGTGGGGTGAATGGAGTTTATTTCTCCTTCTATGCTATATATGTGATGCTTTAATGGTGCATCTTGATATGCTTTTTCTGAGTTCTTACATTAACCCACCCATATGTGAAGTGATTGTTTGGAATTTGGATGTGGGTCTAGTATGCTGGTATGCATGTTGCTTGGAAACTTTTTTCCATTGCCAATCAGTGGAAAAAATGTGTTGTTGTTTGTTTTAATTCTCTCGGTTGGATTTACATGTTTCTTGAAGTGATTTAATTTTTCTTCTTATGAGAATGTGTTACTTGTCCTGCTTGCTGCTTGTCTGAATGTTAGTTTGGACAGGGGGAAGCGCTCCACCCTCTTTCTATCTCTTTCTCTCTCCCCCCTCTCCCCTTCAAAAAAAGAAAAAAAATGTTTCCTTGAAACTATATCATGATCAGTCCTTGTTGCCCCTGATAATTGTTTTATCGTACTAATTAAAGATCAATAATTTTGCTTGACTAAGTGTTTGCTGTATAGAATTGATTAATTTTGTGTTTCTAACACTCTATGGTCTGGTATGCTCAATTATTCAGATTGTTTGCATGCTGAATATTTTCATGTCCTTTTCCTGTAAAAAAAATGGATGTATATTTGTATTTAGAAGGGTCTCATGATCTATACCAGAGAACTGATTTGTCCAGAGCTTGCTGTTCCTGATGTGATTTCTTTTCTCCTATATGTACAAACTAGTCTATTAAATGGATTTTCTCCCCCCTTTATTTTTCATACATAATTTGGGATATATGGTTTTCACATCAATTCTGCAAATAAATCAAAAATTGCTTGAAGCTATGGGTATTATTGCTTTTCAATAATAGGTATATTCGAAGAACAAGAGCCTTTTGTTTTGGTCCTCTAGGAAAAGGCTTCTTCGGAGGGGCAGATTGGGGGCAGACCTAACTTTTTTGCCTTCTTTTTTTCTTTTTCTGCCACAAGATGGTTGCCTTAGGCCTTGACCCTGTGCCGCTACGCTTGTCTTCGCACTCTGTCATGTTAAAATTAGATATAGATTAATGCATGCTTTTGATCAAACATATTTTTTCCATTTTCAACATGATGGCATGCGTTTCGTATTTATTTATAAGCATGGAATGAGTTTTCCTTTTTATTTCATGAATTTAATGCATATCCATTATTTGAATATATATGCAAAGAGGGTATTTCCTATTGTATCTTTGAAAATCCTCCTTTGCATTTAATTTCTTTTGTTGTCTGTTACTTCATGAGGTACATACAAATTATATAATGTTGTTAATAGATAATAACATTGTCCAATTCCATGCATGTTAATTGAAAAAGATTGTTGCATTTTGGAGATGAGACCCCTCTGAGTTTTATGCTTGTGTTCTTTGATTGCAGGACTTTCTTTCGTCTGTTTTCGATTCTGTGTAATAAAGACTTGATTGCTTGTGCTGCTTGCAATGATGGCTGGGCTATTAATGGACGGAATGATGTTCTCTGGTGGCCAAAACAACTATGTGCCACTCATGCCCTGTGCTACAGAGAAAAATCTCAGTTATGGCTCCCTCCTTAATCAGCCTGTTGTTGGTGATGCCATTTTAGGCGAGGGAGATCTAGTGGATCCTCTCCCTGAGAACTTTGCTGAGGCTGGAGAAGAAGACAGCGATGATGAAGTTGACATTGAAGAACTTGAGCGGCGAATGTGGAGGGACCGGATGCTGCTGAAGCGTTTGAAAGAGCAGCTACAGAACAAGAACAAGGAACAAGGGGCTGACTCAGCCAAGCAGCGGCAGTCTCAGGAGCAGGCGCGACGCAAAAAGATGTCCCGTGCGCAGGATGGGATCCTGAAGTACATGCTGAAAATGATGGAGGTCTGCAAGGCCCAAGGCTTTGTCTATGGGATCATTCCTGAGAAAGGCAAGCCTGTGAGCGGGGCATCGGACAACCTGAGGGGCTGGTGGAAGGAGAAAGTCCGGTTCGACCGAAATGGGCCTGCTGCTATTGCCAAATACCAGGCTGAAAACTCCATTCCGGGCACTGCTAATGAATTGAACCCTGGGACTGCAAGCCCTCATTCATTGCAGGAGCTTCAGGACACAACACTGGGCTCTCTCCTGTCGGCGCTCATGCAGCACTGTGATCCACCACAGCGAAGGTTCCCCCTGGAGAAAGGAGTTGCGCCACCGTGGTGGCCTACTGGGAAGGAGGAGTGGTGGCCTGATTTGGGCATCCCCAAAGATCAAGGTCCACCACCATACAAGAAACCACATGATCTTAAGAAAGCATGGAAAGTTAGTGTTCTGACTGCTGTCATCAAGCACATGTCGCCTGACATTGAGAAGATACGTAGGCTGGTGAGACAGTCTAAGTGCCTTCAAGACAAGATGACTGCCAAAGAGAGTGCGACATGGCTGGCTGTTGTCAAACAGGAGGAGGAGTTGTACATCATGCTCCACCCAGATGCTCACCCTCCTCCGTTCTCAGGAAATGGTGTTGCAGGGGCCATCTCCTTTAACAGTAGCTCCAGTGAATATGATGTTGAAGGTGTTGATGATGGCAAGAGCGAGGACGGTGCGAACCAGAATGTTGCTGTTGATGGGGATGCTTTCAACCTGATTGCTGCTGCAGGGAATGAGAAGTTTGTGGTTTCTGCTCCACTTAAGGAAGAGACTAACATGGAATTCATCCAGAAGCGGACTGCTGCGGAGCCTGAATTGATGCTGAACCAGCGCGTTTTTACCTGTGATAACATGCAGTGTGTCCATAATGAGGTCTGCTTCGGGTTCACGGACAGGAATTCGAGAAACAGTCACCAGTTTCTCTGCAAAAATCAGAGGACTCTTCCTCAGGGTATATCAGCAGCCGCCGCTGGCCTGCCGATGAATGAGAGCAAACCCCCAGTTTTCTCTATGCCCTCAAATTCAGCTGGTCTTGGATCGAGCGCCAATCCTATCAATATCTCTGATCTGGGTATTCCTGCTGGTGGGCAGAAATCGATCAATGAGCTGATGAACTTCTATGAGAACAACATCAATCCTAACAAAAACTTAAACCAGGGAGGCGCAAGCCAGGGATGCATGACTCTATTGGATGGGCAGAATTCTCTTCAGCGAAGGTTTCAAATAGAGGATAACTTCTTTGGGCAGGGGACTGGAATGGGTGGCAGTGCCTTTGAAGAGGCCAGCAACCTAATGCAGCAGCCGCAGTTATATGGCCGTGAAGACATGATGCCACTTGATCAGCAACTTGGGAACCAGCCTACCGATATGGGTCCTGACTTCAATTATGAGCCTGGTTTTAACATGCCTACCATGGACTATCCTGATGCAATGCAAAAAGGGATGGAAGAGTCACCACAGAACTTCCCAAACTGGTTTTTCTGATTGAAATGGAAGAAACCTGATCCAGATGCACCACAAGGGCATCGGAGCATGCAAACTCATGGTGCTGTATGTCTTTATGGAAATGTCTAGTTTGGGTTTTGGTGGTTCTCTCCCTGCATTTAGTTATGTATTTTTCTTTTTCTTCTTTATTTTCTGGAACAAATCTTTATATTTCTGAGTTTGCTTCCTAGGGGTTCCCTCGAGGTTCTCCAAGTGAGGCATTCCATCAGACTTGGGTCAAAGTTTAGGGCTGTAGGGTTTGCATTAGTTGCGGGGGACTGATGAATGAATGTGTTATATGATCAAATCCCGCATTTAAATCTTGATAGACGTGGTGTTTAAACGTTTGTTGGGGTTAAATTAAAATATAGTTTTGCTTTTGCTTATAGATATGTAGTGTGTTTTCATTTGGAGCAAATTAGGTGCTTGTTGCCTCTTCATATTGGTTAAATTTGGTGTGCGATTGCTGATCACCATTCTGCTATCTTTATGCTAAAATATAGACCATCGAAGGGTGAACCTGTTGATCACCTTGATTGGAAATTGTGGAGTTGCTGCTGTATTATTTTGCTATCAAAATTCAAGATTGGTAAATAGCTCTGAAGCTGTGATGCCCTCTCTGCTTGCTTGTTATGGCAAATGATTGCCTTCTATGGATGATGCCATGGTTTTCTATTTCATGGAGAATGGTATTAATTGAGCTCTACCGATCGCTGCTGAGAACATTACATTGCTTGCCAGCTACTATTAGAATGGTATTAATGGTGAATGCTATTAATTGAGCATTGCCCTGCATGACCTTGGAAACTCCATTTGCCTTGTTGTGATTCCTTGTAGATTAATTGCTGACATCTTAGTGAAGTGGAATCTACTATCTTATGATACGTTCTCTTCCATCTTTCTCCCTGTTGAGCATGTTCTCTTTCATGCAGCAGTGGTAAAGAATTCAGTTGCTATAGGCGTTCAGCACTGCTTAGCCAAGTGAAAGTCCTCCAACCTGCTGGTGGCTGCCATGCCCTACATCAGCTAAACTCTTTTTTGGGTCCATAATATTTCTGTTGGTCTGCACTACTAAGGTAAAGAAAAGTTAGGCAGATCAAAGACTAAAGTGCCTTTTAAAAACTTGAAGGTGCTGTCAACCATCTTTATTGGCACTCTCTCCTGCTCACAGGTATCACAGCTCTCTTGTGGGGGTGGTTTATATCCCATCCGACCTCTCTTTTGTGAGCCTTTTCACATGCTCATAAGGGTCATGAGTCATGATAAGGACTAGATCCTCTCCCTTTTCACATGCACAACTGGTCTAAACACTAAGCAGGAGCCCATGTTGGATCGAATAGAGAGGCTAAGTGCCATAGTTTACTTTAAAGTACATGACATTTGCATATCAGGTAAAAGTTTGAGAGGGTGATGTGGATGCATTCCAAACATTGGAGTTAGTTTTAAGCAAAGGAGAGCTGAGCATGGACCGCCAAACCTGGTTTCGGCCGCCTCTGAATCTGCCTCGAGTTCTTGAATTTGGCTGCCTGTGTTGATCTTCTTTCATTAATCAGATTGTTTGTGCCTAGGGCCATTCTTGAAGGCATATACATGGATTGGAGTCTATTTGTCCCTTGGAAACGCGGAGAGGGGATGATGGAGGATGAAGCCTGGAAGGAACAATTCAGTATTCAAGTCTTAAAGCTGGTCCGTAGGGAAGGTATGAAGATCATCTTGACCAAGTTGGCCCCCGGATGGTAACCTTTGGGAAGTCCTAGAAGACTTCCTTAAGATAATAGGGATGTATTTCTTTGACTTAATTGGCTTGTATTGATGTCATTGAATAGTTTAATTAGCGAATATCACGTGCCTAAACAATTGATAGTGAGGGGTTTGTTTTAATAAAGGTGAAGGCATCATGAGTCTGCTACCACCGAATAATGTAGATATATACCACATAATATGCAAAGTTAAGAGATATATGTTTTATTTATGATGAGTTGTTATAAAATTAATAAAATCTAAAATGGATAAAATACCTGATAGATGGGGGGACTAGAAATTGTTGAATCAACCGCTCCTCCAGAATGATCGAACTCTTTACCTTTCTAAACAATCTATATTTTTTTATTCTTCCCTTTTGAAGGAAGCCCTTGTCGGTTTTTGCTTTTTATTTGTAATAGAAGGAAGAATGACCTACTCAACCATTTATGAAATTGAAAGTCTTATCTTCAAAGTCTGACACGACGTGTTTGATAGGTGTAGCTAGAGATTAGCAACGGTCGGGTCAGGGTCAAGCATGATTGCTTAGACCATGGTTGATGTTATCACTAGAGTATATTATATTATCAACTTGGGATTTGGTCTGGTTCATGTTAGGCACTATGGACCTATAAGTTGGATTGGCTTGGTTCAGTGAGACTGGGTTAGATCAGATCTCTCCACATTGGACTACTTTGTCAAGACATTTCATTGACAGTTTGCTAGGGTCAGGGACAGCCAATTTTACCCAAATTTCATTTAACCAGTCGAACCATGTAACCCAAAGCCGGTCTGGGAGGACCGGATCAGTCTTAGAAGTTTTGCGGATTGGCTTCTAGCTCAATTGGTCCTATCCATTTTGGAGATGACGATTCTTCACGCAAGCCCTTAGTATAGAAAGGGAGAGCCTACCCAACCTGCTTGGAGATTAAAGGGACTGGGCCCAACGTCCACCATCTCCTGTGTGACAAGCCTTGGCAGTTTCCTCCTTTCTTTGGACTATGATTGAACATAAAAGTGATGATAACAATTTCATGTGGTTCTTACTATGTGTCACATAATATGCACATAAATAAATATACTTTGCATGGAAATCCATTTATTTTTATTTTAAAAAGGTCATCATTTCTTCGTTTCATGATAAAGATTGTGTATAGGACCGACTTGCTAGAATAAAATAGTCATAAAGATGAGGGCATATTGGTTGAGAAAGTCTACAATTTTCCTTTTTAAATTGGTGATGTTCATGTAAATTCTCTTTAAGTCTACAATTGCGCCTACTGATATCCTAAGTTCGCATGGATTCAAATCGTAATGAGAGTTGAAACTTCCCATGTAGCTCCACTGACGTATGCTGCAGAGTGGTCAAAGTGGCAACTTATACTTGGCATCAAACACATATGCTTATTCCTTCTGGTCCATAAGTTGACTGGCCATTTTGCTAGCACCTTGTGCTCTAACTACACGATCGATATTTTAGACATATCTGACAAAACTAGAAGCATGTCAATAAAGAAATCAATTAACTTACAGACTTCAAGCATACCTGAAATTTACTTGCTTTTAATTCCTTAAGTTTGAGTTCAAACAAAATCTATTAGTTTGGCCACAAGTTGATCATCATTTTGGTAATACCTGCCTATTGTTGCTCCTTGATTATTCTTTTATTATGTTTTTAAGCTATTCTAGTGGGCGTGTTGGGGTATGTCTTCTACCATGTGATAGGTGGTAAAGGACCCAATTAATTTAAGTGCTTTAACATCATCTAACCTATTTTTGCATCCTTATTATAGGAGAAAAACTCTTTTAAAACTATTTATAATATATGTGTAAATATACATGACAAGTACTAAAAGATTCTAAATATATGATAAATTAAAAAAATAATATTAAATGAATTAGGTGATTTATTATAAAATTTGAGCAAAGTTAGTATCCTTTAAAATTTATTATAAGGAAGCATTTCTTATAAAATTATTTAAAATTATTTACTATATTATATTGTTAATCTAAAATGTTGAAGATCTAACTTATTATGATATTATATTAACTATAGAATTGTGACATGGGTGTCACAGGTTCGAAATATGAAAACAATTTCTCTTCATGTGCGTTAAGATTGCGTACATCTCTCAGACCTCATAGTGACAGTAGTCTCATACAGTAGATTACCATTTTTTTAATTATATTGTTAATTTAAATAAGCTTATATTTTACTATGACCAACAAATTATTATGAATTTGAATTCTTAAAGATATAGGATTCTTATTATGCATATAGAATCATGAAAAATCCTAATTTAAGGAGAGTTCCCTCTTTGGTCCTTTTTATAGGATTTTAGTATGGCTCAAACCTGAAAGGGAGAAATATGATCAGGTTACTGCAGGATTGAAGTTAGGAAACATTGTTGCTTTTCATATAGTGTTAGGACTAGGATTTATTTATGGTCCAAATCCCAGAACAAGAACTTGAATCAGAAAGGAAACATAGGTTACCCCATAATACAAGAAACCACTCTAGTGCAATATGCTCGAGATATCTTAGTTTAGCAACTCAATCAACGTTCTCAAACACTATAAAACTTGATCGAGTGTAGCTTAGATAAAGTTAAGTCAACTATATATAAAAACCACAACATAGGTTTTATGACATTATGACAATATTTGATATAGAAAAAAATTATATGTTCTAAAAGATACATGATGTAACATTGGACTTAACTAGAATAATCTTTACTTGATTGGCACTCCTCTCTTTAGCGGAAAGGTGCCACTCAAGATGGTAGCACTCCTATCATACCATCTCTCTCTCTCTCTCTCTCCCCCTCCCTCTCTCTCTCTCACTCTCAAACACACACACACATATGGTGATATTTGCCACCATCATGATTTGAACCTCAAATATTTGCAACCAGCCAGACTCTAGAGTATCCCATTGCATTTCTAAAAAAGAAAAAAGGATGATATATAGTCTACTCTCCTTACTAAAATCCTATATATGTAGTGTTTATATGACTTATGGACGTCCTAGTGCACAAATTTTCTACCATTGCAGAGTTTGGGGATGGTCAGATGTAGTAATCTTATGTTTCTGTATGAAAAGGTGGTTTCCATATTTCGAGCCCATAACATTTAGGTTATATCGGAGGAACCTTACAATAATGCAAGTTAAATAATATTGCTTGATATTGCACTTAAAGGAAAAGAATGGGAAAGAAAAAAATGAACCGGATTTGCTAAAGAAGGATGCAATTTTAAATGCAAAGAATCATAACCGTCTTATAATGATTCTTCTAGTTTTCCCTTGTAAATGCCCGCATGGAACACCAAATTCCATATAAAGTTTATTAATAAAATAGGGTGGTTTGACCTTCATCTTCAATAAAAAAAAGGAAACAAAAAAACCTTTGGAGCCCTATGAAATTTTACCAGCACACATCCAGTGTCGGATTAGCATAGTGCTTACACTTCATTCTCTTACGGTCATTGTATTTTTCTTGAAGGGTACTTGCTTACTGATACACTTTGCAATTTCAACCTCTCAGAAGCCCAATTATGCTTCAAATATCACCAAATGGTAGGAGTTCTTTTTAGTTCATTATTCATAATAAAATGCAATAGGGCTATCATCAAATGGGTGAGTTGTTCACGAGCTAGCTCGTATTCAGTTTGATTAATTATGATATGAACCAAACTAAACTAGCCTCAGCTTGCTCCAGCTTAGCTTAATTAAGCTCAAAATATGAATATAAAACAATTTAACTTTAAAGTAAATGAGCTAACTCGAGTTCGACTCGATTACGTACAAACTAGCGGTGCGTGAGCTAGGCATTGCTTGAGCTCGGGTCACACAGCTTGTTTACGCCCTCAAAATGCAGCCACAGACGGACGAGTTACGTTGTATACGATGGTCCCACATGCTAAAGTCTTTTTTTCCTTTTCAACGGATAAATGCATGCAAAGTCATTCATGAGGCAAACGGAGGACCTATTTAATTTCACCATTATTATCTCACATATTCTAGGTCAAGGGCCATATCAACATGAGATATAGTTGTCTAGAAGGCCAAGTTTTCAAGTTTGGGAAGTGTTGTTTGAAGCATGGGGCATGATAATGTGGAGTTGAACCAGGAAATATTGGAATAGTAAATGAACAAAATATTAAAATAAGAACAAATTGTTGAACATAATCTTGTACACAGTTACTGGGCCTAGTCCATGACTTTTTCTCAACTCTAGGATTCAGTAATCAGGATTCACTGAAGTATCCCTCTCTCCATTGCTTCTCACCCACCTGGTATAAACCTGCTTTATAATCTAAATACAAGCATTAAATATGGGATAAACCGTAGGTTGAAAATTTCACCCGTTTTGTAACCCCTTCATATCAAGTAGTAGCCAGCCCTTTTACTCCAGCCGTTTCTCTACAATTAGACCCTCCTCTCAAAGCAGTCATCTCTCAAACCAACTAGAGTACATAGGAGATTCTGTTTGGGGAGAAGCAGCAAGACCTTGGACGAGGACGCTTCCCCATCTAATACTCCTGGAAACATTCCAATATAATTGCTTTGAACTTTGCTATGTTTTGTTTGGTAGTTTAGTATTGCTTGAATACTTTGCATGGAACTATGGTTGTAGTTGTTTGCTTGGCAACCTCATTTAGGACCTTCAATGTAATGTAACCTTTTGTTTGGTTAGTTGGAGGTTCATAGATGTCGTAAATGCAGGCAGCCCTCGCCAGGAAAGTACGAACCAGAAGGAGATGAATCTTGGATGACTGAACTTTCTGGCTGTGCTAAGGATCGATACTGGGAGTTTAAAGTTATGTTTCATGTTTGATGTTTTATATGCTAATAGTTGGAGGTGTAATTCTTCTTCTGTTAGTATGTTCGACAACGTATTGTGACATAGTGTTTGAGAGATGACACATTTGCTTTCTTGATAATTTTTCTTCGATGAGTATAACGCTCCATTATTAGACTTTACATTTGAAGCTTCTGTTTTGTTCTTTACTACCAGGAATAATACTTTGAAGCAAGACATTATAATACGTGAAAAGATGAGAAAATATTTGATGGCTTAAGTGATTTTATATTTAATTATCAAATCTTATACTATTAGCTATAAAAGAATAGCTAAATGTCTGACATGACTTTCCAGCTCAACTTGACCCAGTCTAGACCTAAACCTCAATATTTTGGGTTGATCCAAGTTATATTTGACCCCAACTTGACCCGGATGATCTATTGGATTCTAAATCTTTTCCATGGACTGGACTTGACTCAATCCGATTATCTAATGGATTGGGTCTAGGCTAGCTCAAAATCAAGACCCAAATATGAAATTGTGTCAGGATAGGGTCAAATAGGCCTTGATTTGATCTGACCTATTTGCAGCCCTACTTGCACTCTACCTTTAATGTTAAATTCGGGGGTGCCAATCAATCAATTGAATTCTGCGAGTCTGCTTGATTGTTTTTGTTTATCTACTGATTTTTAAGTAACCCCCATTATAAATTTAATCATATATGACAACATGAATGTTTCGAATGATCTAAATATTTGTGTTGATGTAAATGTAATGCAGGTTCATATTGCTATAATGTGATTTATGATATGCATTTGTATTTCTAATATTTTTTTTTGAATAAAATTCCTCTCCCGACGCTTTAAAGCGTCGTTAAAAAACTGTTGTGGCACGGGCTGGCATGTAAAAGCGTCGGTAAAAAACCTTCAGCTCCTTGGTTTCCCGACGCGGTAAAAGCATCGGCAAAAACCTCCGACAGTATCCCTGGCATGCCCAAGTGAGTTTATGCCGATGCAATTTTGCATCGGCAAAAAGACGTACGCCAACGCTTTAATAAGCATAGGAAATAATATATATCATGATATGAAAATCTAATAGTATATGTATATCTATTGATATAGTTAGATAACATATTATTATGAAATAATAAAATCATGATCCAACTTGTGTATAATAAAAAATAGAGAAGTATTACTTTTAGAGGATATTTAAATGCAGTATAGAATGGTCATTAATGGTTGTAATTTCATTTTTCACTAAAATCATGATCATCAAAATGCAACAAAAATTAATAAAATATTAGTACAATCTAATAATCTGTGCAGAATATAAGCAAGATATAGTACTAATGAAAAGCATTTTTTCAAATATTAAACAAATATGGTTATTAATAATATCATTAATTTTTTATTAATTTAGTAGTACTAACGAAATTTTTTTATTTAATATGGTTTAATAAGCTAATAAGCTTCTTATTATTGATATTATATTGTTATATTTTGATAAAAACTGTATTAAATAAGAGCCCTACTGATATCCAAATTAAAGAGCTATATTAATAACTTTATTGATATAGGTATCCACATGGAAAATGGAGAGATCTTCTACTCTATTTTATACAAATTAGTATATTAGTAACATTATTAAAATAGGTGTCCACATGGCACATATGAGTTTTTAATATAGGCATCTACAGAAATTGATAAGCATATACAAAGTTTATAAATAGAGGTAAATTTTGATTGAATTGTATTTTATAAAATTATAAAAGAATAGCTTTTTATTATATATCATAAGAAGGGTGATGACATGGTGCTTGGTAAAGCAATGGTGAATTGTGAGTCCTTTGGGACAGGAGATGGAGCAACTGATTTTTTTTATGCACTTTCCTCAATAAATTCATATTCTTCTTGGATTGATTATCCACCTTTTATTTATTATCAATATTCCCATACCTCTCAATTCTTTCTTATTTTAAAAATTTTTAGAAGTTTTTCAATTAAAGTTACTATTTAATACTCCAACTAGATATTTCTTCAGTCTATGCAAAATAGAAGATAAAGGTACCTGGAGCTGCTTAATTTTTTTTTGATATACTCACATATGGAATTTTCTTAGAGAAGATTAATAGATGATTTTATCTTGAGGATTTTTTGCTAAACATATGGCATACTTTTAAAAAATTGAAGGCAGTCTTTCAATTAAAGTTCTACTTATCACTTAAAATAGATATTCTTCAATTTATGTGGTACAAAAGATGAAGGTATTTAGAGATTTTTAATTTTTCCAACATTCATATATAGAATTCTGTAGGAGAAGATAAAAGATGGCTTCATCTTAAAGATTTTTTGTTGAATAAATGTCAGGCTTTTGTTATACACACTTGGCAATATTAAATGTAATTCCTACCAAAAAGGCCTACTTTTATACTATATCATATAAAATATAATCTGCAATATAATATTTAAAACATTATATAGGTTTGTCAAAACCATATTGGTGCTACCGCAATATTGTAATAATTATTATTTAAAGTCATGAGTAAATTAGATAAGTGCATGTTAGAGTATAGAATATACTAAATTTCAAGGCTATGCATATGTTTATTGGCTTGACTTTGAGTTGAAACTAAATTATAAACATGTAGTTGTTATATATGATACTACATATAAAATATTTTATTAAATAAATTATGAATGTTAGATATATTTATTTTAATTATTATATTTTTTTTATAATTTTTTATAATTTTGTATCTTTATATAATATTTAAAATTACTATTCTATAGCCTACAATTGTTTGTTTGCATTTTCACAACTCTCTTGTCTAATCAATTTAATTAATATACGAGTTTTACCTTATTAATGATATTGTGGAATCTAAGAAGGATTTAAATCTCATTACAAATATTAGTTTTCAAGTGATTAAAAACTATTATTCTATAACATATAATTAATTATTATATAGCTTTAATTAATACATTAATGTAATTGACATATGATTTTTACTTTATTAATGATAATGTGGAACCTTTGTGGCGTGCGCAGAGCTTCGCAGAAGCAACGCCTCCATATTAGCATGTGTTTGTATATTTATTCTATATATATATGATTAGATAAATTAGATTAGGTTAGCCGACAGACCTTGCCATGCGCCTATTAGTGGAGAAGTGAAACAGTATATAATGGATGGGGCACCGCCTAATATTTTTCAATTAGGAAAAGACTTATGAACTATTAAAAAAAGCTTACCGGTTGTGGTATATTAGCAAATGAAATAGCTATGAAGGAGAAATTATTAAGTAGATCTGGTATACCGTCGACCTAGAATGAAATCATCTTAGGTCGTGCTGCTATTATACATAAAAAATAGGAGGAAAATGATGTGATTTCATCCTAGATCCCCAGTGGACCTGGTCCACCTAAACATTTCTCGCTAAGAGGTGTATCTGAATCGTCAATAATTAGATTGACATAGGTACAAGAAGATACAATCAAATCGATGGAAGATCTATGACATCCTGATGTACAAGGAGG
Source organism: Phoenix roebelenii (assembly GCA_025769935.1). NCBI lineage: Eukaryota > Viridiplantae > Streptophyta > Magnoliopsida > Arecales > Arecaceae > Phoenix > Phoenix roebelenii. Next base: position 43,270 of record JAOXJJ010000756.1, read on the forward strand.
ATCTGCATTGTAAATCTCTAACCTATATTAACCATCCTACTGCACTCCCCCACCAACCGTTCTTAGCCATTTCAGACATTGTAGTTAGTTTCTTGCTACATTCTTCCATAACATAGCAAGGCATTGAATCATCCAAATGCCATCATTGATGGATTCTTATCTGAAGGGATCCTTCCACATCTTCTCCACAAATATGAAAGGAAATCACAACCGAACAAAGAAAAGAAGAAAAGAAGAAAAGAAAGAAGGAAAGGCATCCATGTATCAACTTCTAAGTATCAATCCCATTAATTATCCTAGTTGGGTGAGGAGGAATGGGCAAGTATTGTGGACACCAAAGCGTCAAGATTACCTCTAAGTAGGGGTGCAAATGGGTCGGGTCGGGTCGAGTCCTATGTGACCCCAGCCCGATCCGATTTTTTGTTCGGGTCCTAATTTTGGACGCAGACCCGACCCGTTTGAAGATCGGGTCGGGTCGGGTCGGGTCCGGATCGGGTCCGGATCCGAGTCAGGTCGGGTTCGGATCCGATCGGATCCATTTATTTTGTGTTTTTAGAAAAAAAATTGGGCAAATCTAATTTGGTCATATCATAATTATGAG
>JAOXJJ010000756.1:43970-55561 GCA_025769935.1 Phoenix roebelenii
ACCCCTCCCCGATTTTGTTTTCCTCCCAAAACGCGTCTGCAGGATTAGGAGACACCCGCCTCATATGCCCAGACTCTAGAACTAGTCTTTCCGATGTGGGACTATTGGGCCTTACAGTTAACAACCAATGATGTCATCACAGTAACTAACTTGAGAATTTGTATGGGTGCCATTATCTTTTGTGATATTTTTAACAGCCCCATGTGTGTGGTTGTCCAAGGCTACGTTGTTTTAAATTTAGCCTGTGTGTGCAACAAACACTAGGGTAGGGCAGGAATGAAATGTTTTCCTTGACAAGTCTGTTTTCAACTTTAAAGATAATATAATGACTAAGCAACTTCATATTCAACTGACAACATCTGCTTTAATTTGTGTCATGCCCCCAACCTAAGATCGCAAGTCGGAGGTTACAGCAACCGCCGTATATTCCTAGGGAACTCTTCCCATGAGCATGCAAGACATCTTATCATGATATCCTAATCAAAAAATAAAAATAATTTAAATAATAATGTTCAAATTCTAATTAAATAACAGAGCTAAAAGTCTTACAAAACCAATAATATTTCAAAATCTTGCATTAATCTAAAACAAAATCTAGCCTAAATAAAGATGTCAATATCTTGTCTCTAATCACTCTCTCATGATAAATCTTCGAGTCTAGCTAATTCTTTGGATCTATAAAAACAGTAAGAAATCGTATAATGAACTAGACACCCCAGTAAATTAATAATGAATACCTTAACTAGACAATTCATATAATAACATAAAATATAAATACAAATTACGATGAATCAGTACAAAGACAAAATCAATTCTATTTCAAAATACAAATTTATTAATATCCATATATTTTAAATATTCATATACGTAATCATAAATTTGATTTGAAACAAATCACATTCAACTCAACAGTCTTTAACTATGGCTATACTTATACTATATGGCTAGGCCAGAAATAGAACCACACTTATACCTTGCGGAGCGGACTATAATACTGCACTTTTTTTCTGCTGAGTAGGCTAGAATACCGCACTTATATCCTGTGGAATAGGCCAGAATACCATATTTATACCTTGTGGTGAGGCTAGAATCAATAATAGTTAGAGTGCTAATGTATAAACCCCAATTAGCAGGGTTCAGAACATAGTTAGGCTAAGAGTTCCAAATCTGATACATATCAAAGTTCTTTTTATAAAATAATAGATATATTATAATCCAATCAAAATATGCATAAACGATGTAAGAACAGTAAATAATTTAGAACTTTAATTTACATATCTATTTTTTATTCAAATCACTATCTCGAAAAATTCATAAGTCACATATAAATCTATTAACAATTTATTTGATGTAAAAATAATATTGTATAAATGAAGAATCTAAAAAAGACAGATCATTATTTATATTACAAATGCAATCCAACTAATAGATCCAATTAATCCCGAAAAATCTTCTCATAGCCTAATATTTTTAAATTTTATTTTTCCTTAGAATTTCATAATAATTATTTTAAAAATAAAAATTCCAAATAACAACACCCTCAAAGCACTAACCAAGCAAGAGTGCCTGATATCCAGATCAGTCCGAACAAGGCGATTTCATCGAATCTTGGTAAAGACTATGGTGGGGTCTGATATACCGCCCGACGACCCTAGATCAGGATCCTTCACATAAGTCGATCTAGAAATCACTAAGAGTCATACTTACGAAGTTCCACCAACTCTAGAGAGGGAAAGTTCAAGTAGAGAGAGAGGAGAGAGAAAGTCCAACAAGAGAGCAAAAAAGAAAGAGAGAGGAGAGAGGAGAGAGGAGAGAGAAAGAAGAGAGAGACTCCCATCCTCTTCTTCTTCACCAAAATAGGGGAGTCCATCTCTCCCTTCATCCTCGATCGGATTCAAGGGTGGCCTGGTAGTCAACCTCGGTGGCGAGGTAGGCTCGACCAACCTAGGCGGCCGATGACGGCGAATAAGGGCTGGCGGCAAGGAAAAAAGAATGAAACAGGGCTCTCCTATTTCGAACAATTTTTTGGTGTTTTGCTGTCCCCAAATGAGACAAACCAGGCTACAACATCAGCAGAGAGAGAAGAGGAGAAAGGAGAGTACTTACCTCGATCCGGTAAGGGTTCCGGCGACAAAACGAGGGAGAAGGTCGGAGAAAGAGCTCGAAATTGATGGCTCAAACTAGGATGAATTTGAAGGAGAAGGAAAGGGAATCTTAAATAGTTGATCCCCCGACCTTATTTAGCCGGTCTCCGGATCGCGATGAACTCCCTATCTCATCATGATCGGAGAGAAAGAAGACTCTAACTGGAGTCTTCCTCCTGGTTGCCATCATGTGCGATGCATGTGAGGCCCAAAGCCAGGTGGTTGGGCCGGTCAAGTAAATCGAGTCTAGTCCTAGGGTCTTTACATTCTCCTCTCCTTTAAAATTTTGTCCTCGAATTTTTTTTCTTGTGCTTTCAAAATGTTAGAGATACATATTTCTAATCTCATCCTCAAGTTTTCAATAATTCTACTAATCAATATTACTTCATCATTAGATCTTATCAGAAAAATAAGGTCCAATATCTCCAGACTTGATTATTTTTGTAGATGATGTAAATCAAACTTCTCTTTCTCATTAACGAAAATCAATATTTTAACTTTGAATAAGAACATCAAGTTTCTTTGTCAAAATATTAACTACTATTGATTAATTGATCTATCATAAGATTAGATCATAAACAACTCCCAACCACCCCTAGTAGAATATTCATCAAGGTCGATAGGTAACCTCAATCTCTTTCAATCAAATAGAGGGTTGATAATAATTGAAGAAGTACAAGCTTCAGATTTAGGAGAAAAGAGGTCTACACCAAAATATTCCAGATCCAAGATCAAAAATCGATGATCCATTAATTCTACTCTCAATATACTAAGAATTTTATTAGCACGATATAAAATTGGAGAACCTAATATAGTGCAGCGACATCCAAAAATCAGAATATTTTTCTTTCGTTTATCAAGAAAAACTTACAACACAAGAAAACAGATCATGTCTTTTGTTATTAAAACTTTTCGAATCAAAGAGATAATACCTCTAACCAACTTAGAAAAATAATTCAGACGACTATATTTTTGTTGCGCACTCTGATTCAAACCACCAAAATTCTTTGAATTCACCAATAATTTTTGATCAAAATACTACTTCATATTATGAACTAAAGAGATTCAAAATTTTAATATTCAGGTAAAATCCAAAAAGAAACCTTTGAGTCTCATCCCCTAATTTACCTCGAGCACATCCATCTAGGTTAACCCTTGAGTCAATTGATATATTCAAAGCCCTTATGTAGGCTAGTTACTATAATTTAAAATGAATTGAATCTTAATTCTCTTATCAACTCAACTAGATGATTCCAAGTCAAACTCCTACAAGTAAAATAACCAGAAGAATTTTATCAATGCTGCACCATGTTAGCAGGCTTTAAATCAACACAAATAAGTAAAACTTACTCAGTCATCTCTTCTAAAGTTTTCCTCTTCAAAATCTTTAGCATTTTAAAAAAATTTCTATGATAATCATGCAAGCCTCAAAAATTCAAATTCTTTGTGCAAAACTAGATTTCATCGGAAACTTCAACAATATTGGCAAAAGATCCCTAATCAACCTATAAGCCCAAATTTTGATATGACCAAGCATATTTTTCTTCTACATGCTGGTTTCATTCATAACCACATACAAATTCAAACGTTGAAGAATATTCCAATCCGGTACCATACAAAAATCTTTTATAGTCACAAATCTTAAATAACTTTTTTATGAATGAATCCTACCTTACCATTAAAAAAATACTTTCAAAATTAAGCAATATCAGAATATACCTCGATATCGATTTTTGAGTTTTCAAGTTTACTTAAATAACAAATAATCACAATGAAAGTTAATATTCCATGGTCAATCCTCTTGCACTTAATTTAGATCCAAATCTAACTAATTATAACTTGATTTCTAGATGGCCCAACCTTCCATCATGTATCAAACTTTATAATTAAATTTTATCATAATTCTCTTGTAACCTTTTCATATATAATCACAAAGGCTTAACAGAAAATCTTTAAAGTAACTTACAATGAAATCGACATAGATTTACATCCCAATATCCCTAGTGTTTACCCACCTACACTCATCTTGTATCAGATTTTCTTGTTTGAAAATTTATCCACTTATGCTCTGGTACCATAATAATTGTCACACTCTCGATCGGAGATCACAAGCCGGCGGTCGCAGCAACCGGCACATACTCATAGAAAACTCTTTCCATGAGCATACAATGCATCTCATCATGAATTTATAATTAGACAGCAAAAATAATTTAAATAATAATGTTCAAATTTTAGTTAAATAATAGCGCTAAAAGTTTTACAAAACTAATAATATTTCAAAATTTTGTATCAATCTAAAACAAAATCTAGTCTAAATAAAGCTATTGATATCTTGTCTCTAATCACTCTTCCATAATAAATCTTCGAGTCGAGCTAATTTTTTGAATTTATAAAAATAGTAAAAAATCGTATAATGAGCTAGACACACTAGTAAGTAATGAATACCTTAACTAGATAATTTATATAATAACATAAAATATAAATATAAATTACGATGAATCAGTATAAAGACATAATTAATTCTATTTTAAAACATAAATCTTTTAAAATCTATATTTTTTAAATATTTATATACGTAATTATAAATCTAATTCAAAGCAAATCACATTCAACTCATCAGTCTTTAACTATGGCTACACTTATACCCTATAGCTAGGCTAAAAATAGAACCATACTTATACCTTGGAGAGCAGGCTAGAATACCACACTTATACCACGGAGTGGGCTAGAAGACCACACTTATAACTTACAAAGTGGATCAGAATATTAATTTATATCCTATGATGGGGCTAGAATCAAATAGTCAGAGTGCCAATGCATAATCCCTAATTAGCAGAGTTCAAAATATAATCAGACTGAGAGTTCCAAATCTGATACATATCAAAGTTTCTTTTATAAATCATAATCCAATCAAAATATGCATATACGATGTAAAAATAGTAAATAATTTAAAAATAGTCCAAAAAATATTATCTAATTAATATATCTATTTTTTATTCAAATCACCATCTCGTAAAATTTATAAATCGCATATAAATTTATTAACAAATTATTTGACGTAAAAATAATATTATATAAATGAAGAATCTAGAAAAGGCAGATTATTACTTACTTTGCAAATGCAATTCAACTAATTGATCTAATTAATTCCAAAAATTTTTCTTGGAGCTTAATATTCCAAAATTTTACTCTTCATTAAAATTTCATAATAATTATTTTAAAAATAAAAATTCTAAATTCCAACATCGTCAAAGCGCCGACCAAGCAGGAGTGCTTGACATCCAGGTCGGTTCGATCAAGGTGATTTCATTGAATAATACTCAAACTAGGGCACAGATGGTTCAAGAGAGATCGAGGATGATCAAATTTAGTAGTATTGGCAAGAACCAGGGTGGGGGCTGACATGCCACCTGATGACCCTATATCAGGATCCTTCACATAGGTCGATTTAGAAATCACGAAAAGTCATACTTATGGGTCCCACCAACTCTAAAGAGAAAAAGTTCAAGTTGAGAGAGGAGAGAGATAGTCCAACAAGGAAGAGAAAAAGATAAAGAGAGAGAAGAGAGAGGAGAGAGGAGAGATGAGAGAGGAGAGGGAATAAACTAGAGACACTCTCCTCTTCTTCTCCAAAATAGGGGAGTCCATTTCTTCAATCCTCCTCGATCCAATTAAAGGGAAGCTGTGGTGACCAACCCCAAAAGTGGTAGGAGGCGGCGAGGGAGGCTTGGCCTACCTTGGCAACAAGGGCCAGTGGCGAGAAAAAATAGACCAAAATAGAGCTCCCCTATTTGGGACGGTTTTTCGGTGATTCGTCGTCCCTGAATAAGGCAAATCAAGCTACAACATAGGAGAGAGAGAGAGAAGAGGAAGAAGAAAGGGCAGTACTTGCCTTCGTCCGATGAGGGTTCTGGGGGCTCCTTCCGACGATAAAATGAGAGAGAAGATCGAAGAAAGAGCTCAGAATTGATGGCTCTAACTTGGGCAAATTCGAGCCCGTCTCCGGAACGTAATGAACTCTCAATCTCATCGTGATTGGGGAGAAAGAAGACTCCAGTCAGAGTCTTCCACCCAGTTGCCCTCATGTGCACTGCACATGCACATGAGGCCCAAAGCCAAGTGGCTAGGCCTATCAAGTGGACCGAGCCAAGTCCCAAGGTCTCACAATTTGAATCACTATTTTCAGTGCGGGGAATATACAAATCTTTGAAAGCTTCACATTTTAGGTATCAAAGTGAGCGATGGATACGAATTTTGATGATCACGTGTAAGATTTAGTTCTACATGAAATAATTAGTGGGTTAGAGAAGTGTTGATATCAATGATTCGACCCAAAACTTAGTAACTTAAATATTTAGATTGAGCTTGATATCAGCATGCATATCAAGTTCTTCCAGCGTTAGATTTTCTGTTTCTCAGTGGTACCATGGAGTCAATCTTGAACTCAGTTTCAGCCATTAGCAGCTTTATTTTGAGCCGGAATGAGGTTAAAATACCAAACTTCGCTCTTAAATGGAAACGGTAAGAATGACAAAAAAAGTAAGACTTAGGTTCTAAGAGTTGGGTGGAATTTTTCTTTAATATGATAATGAGTTGCTGCTGTAAAGCATTCTCATTTCTCTTCTTTCAAGAACAAAACTTTTTAATCAATCTTTAGGCTCATCTGGCTCCTTTTACATATTCTTTTCTAGAAATCAAGAAAAGGAAGAAATATGGATTTGGATTTGAAAGATTGCCTGGAGTAGAATATCTTGATCTTGAGCTGGAAAGAAATTTTATTTCAAATCCTTCAGAGTAGTGGGACCAACATTGCTTTTGGATCCCACATCTATCACTGGGATATCTCTATCAACCTACTTAAAAGTTCTTTTGCAATTGATCAGTAATTCACTAGCCATGTGCTTTTGTTTGAACATAAGATCAGCACTCAGAGCAACTAGTCATGTATCTTGGCCTATCTTGATCAAGATGTAGCAAGGACAGAGAGATATAGAGAGAGAAGCTGGTACATTAAAATATCAGCTAACATATGAAATGAGAAGAATTACCATTTGAGACTTGTTTATTATATAATAGACTAATTTATTAAAGACAATAAAAAAGACAAAATCTCAGACCATATATCAGCACCATGTTGGCCAATGTTAGGATGCAATAATTTACCCAGGCGAACATTATATGGGACAATATTTTGCATATCAGAAGCTCTATTGTTCTCACGCAAACCAATATCTCAGCTGAGATATGGAAAAGCTGGAAACCATGATACAAATTAAATTAATTTTTCATCATAAAGAAAGAAATCATTCTTTTCTTTTATTAAAAAAGTCATATTTCAAAATAAACAATATCATAATTTATTATTACCATGTTTTTTTTTTTTTTTTTTTCTGAGAAGAATATTGCCATGAAAGTGGTCTCCTATCAGAATCATTCCTTTTGCCTTTTTCACTTTATGTCTGGGAAAAAAGTGCAGAATTGATGTAACAGTCAAAGTGTAGGCAAAGAATCATGGACATAGTCTCAATCTCAGCAGCAGCAGCTAATATTATCATGCACAACCAAAAGAGATGAAAAATTAAAGTCATATTTCTCTCCTAAATGGTGGTAGCTAGAGGCTTTAGCAAAACAATAAAGTATAGATGCTATCTTCTTTCTTTATTCACGTTTAAATTTGTGAACAAGAATCTGCCACATGGGTTCCTTTCTCAAGGACTTTGGAGGTGGGTTCCTTGATGCTTCTTGTTGAGTTGCAGACAACCTGTGTTCCTTTACAAGTTACTCAAACACAAGGACCCCTCCCCCTGCAAGAAAGAGGCAGCTGTTGCTTATGTTGTTATGAGAAAATTACAAGGCCTGAGCCATCCTTTTCCAGTATTGTCGTATTGCGTTTTGTCAATTGCCATGCCTGTGTAGGCCATGAATAATGCTGCTAAGGACTATTTCATAGATCTCAGACACTAGACTTTGTCTTTGGTCATGCCAACATATGATGGTACAAGATCATATGATAAAAAATAGCTTGACCTATGGAAGACCATATTAGAGGATATGTTTAGCTCTTCATGGATGCATAAAAAGGAGAGAATTATATTTTGCACACACCCCCGGTCGATGTAAAAAATTTTTAACTGCACCCTTTATGCGTTTTGCACCTAATATTGTTCACAGCATTGTCTTAAATGATGAGAATAGCCCTTCCCTCTTAACAATTTACAAAGTCTTTTCCCTTTTGGAAATGGCACAATTCTAATCCCCCACTCCAGTCTTTCTCTCTGGAATGGTCCATCAGCCAAACCTCCGACAGTCCTCCGGTCTATGTTTGTAGCTATCCACCGCAATCCTCCGGCCAGGAATTCGAACCATCCAGAGCAATCCTCCAACCCCATCTTCGAGCCGTATGGAGCGCATCTCCCATCTTCGAACAATAAGCACTTTACCCTAATATTTCTCTTAAAAAACCTAAATTTATGTTATGATCAATAACCTAGGGTTTATGATTATTCATGTTTTGTGAATGTTTTCTTTTATTCATGCGATTTTTTGTGCCAAACAGACAGCAAATGGCCAGTAGAGTACTATAAATTATTGTTTAGACCAACAATTATGGTTAATTACACTTAGTTTAGGCCAAATGCAAAACGACCGTAAGACATTGTTAGGTTATGCTTGGTTTACTTCCTCTAATTTGATTGCTAACAAGTGTTTGTTTATGGCAAGGATAGCTTGTACATGTTTTTTTTCGTTTTACAAAGTCTTTCCTGATCCAATTTAATGGTAGAGAATGATATGGTGATCCCTCTTTTATGTAAAATATATGGTCATGAAATCTCTGAAATGTGGTCCTATGTTGTTTGGAATCTGTCTGGTTTTAGATAGAGTATTCTTTTTGACCTTGTGCATTATGGGTCCACTTACCTAGTTTGCTTGGTCACTGTTTGTTGGGATTGCACTGATCTTTTCACTGTAGACTCCACCAAGGTGGGTCATAAAGTTTCTTCCAATCATGAACCATAGTGGAAGTTTTATGAGCCTCATCAACAATTACAACTTTGATAAGATGAGTGCAGTAGAAACAGAGGACATGATGAAAAAGCATAGTTACAAGAACTGTACCTAATTCTATTACCGCCAAGGAAGATATTTAAGAGCTGCTTAAAACATTTGAACTATGATAAGGATGTAATAGAAATGCTAGAGGTCATCAAAAGAAGGGACACTATGGAGTTGATGTTGAGTATAAATTGGAGGAAACAGATACAACCTGGAAGATCCATATTACTACCATTCTCTAAGCCAACCATCATTAATGTTAAGGTTGATGAGACAAGGGTTACCAATCCTTATAGAGAGCTAAGTCAGGATGAGATTGATCATCTATGTAAGACAATAGATATCATCATCAAGGAGGAGGAGCCATGTCACTTAGGGTTTTGAATGAGACTGTTAGTACCAAGAAGTAACGATGGTGGAGAAGAGCTCAATCATCCAAGGGTTACTATTACGAACAATGATCATGTGCCTCCAGAAAAGAAGCCAATTGATGTCGGTGCTGATGGAAGCAATGCAAACAAGTCTACAGTGTCAGGATTGGTAAATGTAAGGGTTGAATTATTTGTTGGTAAGCAGGTTGCAAATGCGAGTAATGTTAGAATGACTAGGCAAAGAAAGGGGAAGGAAAATATTAAGGCGATGGATGAAAGGAAAGAGACCTTCTGAAGGAGCTTCAGACAAGAAGAAGGGGAAGAGACCGGTTGAACTTGCCAGGAGAGAGTAGATGGCAATTACCCTTAAGCCTTGTTTACCATTTCTTTTTGAGGGCCAAAAAACACTTGTTGAAGGGCCAAAATCTCTTTCGAATGATTTTAAGATTTGGTAAAAAATATGAAACCACTTTATAGCACTTCCTAAAGCTAAAAAAAGGTTCAGTAGAGAATGTTTTAAACTGAAGCTTTTAGGTAATAGATTTACTTGAGTTGCGTCAGAAATGTTTTTTTTCAAACAAAAGCTTACGTAGGTTCAATCCCAACAACAATTTTTTTAAAAATAATTTATAAGTTAATAATACTTAATAATAATAGCTTTTGGTATACAATATAATATAATTAATATTATATTATCAGTGTCAATAGTATCATATAAATTTACTATGATAATATTATAATATAATAATTTTATAATGTATAAACATAATAAAATCATATTATTATATTATAATAATATTATTCTGTTATAATAATATTATATTATATTATTATATTTTCATAAATAATTTAAAACCTAATACTTATTATATTGTTGAGGTTAAATATTAAAAAAAATAAAGTATAAACTAAGAATATTTAAATAACAATTTTTGATAATACAAAAAGTTGGACAACTGAAAGGACCACTTTATTATCCTTTATTATTTTTTTCCGATATTGAAAGCACTTTCTCCATTTACTTACCAACTAGATGCTAAAGTTTTGTAGTACTTTACAATAGTAATTACTAAACAACAAATCACTTTTTATTAAAACATATACTAACGAAAGCTCTACTGCTCAAAGCTCTCCAAACAAAAGCTTTACTTTCTACGGCAATGCCAAACAGGGCCTGAGAGAATTTGAGGATGAATTAGATGATGACCTATTCAAGAAGAATGTCAACAGAAATGCTGTTTAGGAAGACTTAAGGAAGTTGATTGAACGGTCCAAGCTTAATGTTGAGGCAGGATGTGCTTTGAGATGCTAGTTTTAATGGAAAGGAACCATAGTCTAACGAGAACAATGAAATGAGAAGGCTGGACTGTCATAGTGACTAGTGACAAAAATTTTGATAGAACAACTTATCCAGAATTCAATGAACCTTTAGAGTTGAAGAGGTTTATCGGGCTTCATGTTGGAGGTCGAAGAAGCATTGTGTCGAAATCTAGTGACACATTGGGAATGTATTTGGTTCGATTTTGTTCTATCCTAAGTATCGCTAGGAGTAACCAAAGAGTAAACTGTGTTACTTGGCCTCATTTATATAATTTATGCGACTGATTTTTTTTTGGTAGAAAAGCGAGCTGCTTTATGAAGATGAACAAGCTATTACAACCTCCTGTTACACAGATACCTGCAGTAGTAGAACCAGCTTACTAAGCTATAGCCAGCCACTCATACAACTAAAAAACATAACCTGACAAGGACTATGCATCATGGGTGATTTACAAGATTTAAAAACCCTATATAAAAGTATATTAATAGCATTGCTTAGTGTCAAAACATCACCCTGTGACCTTCTGCAACCAGCAGTGTATCCAAGTTAAGTGCAGCCAAATACAAGAGGTATAGCTGAGTCCCCTACTATGAGCAAGTACCAATGAGAGCTGAAAGTGGTGTCCAAGAACAGCAGCCTGCCCTTTGAAAATACACTGGCATTCCTAAGCAAAAGAATCTGCTGATCATATACGATGTAGTG
>JAOXJJ010000757.1:8606-23172 GCA_025769935.1 Phoenix roebelenii
ACACAAGCATTAGTAATTATACTTCAAGATTTTGTGATCATCAAAATTAATCTTTAAATCAATCTTTGGGTCATCAATAAAGGTAGCGCTTGATCCTGACACACCCGAGGGATAATGCTAGCTCGAAAATAATAATGAGCTCGGGGATAAGCATTTTCCCGAGAATATAAATCCACTCGAGGACCAAAACTAACTCGAGATTAGAAATCCACCCGAGGGACAATGCGAGCTCGAGAATAATAATGAGCTCGGGGATAAGCATCTACCCGAGAATAGAAATCCACTCGAGAGTAGCGAGACTTAAATAAACCCCGCAATTGCCCCCCCACTCGGATCGGAGGCATGCTTGTGGAATCCTGCGGACGAGGGTGCTCTTTCTCGGCTCTCCGTTGACGCCGCAGAGCATTCCGAGCCAAACTCAAGGGATGACTTTGTAGATGCCCCCCACTCAGATCAGAGGCATACTTGTAGAATCCTACAGATGAAAGTGCTCTTCCTTGGCTCCCCGTTGATGCCGCAGGGAATCCCGAGCCGAGCTCGAGGGATGACTTTGTAGATGCCCCCTACTCAGATCAGAGGCGTACTTGTAGAATCCTGCGGACGGGGGTGATCTTCCTCGGCTTTCCATTGATGCCACAGGGCATCCCGAGCCGAGCTGAAAGGATAATTTTGTAGATGCCCCCCACTCAGATCAAATGCGTACTTGTAGAATCCTGCGAATAGAGGTGCTCTTCCTTGGCTTCCCGTTGACGCCGTAGGGCATCCCGAGCCGAGCTTGAGGGATGACTTTATAGATGTCGCCTACTCAGATTAGAGGCATACTTGTAGAATTCTATGGATGGGGGTGCTCTTCCTTAGCTTCCCGTTGACGCTGCAGGGCATCGCGAGCTGAGCTTGAGGCATGACTTTGTAGATAGAACCTGCAGTTGCGAGGTCCTTGGGCTCTTGCTAAGTCCTGCAGGGTGCCTCGAGGCGAGCTCCAGGGGCGACTTTATAAATAGAATCTGCAGTTGCAAGGCCCTCGGGCTCTTGCTAAGTCCTGCAGGGCGTCCGAGGCAAGCTCCAGGGGCGACTTTATAAATAGAACCTGCAGTTGCGAGGCCCTCGGGCTCTCGCTAAGTCCTGCAGGGCGCCCCCAGGCAAGTTCCAGAGGCAACTTTATAAAAAGAACCTGCAATTGAGAGTCCCTCGGGCTCTTGCTAAGTCCTGCAGGGCGCCTTAAGACAAGCTCTAGGGGCGACTTTATAAATAGAACCTGCAGTTGCGAGGCCCTCGGGCTCTAGCTAAGTCCTGTAGGGTGTCTCGAGGCAAGCTCTAGGGGCGACTTATAAATAGAACATGCAGTTGCGAGGCCCTCATGCTCTCCCTAAGTCCTGCAGGACACCCCAATGCAAGCTTCAAGGGCGACTTTATGAATAGAGCTCTCCACACTTTCAGCAGACGAGCAAGGGGTCGTCGACGCTCTTCACGGCCTCGGGGGAGACATTCTTCTGAACGACCTCCTGAGTGAGGAGGTCTTGGTGAATGTCGGCCTGAGCTCGGCACGCCCCGAGGGTTAGTGCAGCTACACTGCTTCTCGTTTGTCTTGTCTTACTTATTCCTTTTTTCCCTCTCTCTTTTTTATCAGTTTTGGTGATGATCTGACACTCGGGATTTTCTCCTTTTCAGACATTGCCAACATGGTAACCAGCAACACTGCCCTCTTCATCCGACTAAAAAAGAGGATGGCCAAGGCCGGCAGGGCTCATCCCGAGCCCAGGAAGGAGGCCAGGTCGGCCTCCACTTCTGCTCCCACCGAGGTGGCGGATTCCGGGGTCAGGGCTTCCGGATTTGTTCAAAGGGAAGCTCCCTCGGCCGAACGATCGAGCTCGGGCCCCTCCAGGGGTACGAGAGACTCCGCGGCCCCGGAGTGCCCGACCCCCATCTCTCAACAACCGGCCCGTCCGACTATCCGCTTGCGCGCTCGGGTCCCGAACCGGGCAGTGGCCTCGGGATCTCGAGCTCGTCTCGCCCTTCTGCTCCGAGCCCCGCTAAGCCGAATCTTCCAGGCTCGTCAAGGGTGGAGGTCGCGAGCTCGTCCGAGGCTAGGGGCCGTCCCGACCGAAAGCCCTACAGCCCGGAGTGGTCGGTCTATGAGGACGACTCGACCCTCCATGAAAGCAACGTCACGCGTCAAATATATCGCTGCGCGATGCTCCCGGCCGATCGGGCCGAGTTTGAGGTTGCCAACCTTAGTAGCCTTGTTGACCAAATTTACTGCTCCAGCATTTGAGTAAGCCATTTCCACGTTTTGATTTCCTTGCTTTAATCCTCGCACCCTCTTGGCCATTACTTAATTTCGCTTTCTTTATTCACAGCACCTTCATGAGTCCGACATGTTGGTGTTCATCGCGTCGGAGTGCCAGAATAAGGCTCAAAGGAGCTAGAGAGCACAGGAGGAGGCCGAGAGGAAGCTCGGCGAAGCTGAGGCTTCACCGAAGGAGGCCATCAAAAAGATGGAAGCCGCCAAGGCCGGGGTGCGATCTGCGATCGAGCGCCTCAATGAGGAGAAGGATTCCCATACTTTGGCCAGGTCAGAGCTCCGCGCCTCCGAGGCACGCCTAGCCGAAGCTCGCGCCGTGGTTGCCGGCCTCAAGTACGAGGCGGGGGTCTTCCGCCTCAAGATCGAGTAGTTGGAGGCCCATCAGCAGCGGGCCTTAGAGCAAGCCCAGCACGCCATGCGGATCTTCCGGGTGTTGGAAGAATACCGCGACCTGATGGAGGAGGAGGCTGTGGATGGGTTCATCCGCGGCTTTGAGAACTTCAGAAGGCAGATGCAGCGGAGCTGGGGATTGTCCCTAGCTCAACCTCAAAGGTATCCGACCGAGGATGGGGCTTACTGCGGGCAAGGATGAGGACGAGGGGGAGGGCAAGCACGTGGGCTCCGGCGACGGAATCGACAGGGTGCCCGCAAGCCATGGGGACAGGGCTAAAGCTGAAGCAGCCGAGGAGACAGCCCGAGTTGCTCCTTCTGAGGAGGTTGCCGCGGGTACTGCCGAGGAGGTGCCCGAAGGTGCTTCCGAGGCCGTCGACGGGCCCCAGCTGAGGTCGTTGCAGCTGATCTCGGGACAGCTCCTGCCAAAGCTTCCGAGGTGATCGTTGTGGATGATCCCGAAGTCGATGCTGCCCCCTCCACTACTTTTTAGGACTTAGTTTCTTTTTCTCTTTCTTCTTTTTTGTAAGTGAGGTTGGCCTTCGAAGTCATTGTATGGCCGAACCTAAATTTTGTACTTAGCCTTTGGGCCTTTATCAATGAGAAATTTTTTTTTCTTTTATTGTGTGTTTCCACTTGTGCAACCGATAAACTATTATCATTGATCGCCTGAGTTGATTTCCTATTTGGCGAGTTTCTTCAAGTCTAAGCTCGGTTAAGTATTTAGACCTAGGTTCCGGTAGAATTCGCTAAGTCGTTAGGCTTAGCTTCAAGAGGGATCATGTTGAGGCTCTAGGCCTAGACTTTAGGAGAACTTGCCAAGTTCTTGAGCTCGGGCTTCGAAGAAGTCCTGCTAAGCCTTTAGGCCTATCCTTTGAAAAAATTTCGTCAAGTCCTTAAGCTCGACTTCCAGAATAAGCTTGTTGAAGCTTCGAGCTCGGGGTCAATGACAACATAGGCCAAGGCTGGGCTATCATTGAGCTTTCATGCTCTTTGATCTCGAACTCGATCGAAGTGTCATCAGATAGAACTTGAGCTCATGGCCAGTGACTTGGCATTTCCGAGCCCGGCCAAGGCATCATCGAGCAGACCTCGAGGTCGTCGTTGCTGGCCGTCTCAGCCTAAGTCGATGTTCGGACTTAGTCGGGCTTTCGTCCGGAGGAGTCTGGAGTAGGTAAAGATCGAGCTGGAGATTGGTGGTAAGGAGCTTCCCGAGCTTGGTCGAAAGATTATGCGCGAGGTCGAGGGAACCTCGGCTCGTGGTCGATTCAGGAGAGCATCTCGGCCTTGGCTGGGGGGGTCCCAAGCTTGGTCGGAAGATTATACGCGAGGTCGAGGGAACCTCGGCTCGTGGTCGATTCAGGAGAGCATCTCGATCTTGGTCGGAAGATTATGCGCGAGGTCGAGGGAACCTCGGCTCATGGTCGATTCAGAAGAGCATCCCGGCCTTGGTCGGAGGGTTCCCGAGCTTGGTCGGAAGATTATGCGCGAGGTCGAGGGAACCTCGGCTCATGGTCGATTCAGAAGAGCATCCCGACCTTGGTCGGGGGGGTCCCGAGCTTGGTCGGAGCTTTGTTGACCGTTTTGTAATATAAGCAAGTGAGTATAGAGGGATACTCATGCTGAGTAGGGTGTACCTCTCGTGCAGCCAGAGCTAAGTGTCTCGGGTCAGATTGCTCGAGCCAAGCTAAGCGTCTTCACTGTGACTCTGCTCCAAGGTCGACCGCGGTGGCGTTCTTTGGCCTGTGGTCGAGCCAACAAGGTGTCCTTGCCCAGATCGGGGTGTACCATGGTGAGAGGCGTTGGACGGCGCTGAATGTCGTTGTAGTGTTGTGAAAATGTCGCCGCGAGGTCGAGGGAGGCTTAGCTCGCTATTGACTTGGTGTTGTTCGGTGGTGCTTCCCGAGGTCGAGGGAGTTTGGGCTCGCTGTCAACTCAGCGGGGCATCCCTACCTTAGTCGGAGGATCATGCACGAGGTAGAGGGAGCATGGGCTCGCTGTCGACCCCGCGACGCTTTCCGACCTCTAGGGAGCTTGGGCTCGCTGTCAACTCAGCAGGGCATCCCAACCTTAGTCGGAGGATCGTGCACGAGGTCGAGGGAGCTTGGGCTCGCTGTCGACCCCGCGACGTTTTTTGAGGTCGAGGGAGCTTGAGCTCGCTGTCGACTCAGGGGGCATTCCGATCTTAGTCGGAGGATCGTTGATGAGGTCGAGGGAGCATGGGCTCGTTGTCGACCCTGCGACGCTTTCCGAGGTCGAGGAAGCTTGGGCTTGCTATCCACTCAGCGGGGCATCCCGACCTTAGTCGAGGGATCTTGCACGAGGTTGAGGGAGCTTGGGCTCACTGTCGACCCCGCGACGCTTTCCGATGTCGAGGGAGCTTGGGATCGCTATCGACTCAGTGGGGCATCCCGATCTTAGTCAAGGGATCGTGCACGAGGTCGAGGAAGCTTGGGCTCGTTGTCGACCCCGCGACGCTTCACGAGGTCAAGGAAGCTTGGGCTCGCTGTCGACTCAGCAGGGCATCCCGACCTTAGTCGGAGGATCGTGCATGTGGTCGAGGGAACTTGGGCTCGCTGTCGACCCCACGATGCTTCCCGAGGTCGAGGGAGCTTGGGCTCGCTGTCGACCCCACGATGCTTCCCGAGGTCGAGGGAGCTTGGGCTCGCTGTCGACTCAGCGGGGCATCCCAATCTTGGTCGGGGTCTTTGATGGAGATCGAGACCGAGCTCGATGTCAAAGTAGCGAGGTATCCCAAACTTGGCTGGGGCATCCGAGCTTGGTCGGGCATCCTGAAGTTCACAAGCATCCCAATATCAGGAAGAGTATGGAATAATTAAGGAAGAGCTGCAAACGAGAGTTGTGTTTCCAATCGTCGATGACCCTTAGGGGCTCTATTGATAATACATCCGAAGGTTTTCGGAATTTCAGCTTCGTAGAATGAGGGTCCCTTCAAGAAACTCCAACTTGTGCGCTTCGGGCTGCTGGACTCGAGCAATCCTATATGGTCCTTCCCAGTTTGGGCAAGCTTCCCCTGCTCGGTAGGCTGAGAAGCTTCATTTCTCATGAGGATGAGATCTTCCACCTTGAAAAGCTTGGCCTTTACTCTGAAGTTGTAGTACTATGCCGCTTTCCGTTGGTACCTCGCCATGCGGATTCGGACGGCTTCTCTTATCTCCTCGATGAGGTACAAGTTGTTTCTGAGCTGAGAGGAGTTGGAGGCTGCATCATAGTGCTCTACTCTTGGTGGGGCGAGTCAGATTTCCAGGAGGATGACTGCTTTCGTTCCGTATGCTAGGTTGAAGGGGTGTCACCGGTGGGAAGTCGGAACATGGTTCTGTAAGCCTAGAGAACATTGTATAGGTCTTCGACCCATTGCCCTTTGGATCGGTCGAGCCTAGCCTTGAGCTCCTGAAGAATAGTGCGGTTCGTCACCTCGGTTTCTCCGTTCGTCTGTGGATGGGCGACCGAGGTGAAATAATGGTCGATGCCGAGCTCGGAGCAGAATTTTCTGAAACGGACATTGTCGAACTGATGGCCATTGTTAGATATAAGGATGCGGGGAGTCCAAATCTACAAATTATTGACTTCTAGACAAAGTTCCGCATCTTCGGCTCGGATATCCGGGCCACTGGCTCAGCTTCGACCCATTTAGTGAAGTAGTCAATGGAGACAACCAGAAATTTTTTCTGCCCAGTGGCTAGGGAAAATAGTCCCAAGATGTCAATCCCCCATTAGGCGAATGGCCAGGTGGCACTGATCGAAGTCAACGAGGTCGAGGGCCGGCGCTGAATATTGGCGTTCTGCTGACACTGAACACACCTTTGGACGAAGTCTGATGCATCCTTTTGAAGTGTGGGCCAGTAGTATCCTTGGCGCAGGATTTTGTGGGCCAGTGCTCGGCCTCCCAAGTGGTTTCCGCATATCCCTTCATGAACCTCTCGCATAGGATAGTCCGCCTCTGACGAGCGGAGGCATCTGAGGAGGGGAGAGGTGAACGACCTGCGGTAGAGCTTGCCTTCATATAAGATGTATTTTGAAGCTCGACGCCTAATTTGGCGAGCTTCGAGCTCGTCCATCCAGCTCGGCTCGGTCTCGATGCAGAGGGTTGGCTCGGGCGCCTCTGTGCTGGACGTTTGGAGGTATTCGAGTACTGTTATCTTAGGAAGCTCGCTCATGCGGGAAGTCGCCAGCTTCGACAATTGGTCTGCCCTTAGGTTCTCTGTTCTGGAAATGTGCTGGATGTTGAAGGAGCTCAAGATGGGCATGAGGTCTCGCACCTTTTGGAGATATCTCCGCATCGATGGCTCTCTTGCTTCAAAGTCTCCCAAAATCTGGCTCACGACCAGTTGGAAGTCATTGAAGACCTTCAGGTCCTCCACTTTCAGCTTCTTTGCCAATTTTAGCCCGGCAATGAGTGCCTCGTACTCTGCCTCATTGTTCGAGGCAGGAAACTCGAAGCGTAGAGCCTGCTCCACGACTACCCCATCTGGGCTAGTGAGAATGAGGCCTGCTCCGCTACCCCTCGAGGTTGAGGAGCTGTCCACATGTAGAACCCATGGTTGCCTCGGGATCTCTTCCACTGGCGTGAGTGCAAGCTTGGGATCGTCCGGCAAAGTGCACTCCACAATAAAGTCAGTGAGCGCTTGGGCTTTGATCGTTGGCCTCAGACGGTATTCAAGGTCGACTTTCTACTTTGCAATCCTCCCGACGCGATCCGACCGTTGCAGAATTTGCTTCATAGGCTGGTCGGTCAGTATGGCCATAGTGTGGGCTTGGAAGTAGGGTCGGAGCCTTCGAGCCGAGATAACTAAGGCAAAGATTATTTTCTCCAGCTTGGAATATCGAGTCTCAGCATCCCTCAGGACTCGGCTAGTATAATACACTGGTCTCTGAAGCTTATTCTCTTCTCAGACCAGGACCGAACTTACCACGACCGGGGAGACGGCCAGGTACAAATGAGGAGCTCGCCCTCCTGGGATTTTGTGAGTAATGGAGGGGAAGCAAGAAGGCACCTGAGCTCTTCAAAAGCTTCCTGACATACCTCCGACCATAGAAAGTTCTTCAGGCGCTTGAGAATTTTGAAGAATGGGAGGCATCGCTCGGCCGACCTACAAACAAATCTTCCTAAAGCTGTGACTCGCCTAGTGAGCCGTTGTACCTCTTTGACTGTCTTTGGTAGCACCATTTCTTGTAGCGCTCGGATCTTCTCAGGATTTGCTTCAATTCCACGTTGGGTTACTACGAAGCCGAGAAATTTGCCCGAGGTGACCCCGAATGTGCACTTGGCAGGGTTGAGCTTCATTTGGTACTTCCTAAGGGTGGAGAATGCCTCATGAGGTTAGCTACATGGTGCTCTGTTGTTCGACTCTTCATCCGCATGTCGTCCACATAGACCTCCATGTTTCGGCCCATTTGATTTTTAAAGATCTGGCTGACCAGCCTTTGATATGTTGCTCCGGCATTCTTCAACCTGAACGACATCACTTTGTAGCAATAAAGGCCATTGTCTATGATGTAGGCTGTCTTCTCCTCATCTTCTGGCGCCATTCGGATTTGATTATATCTTGAGAAGACATCCATGAAGGTCAGCAACTGATGTCCCGAGGTGGAGTCAACGAGCTGGTCGATGCTGGGGAGAAAAAAGCTATCCTTTGGGCAGGCTTTGTTCAAGTCGGTGTGGTCCACGCACATGCGCCACTTTTGATTAGCTTTCTTCACGAGGACTATGTTGGCGAGCCAATTTGGATAGGAGACCTTCCAGATGAAGTCGGCCTCGAGAAGTTTGTCCACTTTCTCGGCCGCTGCTCGTTGTCGTTCCGGCGTGGAGCTCCATTACTTCGCCTCACAGGTTTGCAGGTCGGTTTCACCTGGAGTCGGTGAACCGTGACCTCGGGGTCTATCCCCAGCATGTCCGCGGGCGACCAGACGAAGACGTCCATATTGGACCGGAGGAACTCGATCAGGTGGTCTCTTTCATGAGAGCTCAGGCCGGAGCCAACTTGCACAGTAAGCTCTGGGCAGTTTTCTTTTAAGGGGATTTGGGTAAGAAGCTCATCAGGTTCTACCCGTTCTTTCCTGGGGTGTCCCGCACTTCCAAGGTTTCGATGGGCAGCGACTGATCTAACATTTGGGTTGGTGCCTTGGCTGATTGTTCCGCTTGGCTCGGTGCTTTAGCCGGTTGCTTTGTTTTGTGAGTCGCCATATAGCATTGTTTAGCTATTGACTGGTCCCCACGAACCTCGCCTACTCCTTGGTTGGTGGAGAACCGCACGAGCAGGTGGTAGGTCGAGACCACAGCTCGAATGGCGTTAAGCCCTGGTCGTCCAAGAATGGCGTTGTAGGCCGAGGGCAAGTAGACTCCATCCTCACAGTGCTTTCTCGAGGGGCGAGCCCGATCGTGACAAGAAGGCTGATCTCACCCTCAACCGGGACCAAATCTCCGGTGAATCCAACCAGCAGAGCATTCATTCTCCGAAGCTGGCTTTCTATCATCCCCATTTTTTGGAAGGAATCATAATACAAAACATTTGCTGAGCTTTCATTATCAACCAAGATACGATTTACATCAAATTTATTTATGATCATGGAGATGATCACAGTATCATCATGGGGAGTCTTAATCCCTTCTATGTCCTTATCCGAGAACGAGATAGCTTCGAAAGTACATGGGCGCTTCAGAGGGGTTTCTCTTCCGGTTGGCTCTTCAGCCGAGCCTCCTTCGGCCGGGCCTCTCATGATGATGTTGATGGTGCCGGCAATGGGCCTGTTGTCATTTGGATTTTTGGGTGGTGCGACATTTTCTACCGGCCTTCTTTCTTCGCGCCGGTTCCGCACAAACCGGTTGAGTACTTCACGGCGAATGAGCGTCTCGATCTTATCTCGGAGCTGGAAGCACTCCTCCATGTTGTGGCCGTGGTCCCGCTGGAAGCGGCAATATTTTTTAGGGTTGCACCGAGCTCCTGTCTCCCGCATCGGGGGTGGAGGTCGGTGGTAGTCTCGTCCTTCTATCTCCATGAGGATCTCTGCTCAGGATGTATTGAGGGGAGTGTAATTCTCGTACTTTTTCGGGGGCACCCGTGGCTGAGGTGGGGACCTCAGCTGGAGTTGCGGCCGCTGTCGAGGCGGACTCCTCAACCGAGGGAAGTTTTTATCTCGGCGAGGAGACTGGCTTCTCGGATGGCCGCGTTCCTCGCGGCGCCTTTTCTTCTTCTTCGGGGCCTGCTCGGCCGCACCCCGCCTGGAGGCGATGGCTCCTTTGGCCTTCGCGTACTTTTGAGCTCGGGCCAGCATTTTAGTGAAGTCGGCGGGGAAGTTCTTCTCAATAGAGAAGAGGAACCTGTAGGACCGAGCTTCAGTCTTTAGCGCTAACATAGCTATCGATTGGTCGGGCTCACGGACCTCCCAGGTTGCGGTGGTGAAGCGGTCGAGATAGTCTTTGAGGGGCTCTCCCTCCTTGTGCTTGATATCAAGGAGAGAGTCTGACGTTCGCCACTGACGTCGGCTGGCAGCAAAGTTGGTGGCGAATTACCTGCCGAGCTGTTCAAAGGAGGATATGGTGCTCGGCTTCAGCCCGGAGAACCAAGGCCGAGCCATTCTTCGGAGTATCGTAGGAAAGGCCTTGTAGAGCATGGCCTCTGAGGACCCTTGGAGTGCCATGAGGGCCCGATAGCTCTCCAGGTGGTCGAGGAGGTCGGTAGTCCCATTGTAGGGCTCTACCTTGGGTATTTTGAACCATGGTGGGATCGGTTCCTCATCAATCTGACGGAAGAAAGGTGACCTAGTGGAAAACTCGATGTCACCCTTGCGCCTGGCCTTCTGGCTATGGGGCGCCTCGATCTGCCGCTCGAGCCTCTCGACCTTTTTGTCGAGTTCCCCGCCCTGAGGAACTGTTACGGTGGTTTGCTCCGGCGCTGGTTTGCTTGGAGCTGATTCCGCCTCCGAAGGCTGTGACCTTCTGTCTAGGCTCCTCCCTAGCGGTTCTCTTCGGGTTGAGCCTTGATAGCAGCGTTGTTCTCCATTGTTGGCTGCCGATCTGTCTGGAGGGAGAACCGACTAGGACTGAACCTATGGAGGCGGCATAGGGAGAACCTCCATACGCTGCAGGCCTTGGACTACTGTGGCCAAAGCTTGAACTTGTTGTACTAGAACATTGAATTTCTCCGGTTGGACTTGGGGGACCGGGTCCACCGGAGGTCTTGGCGGTGAATTCTGGATTGAGTGTCCAGGACTTAATGCAGGACGCCGGGAGGCGTTGGAAGCTCCTTTACTCCTTAGCTTCATAGTCGCGACTCGGGCCCTTCCTCTAGCGCCAACTGTTGCTGGAAATTGGACCCGGGGGCGACCGTTGGCTGAGAAGGAGGAGTTCCGGCAAGAGTGGCGGGTGGCGGTACGTCAGCGGGCTGCGTCTTCCGAGGGACCTGCAAGAAGCCGGTGGCCGGGGTTTCCAATGCCGGCCCTCCGATGGTTAAGTCAGATGGGGCTTTTGTGGAGAAAGAGAGAATTCTGCATATAGAGATTAGAGTTAGAGCCCCCTTTCTGAAGGGGGGTTCCCCTTTTATAGGAGGGGTACCGGGTTACCTGTGATTCGACTAAGCAAATTAAATGAGTTACCGTCATGATTGAGCATGATCGTGTAAATTAATGCGCTGCCGTGGAGGGCGAGACTGGAGCCATTGAGTTGTTGTGGGTGATCGGGCGTAGTCGAGTGAGTCAACTGGTTGCCGTGGGGAGGCCTGAGATTTTGAGTAGGTCGGAGATCCATGGAGACCGCGCGCATTAATTGTTGGGTAAGCCGGAGATCAGTGGAGGCCATGCACATTAATTGTTGAGTAAGTCGGAGGTCTGTGGAGCCCATGCGCATTAATTGCTGACAGTTGTTCGGAGCATGGACCCTGGTCATGTCGCGGTATGGCTGACGAGCGAAGCATGGTGCAGTGAGGTTGCCGCAGGGTGTGGCCGAAACGTGTGAACGGAAAGGTCGACCTCTTGAGGTCGGCTTGGTGTTTTGAGGTCGGGGATGTCGAGGTCGGGCGCCTCGGGGTCGGGCACCTCGAGGTCGGGCGCCTCTGGGTTAGGCACCTTAAGGTCAGGCACCTCCAGGTCGGGCGCTATCAGGTCGGGCGCCTCCAAGTCGGGCGCCTCCAGTCACGTGCTGGCGATGCGTTCATGTGTTTTGGGGCGATCCATTTTTCTCCCAACAATCTATAATTAGAGGAAAGCCATCATCCTGTGAGATAGATGCCATCAATCTGAAGGAAGTCTAGCATCGAGTTGATATATTCTACTGTAATGTAGAATGATGTGGCAGGAAAGTCGCCCTTATCATTGATGATGGTAGTGGCATGAATATAGCCTCTACTTAAGGAGCTTTGTAAAGAAACTTAATTTGGAGGCAATGCCACATCCAAAAACCTACGAAGTTCCCTGGGTTAATAATTCCGCGATCCCTGTGAGCCAGAAGTGTCTTTATCATTTTTTTATAGGTAAAGACTACATTTATGAGGCTCGGTGCGATGTTCTCCCCGTGAGTTTCAGCTGTATTCTACTTGGTCATTTTTGGCTCTATGATATAAATGTTACCCGTCAAGAAAAGGAGAACACATATACTCTCAAGATGAATGGGAAAGATAAAAAAGTGAAGAAAGATTGCTGAAGTTTAAAACTTTGCATTTTGAAGTTCATCTCTAGCAGCATTAGAAAATGCAATCTAATACATATCAGTTCAAAGAAAAGCTTCACCAGCGTCAAAATAGTTAAAATATGTATTTATAAATGCTTCCATGATGTTTTGCACTGTGTTAGTTTTCTAACGCATCGTGAATCATCCAAAGCCGAGGTCGTATGAGGAGGTTATTAATAATTTATCGAAGACAACAAACTTTCAGACAACTACGAAAATGCCATTCCACGGCCCATAATTTAAAGGATGACTTTTTGTTTTATTTTTTCAACTTTTGATATTTCTTTCTTCTAACAACTCATGTTAGATGATTTAGGTTTCTAATAGGAGTTAGGAGTCCATTTTTAGTTATTTATTTAATATTTACCCCTTAATTTTCTGTAGGAAACTTGTATCCTAGGGAAGCTAGTGTCTATTTTTATTTTCTTAAATATATATTTTTTTAGAAAACTTATGTCTAAGGGGAAAGCTTAGTATCTTTATTTAGTTATTTATTTAATATTTATTTCTTTATTTTCTTTTGAAAACCTGTATTCTATGGGAACTAGGGATGCCTTGTAGCTGCAGGAGATTTTATCTATAAATGCTGAAATTAATCTAGATTTCTAATTTATTCTTATCTTTTGAGATTAAGTTTATCTAGTAGATTGAGTTTATCATTATTTCTTATCTTTATCTAGTTGATAAAGTCTATCTAGTTGATGAGGCCTTGTTTTTAGATATTTATCTTTCTTTTTTATTTTTTTGGTTACATTGGTAGCTTACACACACCTAGTGTGAGCACAGTCCGACACTAGAATAGAAAGCAAGCGAGACAAAACATAGTTGTGGGTCTCCCAGATAAAATCTCTAGCATAGTGAGCTACATAGGATGCGACCAAATCTGCAGTGATGTTGGCCTCTCTGAATATATAGGTAGCCCAGAAGGCTACGCATTTGCCTAAGAGTCGGCAAATGTTATAGATCAGCCGCATCCTCCTGACGGCACTGTCAGGACTTAAGATTCTCTCGATCACCGTAGCAGAGTCTCCCTCAAGTAGGATACAATCTGCCTCCAGCAACCACTTGGCATAGGAGAGCCCCTCCCATGAAGCTTTGACCTCAGCACTAGTGATGGACTGATTAAAGATACGCCGACCACCGGTAGCCACTAGTCTAGCCTACTTATCTCTAATGACAAAACCGATACCACAACATCTATCCTCTTTGACACTGCCGTCGAAATTCACCTTGAAAAAACAAAGAGGTGGGGGCTCCTAGAAGATGAGCAAAAGCCTAGACCCTACTAAAGCATAGCAAGAACCTCAGATTTTTCTAGCCAATCCAAGGTACGACAACACAGTGGCATTAAAAACCTTCATTGCATGAAGTAGGGCCCTATCTATCACCACTCTCGGAAGAGCACCTCTATCCTCAAATACGTGGATGTTCCTATTTAGCCAGCAGTGGTAGGCTAGATAGGCTGCCTGAATCTCTTGCTCCAGGAGTCCAGGTCTCCGAGAGGACTCTGCCAAGAAGATCAGAAAATCCTCCGTCGATGACCATCCCCGATGCAGACCAATGGAAGTCGATACGCACTTTCAGATCTGAATAGCCCGCTGGCAGCCGAATAGGGCATGGTATATAGACTCCTCTACCACCTAGTAAGCCCAACATCTAATGGGGATGTTCATGTTAGAAGTATGCCCTAGAAGTCAATGTGGCTGATGCATATTTGCAATATAGCGCACAAATATATAGTTTGACTCTTATTAATAAATAAGATTGGGCAATTTTGTTTATTATTCATGTTTGTATATGTCCATGAATCGTCCAAGAAATTAATTTCGTCCAAGAAATTAATAGATGATGACACATATTCTCAATGAGTTGAGAATTAGAGGCATGCATTGTAAGGGATTAATTTCTAAATGCTCCTGATCGATGGATCCATCACAAGAGACGGTGATTGATCCGTTGAGATTAGTGCACAGATAACTTAGTTGGATGAACGAGTCTCGAGTCCACGGTGTAGAGATACTGGAGTGATTATGCAAGTACTTGTTAGAGAACAAGGTACTGAGCCTGACCAAAGAAAGTAGTCACATGGATGTCTATCCACTCGTTAGTGACTGCTTATGCTGCAGTTGTATGACTGGTCCTTTGACCTGCGATGCCTTAGCTATTCACTATGAGGTTGCTGTAGTTTGACG
>JAOXJJ010000757.1:53719-67019 GCA_025769935.1 Phoenix roebelenii
CGCCGCCCACCGACTCGCACCGGAGCTCCTCCCCCTCGGCCGAGTGGTCACCCCCGGGTCCAATTTCCAGCAACATCTAGTATCACTCTATTGGATATAGAGGTGGAGAGAAAAGGATAATTATCATGTTACTTCTCATTACATCACTTCTTAAACCATTAAAGATGACTTTAAGAGGACTTATACAGTTACATGTTGTCCCTTAACTTGTGTCCCCTTACTAATGCATTCTACCATCCCAAAAGATATAGCTACTAATTAGGCTACATGGAATTTCGGTAGACAATACTTGGAAACTCCAGGAGACATATTCATGATCACTACCAATGATGACTTGACCTGTTCATTACAATTTGGTTTAATGTCCAATAGCATGACAGCCTTTTTGTTACACATATTGTTTAAGGTAATCTTTCACTCGAGTGTAGGTGACCTCTGGGTACAACTGAGAAGCCTCTTCCCCTTCATCTCCTATCTCGAAATTTGTCAAGCAACCTTCATACAAAACATGGTAGTAATGCCCAAGTCCTACCTGTGAAGCATAGTCTTGACCTGAAAAGGTGGGTAGCGAAGGCAAGCTATAATTTATGCAAGGCACAAGAATGATGCTAGTAATCAAATATCATAGGTGCAAGCCTGCAACTAAGTAGTAGTACAAACTCCGTTGCCCTAATTTAGGAATTATTATTGTACTGAATGATGGTTACTCATATGAAGTCCATGTTGAATAATTACTAATACTGATGCCTAATTGGGATGCCCACTTCTTCAGCATTCCTTCGATTTCAAAGTATTTTTCATGAACTGTTCCTCTATGGTCATTTTCTTATGGTCCTCCTCCTCCTTAATGATGAAGATATAAATCAAAATGAGAATATTGGTATTGAAGGAATTTTTACCATGTAAAAGTGCATGATACAGAATTTTATTCCAACCCGTCTGATTGTCTATTGAATTCTATTGTTCATGAGTTTCAGTATATCTTAGAGTTCATTCGCTTATTGTGCTGGTGATTTGATGGCTTAAATCACTAAAGTCGTTTTTTTTTTTCGTTACTATATTGTCATCAGTAAAATCATAGCATTATAGCAACTTCTGATTTCTGTTAATTTAATCCTAATCCTACCTTTGAGGTTAGTGAGAAAGTCTTCCACTGAAATACTGTTCTTGCTTAGTTCTTTGCCAATGAGCTCCCCCCATGCCTCAACTACCTCCCTTTGTGAGAGGATGTTTTCTGGTGGCCGGTTTTGTTGAGCATGCGGGGGTCGTCGATCGTCTTGATGGTGTACATTGCTATGTCATCCTCGTCCACAAAAATTGCTGTCACAAAATCAAATGGATATTAAAGAATCCTCAACCAGAAATCTCAGTTTTGAGGTTTGAGGTTTGTTTTATAGGCCTTTTATCTCAGTGAAAATTCGCAACTTCTATACTGAAAATTTAAGGACATTAAAAGAAACGGTATACCCCTTGTTATGCATGGATATGGATCCTCAATGGTATGTAGTTTGCACCATAGAGTTCAGTGCAGCGCTTGATGGCTGCCATTAGGAGATGGCTAACTATCAAACAAGGTGCCCTTATGCATCGTATGCGGCTATCAAAAGAAAGACGACCATCCATCTCCTAACGGCATCCATCAGAGTGTTGTATTGGACGCGCACCACAAAGAATTCTAGATCTTTATGCACAAGATGAGACACCTTCTTTTTTTTTTTTTTTTTTTTTTTTGCTAGAGCGGATCATACACACCCAAAAAGATAAAAAAAATAGCAAATCTTGAAGTGCTTTAGGCAGCTTTTTTTTTTTTTTCTCCAACCCAAAGAGCCTCGAAGCCACCTAATCCGTGGCCTGTTTGTCTCCCTGTATGAGGACACACCTTAGAAAAAAAAAAAATAAAGGTGGGGGGACCAACCACCATACCTTTCACGTTTCCGTCTCCAAGCAAGCCGACACTGTCTCTTGATGGAACAATATTCCCTGGTTGGCACAGGCCTCCAACAAAGTAACCTGCAAAACAATTAGCAGAGACGTAGGTGAAGGGGATTGCAGCATCGTCTATGGCATTTCTCACCACCATTTTGTCATCAAACGTCACTCTTCCGGGGGCTATCGCATGACTCATCCTTGCAGGATCCGTCCCAAACTCTGAAGGCAGGAAGCGCTGCAAAATATGTTGTCTTACATATATATGTGACTAAAATCTTAATTGAGCTCAGAATGGATTTATAATTTGGAGTATAAGTTTGTGTGGCATGGTGCACTCTTTGAGAAATATTTAAAGAAGCCAGTGATGCAACTGTAACTTGGAATTTTACTCTTCAAAATTTCTCCACCACGCCATTATATAAATCCATACATAGAAGCAAGATTAAGGTTATATTTGAGTAATTGTATGATTTTTCAAGATAATATAGGTGTCATGTCATATTTTAGAGTCCAATGTAAGCAATTTTGATTTCAAAGCTGGTGAGGGCCCTCAAGTTGAAAGTGGAACACAACAGAGTGCTCATGTTCCAGAGTGCTCGACAACGTAAAAGAAGTAGAGTTTCAGCATCTTCAAATAGAAATGCTCTTCCTAAGCCTCGGAAGAAAGCGAGGGCAGCTTCTACTTCCGTTCCCGCTGGGGCGAGAGGATCTGGGGCTGGATCATCGTCGGCGGCCCGGGAGAAGGCCCCATCAGCCGAGCGCGCGAGCTCGGCTTCCGGAGGGGCGCCTGAGTCGGCGCCTCCGGCCTGCCCCGCTCCCACTGCTCAATGGGCAGGCCAGACCGTCATCCGTTTGCGGCGATCGAGGCCCGAGCCGAGCAGGGGTCCCGGAGTTCCGAGTGCACCTCGGGCCACCGCTTCAAGTTCTGCTGGTCCCAGCTCGTCCGGGGCTGGAGGACGTCCCGGGAAGGGACCTGCCGAACCGGGATCCCGGCTCACGAGGACAGCTCGACCCTCTAGGATGCTGATGTCGCGTGCACAATCTTCCACCGCGCGATGCTTCCGATCGACCGAGCCAAGTTCGAGGCCCTCAGCCTCGAAGAGATCGTCGACCAAACTTACCGTAATGCCGTTCGGGTAAGTTATTTTTTTTACTTTGCTTTCAGCCATCAGCATTTCCCTTATGCTTACTTATCGTCTTTTTCCTTGCAGCATTTTTACGAGATTGATACTCTGGTGTTCATCGCCTCGGGATGCCAGAACGAGTCTCGACGATTCCAAAAACAAATAGAGTCGGCCGAGAAGAGGCTTGCGGAGTTCGAGGCCGAGTTGGCCGAGGCCCTCGCGCGGAGGGAGGCCACCGGGGCCGGGTGGCTTGCGATCGTCAGCAAGCTCGAGGAGGAGAGAGCCGTCCACTCCCTGACGAGATCCGAGTTGCGCGCTGCCGAGGCGCGACTCGTGGAGGCCTGCTCCGAAGCTGCGGTGCACAAGTATGAAGGCGGAGTCCTCGGCCTAAAGATCGAGCAGCTCGAGGCCCGAGAAAAGAGGGCGCTCGAGCAAGCCTAGAATGTCGTGGAGCTCTTCAAGGAGTCGGAAGAGTTCTGCGACATGCTCGAGGAGGAGATCGTCGGCGGGTTCCTCCGGAGCTTCGAGAACTTCAGGTGGCAGATAGCGTGGTTCTGCCCCCAGCTCGATCTTTCGGGGATCCGGCCGAGATCGGGGCTCGGCGATGATGGCGAGTCTGATGTGCCCTCGCCACTTG
This sequence comes from Phoenix roebelenii, assembly GCA_025769935.1. Lineage (NCBI taxonomy): Eukaryota > Viridiplantae > Streptophyta > Magnoliopsida > Arecales > Arecaceae > Phoenix > Phoenix roebelenii. The sequence goes on from JAOXJJ010000757.1 coordinate 57,410, forward strand.
AAGAGGGAGAGGAGGGCGAAATCGAGGCCGCCGAGGCAGAGGTCGGGGCTGCCGAGACAGAGACCGGGGGAGAAGCCGCCGAGATCGAGCAAGTCGCTCGAGCGACTCCCGCTGAGGGGACCCCTGAAGTTGCCGACTGAGTTGTATCCTCCCCTATCGAGGAAGGTCCTGAATCCGTCCCCACCGAGGTCCCCCAGGTGATCATCGTGGATGACCCTGGCGCTGACGAGGCCGAAGCCCCGTAGGAGTTGTTTTTCTTTTTTTCTCTTTTGTTGTAAGCAAGGTCGGTTCCTAAATTTGTTGTAAGGCCGACCTCAATCTTGTACTTTGGCCTTCGGGCTTTTATTAATAAAATATTTCTTTTACAAATTTGTTTTTCCTTCTTTCTTTTGCGCAATACATAATCGTTCAAGTTGAACTCTTCCCGGTGAATTCTTTTAAACGTTCAAACTCAGCCAAGTTCTCAGACGTTGGCTTAGGTGTAGAGCGTATTCGCTAAGGTATCGAGGTTAGCGATGATAAGGACGAAATTTTAGGCGCCAGGCTCAAGCTATAGGGAAATTCGCTAAGTCCTTGAGCTCGGCCGAATTCGTAGACTTAAGTTCCGTGGACTTAAGTTTCAACCACGCTTGCCAAGTCAAATTTCCGTCGACGAATTTCTCTAATAAGTCTTTGGGCTCGGCTAAGTGCGTAGACTTTGGTTCCATAGGCCTAGACTTAAATCGCGTTCGCTAAGTGAAGCTCCAAGCTCTGACTTTGGAGAAGTCCTCTGAGTTTTCAAGCTTGGATCTGAATCTTGCCAAGTCCTCGGGCTCGGCTTGTGCATTGAGCCTGGACCTCGAATCCTGAAGAGGTTTCGTCGGCCCTTTAAATTTGTCTTCTGGACAATTTTAGCCAAGTTTTCGAGTTTAGCTTTCCAGACGTTAGCTCACAAAAGGTTTTGAGGTCGGTCTCTAGGGAGATCATGGACTGAAGTCGCGTTGCCTCCGAGACCTTTATGGTAGTAGATCTCAGGCTTGGCCGAGGTGCCAACAAGTAGAGTCGGAATTTTATGGTAAGTGCCTCGGCACTTCCGAGCTTGACCAAGGTATCGAGGGTCGAGGTAGTTGCTGTCAACTAGCAATGGGAAAGGCATGCCTGGGGTAGGGAAGACCCGGGCTCATAGTTGACTCGAAGAAACATCCCGACCTTGGTCGGGGAAAGTTCCAAGTTTAATCAGAGAATTGTCGACGATATGAGTAAATAAATGTAATGGAGCAAATGTCGGGTAAAATGTACCTTCTGCACTGTCGGAGTCAGGCGCCCCATGCTGAGGTAGGTAGCTTCGCTCTTTGGCTAGCTTTTGAGGGTGCTCTTTTGCCTGGGATCCACTTTAGGGACACCGGCATATTGGGAGATGTAGCTGTCGTTGGAGATCTGTGTAGACGTCGCTCTATTGTCGTTCTCGAACATTTCGGGAGGCCGCAAAGGTACTATCCCATCTTCCCGAGGTCGAGGGAGCTTGGGCTCACTGTCGACTTATCGGAGCATCTCGACCTTAGTCGAGGAGGCACTATGGGGGGCCACGAAGGTACTATCCCGTTGTCGATGTCGAGCACCACGGAGGATCGCGAAGGTACTACCCCGTCTTTTCGAGATCGAGGGAGCTTGGGCTCACTGTCGACTTATCGGAGCATCTTGACCTTAGTCGAGGGATCGTACGCAAGGTCGAGGGATCTGGGAACGTACTGTCGACCTGCGATGCTTCCCGAGGTCGAGGGGTCTGGGCACACACTATCGACACCCGGGGCATCCTGACCTTAGTCGGGGAGGCGCTACGGAGGGCCGCGAATGTACTACCCCATCTTTCCGAGGTTGAGGGAGCTTGGGCTTACTGTCGACTTATCGGGGCATCTCAACCTTAGTCGAGGGATCGTGCGCAAGGTCGAGAGGTCTGGGCACGCGCTATCGATACTTGGGGCATCCTGAACTTTGTCGGGGTCTTTAAGGGAGATCGAGACCGAGCTCGATGTCGTCATGGTGGGGCATTCCAGGCTTGGCTGGGGCATCCGAGCTTGGTCGGGCATTCGAGCTTGGTCGGGCATCCGAGCTAAGTCGGGTAGTCTAAAGATCACAAATATTCTAATATTAGGAGAAACAAACATGATTAAGAGAAAACTGTAGATGAGTTATCGTAAGAAGAAGATGGGACTCGTGTTCCCGATCACCAACGACCCCTTAGGGCTTCACTGATAGTATATCCGGAGATTTTCGAAATTCCAGCTTCATGAGATAAGGGTCCCTTCGAGGGATTTCAGCTTGTGTGCTCCGGGTCGCTGAACTCACGCAATCTGGTAAGGTCGTTCCCAATTTTGGGCTAGCTTTCCCTGCTCGGTTGGCTAAGAAGCTTCAGCTCTTCTAAGGACGAGATCCCCTACTTTGAAGAGCTTAGCCTTGACTTTGGAGTTGTAGTACCAGGCCGTCTTTTGCTGGTATCTCGCCATACAGGCTCAGACGACTTCCCTTGCCTCTTCAACAAGGTCCAAGTTGTTTTTGAGCTGGAAAGAGTTGGTGTCGGCGTCGTAGTGCTCCGCCCTCGGGGAGGGAAGCCCGATTTTCAGGGGGATAACAGCCTCCGTTCCGTAGGCCATGTTGATGGGGATCTCGCCCGTGGGTAGCCAAAACGTGGTCCGGTAGGCCCAGAGAACGTTGTATAAGTCCTCAACCCACTGTCCCTTGGACCGATCGAGCCTGGCTTTGAGCCCCTCCAAAATAATACGGTTTGTTACTTCGATGTCTCCGTTTTTTTATGGATGGGCGACCGAGGTGAAGCGGTGGTCGATGCCGAGCTCGGAGCAGAATTCTCTGAATCAGACATTGTCGAATTGACGGTCATTGTCAGATATGAGGATGCGGGAGAGTCCAAATCTACAGATTATTGACTTCCAGATAAAATTCCGCATCTTTTGCTCGATAATCCGGGCCACTGGCTTGGCCTCGACCCACTTGGTGAAATAGTCGATGGAGACAACCAGAAACTTTCTTTGCCCAGTTGTAAGGGGGAACGGCCCCAAAATATCAATTCCCTACTGGGCAAATGGCCAGGAGGCACTGATCGAAGTCAGCGGGGCTGAGGGTCGGCGCTGGATGTTGGCGTTCCGCTGGCACCGGTCGCATCTCCGGACGAAGTCCGTTGCATCCTTCTGGAGTGTAGGCTAGTAGTATCCCTGACAAAGGATCTTGTGGGCTAATGCTCGGCCTTCCAAATGATTTCCACAGATTCCTTCGTGGACCTCTCGCATGGCAGAGTCCGCCTCTGACGGGCGGAGACACCTGAGGAGGGGAGAGGTAAAGGATCTGCAGTAGAGTTTGCCCTCGTACAACACTTATCGGGAGGCGAGACATCTGATTCGGCGAGACTCCAGCTCATCGTTGGGCAGAACTTCATCTTTCAGATAACTGATTAGCTCGTCCATCCAGCTCGGCTCGGTCTCGACGTAGAGGGTCGGCTCAGGCTCCTCTGTACTGAGCGTTTGGAGATATTCGTGCATTGTTGCTTTGGGTAGCTCGCTCATGCGGGAGGTCGCCAATTTTGACAGTTGGTCCGGCCTCAGGTCTTACGACCTTGGAATATGTTGAATGCTAAAGGAGCTCAGAGCAGAGGTGAGGCCCCGCACCTTCTGGAGGTATTTCTGCATCACGGGCTCTCTGGCTTCAAAGTCTCCCAGGATCTGGCTCACAACCAGTTGGGAGTCGCTAAAGACCCTTCGGTCCTTCACCTCCAGCTCCTTTGCCAATTTGAGCCCGACGATGAGTGCCTCGTATTCCGCCACATTGTTAGAGGCAGGAAACTCAAGGCGCAAATCCTGTTTCACAACTACTCCATCTGGACTGGTGAGGATGAGGCCTGCTCCACTATCCCCCGAGTTCAAGGAGCCGTCAACATGTAGAGTCCATGACCACCCCGGATCTCCTCCGCTGGCGCGGATGCGGGCTCGGGCTCGTCCGGCATAGTGCACTCAACAATAAAGTCAGCGAGTGCCTGGGCCTTAATTGCTGGCCTCGGTCGGTACTCGAGGTCAAACTCTCCGAGCTCGACTGCCCACTTCGTGATTATCCCAGCCCGGTCCGACCGCTGCAAGATTTGCTTTATGGGCTGATCGGTCAGTATGGCGACTGTGTGGGCTTGGAAATTGGGCCGGAGTCTTCGAGCTGAGATGACCAAGGTGTAGATGGTTTTTTCTATTTTTGAATATCGGGTCTCAGCATCCCTCAGGACCCGGATGTTGTAGTACACTGATTTTTGAAGCTTATCCTCTTCTCGGACCAGGATCGAGCTTACTACAACCGGGGAGACCGCTAGATAGAAGTAGAGGAGCTCACCCTGCCGGGGTTTTGTAAGAAGTGGAGGGGAAGCGAGGAGACACCTGAGGTCCTCGAAAACCTGCTGACATTCCTCCGTCCACAAGAAATTCTTAGGGCGCTTGAGGACTATGAAGAAGGGGAGGCATCTCTCGGCGGACCTCGAAACAAATCTTCCTAGGGCTGCAACCCGGCCAGTGAGCCGTTGTACCTCCTTGACCATCCCTGGCAACGCCTTCTCTTGTAGTGCTCGGATCTTCTCGGGATTTGCTTCGATTCCGCGCTGGGTGACTATGAAATCGAAAAAAATTTTCGAGGTGACTCCGAACGCACACTTAACAGGGTTGAGCTTCATCCGATATTTTCTCAGTGTGGAGAATATTTCATTGAGATCAGCCACATGATCCTCCACCATCCGGCTCTTCACCAGCATGCCGTCCATATAGACCTTCATATTTCGGCCTATTTGATTTTTAAAGATTTGGCTGACCAACCTTTGATAAGTTGCTCCAGCATTTTTCAAGCCGAAAAGCATCACTTTGTAGCAATAAGTGCCCCCGTCGATGATGAAAGCTGTCATCTTCTCATCTTCGGGCGCCATCCAGATTTGGTTATACCCGAAGAAGGCATCCATGAATGTCAACAGTTGATGCCCCGAGGTGGAGTCTACGAGCTGGTTGATGCTGGGGAGCAGAAAGTTATCCTTTGGGAAGGCTTTATTCAGGTCAGTGTAGTCCACGCACATACGCCATTTTTTGTTGAATTTCTTGACGAGAACTATATTGGCGAGCCAGTCTGGGTAGGATATCTTCCGGATAAAGCCGGCCTTGAGAAGCTTGTCTACTTTCTCGGCTGCTGCTTGCTGTCGCTCTAGGGCAGAGCCTCGCTTTTTCTACCGCACAAGCTTGCAGGTTGGTTTCACTTGAAGTCGGTGAACCACGACCTCCAGATCTATCCCCAGCATGTCGGCGGGCGACCAGGCAAAGACGTCCATGTTGGCTCGCAGGAACTCGATCAAGCATCCTCTTTCACGGGCGTCCAGGCCGGAGTCAACCTGCACGGTTAGCTCAGGGCAATCTTCCTGTAAAGGAATCTGGGTAAGAAGCTCACCAGGCTCTACCCGCTCCTTTCGTGGGCCATCCCGTGCTTCCAAAGTTTCGATGGAGAGCACCTGGTCTGTTGTCGGAGTTGAGGCCTCGGTCGGTCGCCTTGCTTTGTGGGTTGCCATGTAGCATCGCTTCGCTACCGTTTGGTCCCCACGAACTTCGCCCACTCCTTGGCTGGTGGGGAATCGCATGAGCAAGTGGCAAGTTGAGACTACGGCTCAGAGGGCATTGAGCCCTGGTCGTCCAAGGATGGCGTTGTACGCCGAGGGCAGATGGACCATGAGAAAGTCCATCCTTACGGTGCTTTCTCGAGGGGGGAGGCCGACCGTGACTATGAAGCTGATCTCACCCTCGACTGGGACTGAGTCCCTAGTAAATCCAACCAGAGAATCATTCATTCTCCGGAGTTGGCCTTCTATCATCCCCATTTTTCGGTAAGCATCATAATACAAAACATTCGCCGAACTTCCATTATCTACCAAAACACGCTTTACATCAAATTTATTTACAATCATGGAGATGACCACAGCGTCATCATGAGGAGTCTCAACTCCTTCCAAGTCCTCGTCCGAGAACGAGATGGTTTCAGAGGTGCGCAAGCGCTTTGGGGGGACCCTTTCCTCGACAGGTCCTCCGACCGAGGTTCCACCTCCAATTGTGTTGATGGTGCCGGCAATGGGTCTGTTGGCATTTGGATCTTTGGGCTGTGTAGTGTTCTCCGCTAGCCTCCTTTCCTCACGCCGGTTGCGCACAAACCGATTGAGTACTCCGTGGCGGATGAGCGACTCGATCTCATCCCAGAGCTGGAAGCAATCCTCCGTGTTATGCCAAGCTCCGGGGTCCCGCATCGAGGGTGGGGGCCGAAAGTAATTCCGACCCTGAATTTCCATCAGGATCTCCATCCGAGGAGCATTAAGGGGAGTGTAATTCTCATACCTCCCGAGAGTACTCGCAGCCGCACCGGAGATCTCGATCTTGGCAGGGACCTCGGTCGGGGCTGCCCCCGGGGCCGAGGTGGACTCCTCAGCCGAGGAAGGTTCCTGTTCCGGCGAGGGGATTGGCTTTTAGGACTACCGCACTCCTCGTGGCGTCTCTTTTGCTTCTTGGAAGTCGGCTCGGTCATGCTTCGCCTGGAAGTAATGGCCTTATCGGCCTTCGCATACTTTCGAGCTCGGACGAGCATCTCTGTGAAGTCGGCGGGGAAACTCTTCTCGATGGAGAAGATGAACCTATAGGACCGAGCCCCAGTCTTTAGTGCTGACATGGATATCGACTGGTCGAGCTCGCGAACCTCCTAGGTTGCGGCGGTGAAGCGATCGAGATAGTCCTTGAGGGACTCTCCCTCCCTTTGTTTGATGTCAAGGAAGGAGTCCGAAGTCAGCCGCTGACGTCGGCTAGCAGCAAAGTTGGTGGTGAACTACCTGCCGAACTGCTCAAAGGAAGATAGTATACTGGGCTTTAGTCCGAAAAACCAAAGCCGATCCGCTCTCCGAAGCGTCGCTGGGAAGGCCTTGCAGAGCATAGCCTCCGAGGACCCTTGCAACGCCATGAGGGCTCGGTAACTCTCCAGATGGTCGAGGAGGTCGGTCGTGCCATTGTAAGGCTCCACCTGGGGCATTTTAAACCTCGATGGGATCGGCTCATCCTCGATCTGGCGGAAGAAGGGGGACTTGGTCATAAATTCGAAGTCACCCTCGCATCTCGCTTTCCTGCTGTGGAGCGCCTCAATCTGGCGCTCGAGTTTTTCGACCTTCTTGTCGAGCTCTCCGCTCCGGGGGTCCACCACAGTAGTTTGCTCTGGCGCAAGTTATCCCGGAATCGACTCGGCTTCCGATGGCTGTGGGCCGTTGCCCAGGCCCCTCGCTAAGGGTTCCCTCCGGGGGGATGCTTGAGCTGAACCCTGGCAGCAGCATCGCTCCTTGTTGTTGGCATGTGAGGAGCCGTGGAGGTTTTGGCCCTGGGGTGCCGGTCCGTTCGGAGGAGGCACTGATAGGATCTGGGCCTGCAGAAGCGGCGCCGGTGGGGCTCCCTCATGTTGCAAACCTTGGACGGCCGCGGCCAAGGCTTGGACCTGCTGCACCAGGATGTAGAACTGTTCCGGCTGAACTTGCAGGGCTGAACCAGCCGGAGGTGACGAATTCTGGACGGAGTGTCCCGAACTTGGTGGGAGACGCCGGGAGGCATTAGAGGCTCCCTTGCTTCTCAACTTCATGGCCGTGACTCGAGCCCTTTCTCTAGCGCCAACTGTTGCTGAAAATAGGACCCGGGGGCGACCGGTCAGCCGAGAAGGAGGAGCTTCAGCGAACACTGGCGGGCGTCGGTCCGTCGGCGGGCGACGTCCTCTGGTGAACCTGCAAAAAAGCCGGTGGTCGGATTTTCCAGCGCCGGCCCTCCGATGCCTAAGTCAGAAGGTGGGGCAAGTGTATATGAGGAGAAGCAATTTGTATCCAGAGTTTTTTGTCTCCCAGCCCTCCCTAAAATGGAGGAGTTCTCTTTTTATAGAGGGGCGCTGGGTTACCTGTGATGTGATGGGGCGAGGTTGTCGTACAACTGAGCACGTCGCATGAATTGGTGCATGATCAGGTGAATTAATGCTTTGCCGTAGGAGATGAGGTCGGAATCAGAAAGTTGTCACGGCCGACTGGACGCAGCCGAGCTGACTTGCCGTGGAGGGTTGGAGATCCGTAGATAGCAGGTGACACGTGCATTAATTGTTGAGTAAGTCGGAGGTCTGCAGGAGCCATGCGTGATGATGGTTGAGTAAGCCGGAGTCGTGCATTAATTGTGAAGTAAGCCAGAGATCTACAGAGGCTGCGCGCATTAAATGCTGAGGGCGATGGCAGGGTATGGTCTCTGATCGGGCTACAGAAGGATGTGACCGCAGTAGGTGAATGGCGAGGTTGGACTTTCGAGGTGGCGAGCTCCGAGGTCAAGAGCTCCAAGGTCGAGCACCTGGTCGGGCGCCGGGTCGGGAGCTCGGAGGTCGGACGTATCCGGGGTCAAGCGCATCCGAGGTCGAGAGTTCAGGTGCCCCTGATCACATGTTCGGTGATATGCTCACGTGCTTTGGGGCGATTTGTATTACCCCAACAGCTACTATTGTAAATACTCAGTGATTCTCATTTGTATGGTATAGCAAAAGTTAATAAAACTTTTCTTTTAGTTCCACCTTTGTAGTTTGCTTTCTCTGTGCCCGAGTTTGCCCCATCAAACTAATACCTGATGAATAACTCCCCTTCTACTACCACTAGAACGTGTGCTTTCCACTTTTCCTCTAGTGCTCCCTTCGGTTTTTTGGATCTCCAACAAGGGCCTCTACTTCCTACCTAACCCTCAGACTCACAAGCAGTACTGTGATCGTCAGATCTGCTCCCTTCTCTGTCGATTTTTCAAAAGCCTGCATCTTCTCCACCACCGGCTTCTTCTCGTCCATCAGCTTTTTCTATTCCTACTTCTCTTGAAGTCAGACAGCCATTCCAACCTAATGGCAGTATTTAATGGCTCAGTCCAGCCCTCTTTCCCCATGTTAGATGGGAAAATTTTTGATCGTTCGTGTATCCAAATGAAGGTTCTCTTTGGTTATCAGGAAATTCTTGTTGCTGTGGAGGTTGGAGTTGCTGAACTTGAGAAGCCTACCAAGAGAACATGAAGAAGGACCGGAAGGTATTATTTCTCATTCATCAAGGTCTCAATGACATAGTGCTTGAGAAGATCTCAAGGCAACTATAATAAAGTATGGGATATTTTAAAACGGTCCTACAAAGGAGTCGAGAAGGCTAGAAATGTGAGACTTCAAATTTTGTGACCTCAATTTGAGCTTTTGCAAATAGAAAATGCTGAAACTATTTCTGCCTGTATATCTCGAGTATTGGCCTTGACAATTCAAATGAGAGCAAATGAAGACAAGATCGAAGAACTTGTCCTGGTGGAAAAGATCTTGCGAACATTAACAGCAAGATTCGAACCACAATGACAGTGCATAAGTTAACAGGCTCACTAGAAATTCATAAGCAACGGTTGAATAAAAAAGGTGAGAGAGAGACCGATCGAGCAAGCTGTCCGAAGCCAAGCTTCCATTGTCACGCCCCGAGCCCGAGGCGCGGCAGACGCCGCACGCCCGCACGGTGGGCCGCACAGGCGTGCAAGGCATCGGATCATATCAA
>JAOXJJ010000757.1:85551-146703 GCA_025769935.1 Phoenix roebelenii
TCCGAACCACTATAAAATTTTCTTGTGTTTGCATTGGCTATTTGTCTCTTCCGCTCTCCTTGTCAAGTAATCTATTTGACCTGCTTGTATCAGATTTAGTCAATTACTAATTAAGTTTTTAATTAGTCAATAATTTATTAAAATCCAATTCACCCCCCCTCTTGGGTTGTCTCCTTAGGCAACAATAGTTTTTGGAAGATTTTCTTTCTTTGCAACCATGGTCATAGGGGTGACGCGTAAGGCTGAAAGCTTCAAGCATTCTTCGGAGAGGTCGTAGGTGCGAGACCAAAGACTCTTAAGGAATTAGTGCGAGCCTTCTTTTGAAGGTGAAAAATGGAGGGGTGCAGCTTCAAAACTAATGTGCTACGAATAAGAAAACAATTGCGCTAATGTGCAACGGCAAAAGCCGTTGCTTGTTCTTTCATGCCTTGCGCTTAATCCGTAGCTTGTTCGCCCTGGGCGTGCTAGCGCACTATGGCTTTGATGCTGGAGTTTGCTGGGTGGGAGAGAAGCAAGTTGAACCTCTGATCGACCCGAACACATCAGTTATCCCTTCAGGTTAATTTCTACTTTTAATTCAGATTTTTGTTGTGCTATTTTCATCTCATATATGCTTGTCTGGCTTGCCTATAAATCATGCCACCTCCAACTCCACTTCTCTTCTCTCTCTCTCTCTCTCTCTCTCTCTCTCTCTCTCTTCACCACCTATCTCCTCTAGATAATAAAACCACTCTTTCTCCTAGTTAGGGGTAGCAATAAAAGCTATCAAACCATTTGGGTATAAAAATAAGCACAACAATTTATTGGGTTGGGTTTGGATTCTTAAAACATATTTGAAGTCATAATATGTTAGATTTTTGTTTGGATACATCATACCCAAAAGGCTATTAACTCACCGATATGATGTGAAATTAATCCCATACAAAGGATTTGAGTATAAAAATAAGCACAATAAGCTATTGGGTTGGGTTTGGATTCCGAAATCAGATTCGATGTCATAACATGTCAGATTTGTTTTTAGATACATCCATACCCAAAAGGCTATTAACTCACTGATACGAATTGAAATTGATCCAAAACATATGAATTGGGTGTCAAAATAAGCACAATAAGCTATTGGGTTGGGTTTGAATTCTGAAATCAGATTCGAAGTCATAATATGTTAGATTTCTATTTAGATACATCCATACCCAAAAGGCTATTAACTCACTAATATGATATAAAATTAATCCGACACATAAGATTCGTGTATAAAAATATGCACAATAAGCTATTGGGTTGGGTTGGATTCTGAAATCAGATACAAAGTCGTAATATGTCATATTTGTGTTTAGATACATTAATACCCAAAAGGTTATTAACTCATTGTTTCGATGTGAAATTGATCCGAAATATAGGATTTGGGTATAAAAATACGCATAATAACCTATAGGGTTGGGTTGGGATTCCGAAATTAGATTCAAAGTTATAATATGTTAGATTTTTGTTTAGATACATCCATACCCAAAAGGCTATTAAATCACCGATATGATGGGAAATTAATCCAACACAGGATTTGGTATAAAAATAAGCACAATAAGCTATTGGGTTGGGATTCCAAAATTAGATTCGAAGTCATAATATGCCAAATTTGTGTCTAGATACATCCATACCCAAAGGCTATTAACTCACTAATACGATGTCAAATTGATCTAAAACATAGGGTTTCGGTATAAAAATAAGCACAATAAGCCATTAGGTTGGGCTTGGATTTCGAAATAAGAATCAAAGACATAATATGCCAGATTTGTGTTTAGATAAATCCATACGAAGCAGGAGAAGAAGAAGAAGAAGAAGAAAGGAGAAGAAGAAGCAAAAAGGGAAGGAGAAGGAGAAAAAGAAGAAGAAGAAGGAAAAGGAGAAGAAGAAAAGGAAGGAGAAGGAGAAGGAGGAGGAGGAGGAGAAGAAGCCTTTTCGGGATTCAATAATAGATACAAATATAGAGTTTTAATTGGATTTGGATTTGAATCTAATAAATATATATTATAAATTTGGGTATGTATATGGCCAAACCTGAACCTAACTAGTTGACAGCCCTACCTCTAGCTAGTAGAGTAAGGTAGGGTTAGGCATTTTCGAACACTTGTTTCATATTTTGAACTAGGGTTCCTATTTTTTTTAGGGTAAAGTGTTCCTAAACACACTCTAGCTGACAAGCTAGCAGTAAGTTTGGCTATAGTGAAGCATTTACCAAGCGCGAAGGAAAAGGTCTTTGCAACTTGAGCTATATGCGACTTGAATCATTCCTTGCTTCTTTTCTTATAAGGTTAAAGCCAAGCAGAAATGAATATGTCAGATATCCGTGACTCGATTGGGGTAGTCTCCCTATTCAAAAAAAAATGTTTTTTCTACCAATGCACAAAGAAAATATTTTGTTGCGCTTCAAATTCAAATAAAAAAAAGACATTAGAAAGACAAGAGCGAGTGTTCAAACTTGCAAAACCAGTCCATGGCCATACAAGAGACCTGATTTGGGTTCTTTAGGCTCACTAATGGCTTTCTCAAGTAATTATTCCGTAAGTAGTCGCCCGCCATGGAATTGCTAAAGAAAAAGATAGAGTACAAATGGGAAGAGGTCTATCGATAGGTCCTACTTAATGGTTGAGGATCAAGCCGCTTAGAGCGCTTTCTCATCTTGAAGATTCTTTTGGCATTCGACTAGTCATTACATCCATGCTTACTCTTTTTTACTCCTTTCTGCATGGAGTTTAAGCCCATGAGGCCCAACTTAGATGACTTGTGCAGGTCTGATCAGGGCTTGATTCCGGTATATTTTGAGTTTTTTTTGGGCTAATGTGGATGTATCATTCATGTCGGGTACAAATATATCCAAAAAAGTCAAAAATAATAAGTCTCGGAGTGCACCGAGTAATCTCCTCTTTCCTAGCCACAGGATCTCTCCAGAATGGTTAGCCACATACGAGACTACCCAATCTGCTGCCCTGTTGACCTCATGATACACGTGCTTTGCCTGCATCCCACCATTGATCATAGCCTAAATATCCCTGAATAGTGGGTGGCACACGCCCCCCCTACACACACACGCCATGCTGAATCCAACTAATAACTGTAGCCAAATTGCCCCCGAGCACGACAGCATGGGCTTACAGCTCGCACCACGCATAGCACACGCCAATCCAGACTGCTCGCAATTCTGCTCCGAAAAGTAAGATGTCGAAGATCTGGGAGCCCTCAGCTACAATCATCCTAGAGTCCAAGCGTTCTTAGATAGCCAGATATGATATGCTACATAGGTCACCATAGTGGCCACTTGCCCGGAACGGGGGGTGATTGCCCACTATCTGGTGACTTGCAAGAGAGATGCCGAGTCATGCCAGACCCTAGATGGGATCATGGCCAGCTCCTAGATCCTCCTCGCACGCTAGCAGTGGAATAAGACATGATCCACGGACTCAACCACTTTGCACAAGGGGCATTGGGGATGGATATCTAGGCTGCTATCACTCAGGACGAGCCTCGTCGGGAGCCGGCCCCAAACGACCTTCTAGAGAAATAAGGCTACCCTCGAATGCAGGCCAAATCTCTAGACCTAAGCACACTCAACCCCCGGGCGACGCGCACTCTGGAGGAGGCCGTAAAGGTCACCTACCCTGACCTTGGATCTGCAGGTCAAGCTCCACACCCTCACATCCGGGCTGGCACACTCTAGGACTAGCACTGACCGTATCCTCTCAGCAAGCTGGTCTCCGAACATCTAGACTAAGCGAGTAGTGTCCCATTCTGCCCCTCCGAAACGAAGGAGGTCACAAACCAGCAGACCTCCCGGGATGTCGACATTGATCATGACCGGTCAGCACCTCACCGGGAGCGAATCTACCTAGGGGTCTTCCACCACATCCATGCTCTGCCCATCACCGATCAACCACCTGACAATTAGATACCACAAGAGGCACATACCTGTCGATCTCCCACAACATGGGGGAGCACCTCCATCTTCTCACCGGTATCTCACTCATCCGAGCTGGACTGTGCCGGGCTACCATCACTTGACTCCAAAAACACTAGGGCTCCAGGACGAATCTGGCCGCACGTCGGGCAATCAAAGCCTCTCTCTTCGTCAAGAAAGATTGAACCCCCAGTCTACCGGTGCAGGTACAGCTCGACTCGCAAGCCATGAGGTGTATCCCATGGCAGTTTTTTTTGGTAACATATTCTCAGTCTTGTCGACAGTTGTAGTTTCCCAAAACAGCCCTCGCTTGGAAGGCATCCAAACTGAAAACTTGCTTCAAAAACTCGGAGCTAATTTACCAAAAAAACACAGCTCATTTACCAAAAGAAATCATAGCTACTTTACCAAAAAAGAAAAAACTCATTGGTAATTTACTAAAAAAGCAAACATAGCAGGAGCCCATCTGAACCATCCATCTCCATCAAGCTACATCATAGCAGCATTCTCATCCGTCTGATCCTTGCAACCCACCTCAGGCCCCAGTCTCAGCTCTCTCTCCGGGTCCAATGAAGACACGGAAAAGTCCTCCCTCTGGGCTTTGTGGGAGAACCGGGAAACCATAGAGGAAGAGGCCATCGCCGTAGCCCCGATTCAGGTACGATCACCCAAGATCCTCCGATCAATCCCTTCCTCTTGCTGAATCTCTTTCCTCTCGCTTCTTCTCCCATACTTCTCCGATCGATTTGGGTTCCCCTGTGCCTTTTTTTAGGGATTTTCTCTTCTTCACTTCCAGTGTCCAAACCCTAACGCAGATCTCTCTTTTGGCAGTCGATCGCGTCGCAAAAGTTAAAAAGATAGGTTTTTTAGGGCGTTTTTAGAAGGTGGGAGGACAAAAGTTGGGATTTTTGCTCGAAGTAATGGCGGACGATGAGAATAGGATGGATTTGAATCTCTACGTCGGCCTCCCTCCCTTGCCCCGCCCTCGAAATCCAGACCTCGGCTTGGAGCTACCCCTCGGTTTGGAGCTCACACTCAGCTCGCTGCCTTGGTCGCCCTCGCCTTCTCGGGAAAGCCGTTCTCTTGCCGCCATGTCGCGTCGTTTCGAGCGGCCAATCTACTCCCCATCGAATGCCTTGCATGCTCCTGAATCGCTTCCGGTCGATCCCCTTCATGCTGCCGATGATAGCCCTCCTTTGGAGCCCTGCATTCCTGCTCGACTGGTGGAACTGGAGACTCATGCTCCAAATTCTGCTCCCTATGCTCCTGCTTCGGCCGGGCCGGATCGACCATCGGCCCGGCATCCTCCTGCCGGACGAATTCCGCAGCTGCACGACGAAGCAGCAACCTCCATCAACCCATGCTCAACTGTTCGCATGAGCGAGCTTATGTCCCGGGGCGATCGGGCCGGTTCGCGGCACGAGCACCTTGAATGTCAAGAGCTCCGTTTCCAGAGATTGATCGAATCGAACAATCGGCTACGGCCTCGAAGGTCCGGGATGTCGGATGGCGAAAGGTCCGACTCCCAGACCAGTCCCGACCAGCTGATGCACGACATAATGCAGTCTCAGAGAACCTTAGAGGCTTCTAAGAAGGATAAGCCCCATGCCGAGGGCAAGGGCATGGAGGGTTTGGAAAAGGGAAAGGAAGACGAAGGCGCTGCTAGCTTCGAGTGCAATATTTGCTTTGATATGGCCAAGGAACCGGTTGTCACTCCCTGCGGCCATCTCTTCTGCTGGCCGTGTTTGTATCAATGGCTTCATGTCAATCCTGTCTTTCCTGAATGCCCTGTTTGCAAGGGAGAGGTGCGCGAGTCCAACCTAACGCCTATATATGGGAGGGGAGGTTCAGATACTACTGCCAAGGAGGTATCTGGAGAAGACAGGAACTCGGGACTGAAAATTCCGCCTCGACCCCGCGCGCACAGGACTGAGAGCTTGAGGCAGGAACTGCAGAGATCTTCGGGTGGGATTTTGGCACTGGGAGAAAGTGCCACCGCATGGAGGCATATAGATGAAGAGGCGCGCACTGCTGTTTCATTCGGAGAAGATCCAGGCCCAAGCTTGCAGCTTCGATTCAATGCTTCTGATCGTGCATTCATAAGCAGGCTGATGCAATGGAGAATGCAAAGGGAAGAGGGGAGCGGGTCTAACATCACGGGCATTGAGTTGCCTGCTATTACTGAACCAAACCCTCAAACTGATGGCATCGATGTTTCGCGGCAGCCTCCTCAGGGCCATGCGAGCACTAGTAGGTGGCGTGCTAGGCGGAGGTTTGCTGTTCGCAGCGCAATCCCGGCTGTAAACCATCGGAGGCCAACTGCAGAGCAGGCATCAGCTTCAAGCACACCGGCTGTAATACCAGGAGATATTGCTGCTACTGACATCTCCGCAGAACCAAACAGAGCAGGGTCATCTAGATCCCTTAGAAGAAGAGGAAGGAGCAGCAATTCTGGTTCCTTGGATGCGGATGGAGAAGCTTCACATTCACACAGGAGGAGAAGGCTGAACTAGAAATAATAATTGAAGTGGATTTGCTAAGAAAGTTTAGATCAACTTGTTGGTATTTTGCTTTTTGATTAGTTATGATGTTTCTGGACCTTATATACTGCATTATATTCGTAAAAATATTTTAGATCATTGGTTTTGGATCCTTTTAGCTCTTTTCTTTTGTAATTTTGCTTTTGTTACATTAAGTCAGAGCATCTATACTGGATAGACTTTTGGAAATCCTGCATTCCTAGACATGTCTGAAAATGCTCTTATTTGCCAGAGTATAAAATGATTTAGGGATTTAAATATTATGTCTCTGCTTTTTGTCTATCTCATTGTTGTGCATGTCTTCCTTTTGAGCTGGTTGTGAACTTTATGAGAAGTCTGTTATATCATCGTCGACACTGTTATATGAGAAGTCTGAGTTTACCCCTTGTGATCTGAGTGTATTTTAGAGGAACTTGATAGAGTAGGTCAGTTTCCTGTTCCTGGTATTTGCTTCTCGTTTTCCTTTTTCTTCTTGTTGTCCCCCCTTATTATTTATAGTTGGACATGTTCCTGAAGAAAAAATTTACTTCTATTATTTGCATGTAAAGGATTATAAGAAGATATCCAGCCTTTTGGCTAGCCATTTTGGGTGAAGTCCTAGGTTATTACAAATAGTATTAGAGCAGACTCGGACCATGACCTATGTGGACTAAGGGATGTAGATTAGGGGACACTGCAGCATGGGCTCTGACCACAGACCGATTGTAATGCTTGTGATTAGATTTGAATGGATTTGGACTCTTAGCCTAACGAGAATGTCAAGATTTAAATGGAGGGAGTGTGTGAGGATTCGTGCAAGCATGTCTTCAGTCCTACATCACTTATTTGCTTGGTAGATCTTAGGTAGGATCGATGAATCTAAATAATACTTTCCAGCTAGTCTTTTTGGATGAAGTCCTAAATTGTAACAAAGGATATTAAAGTGAACTCGGTGAATAATTGATATGAGACTAAACACATGCCCACATAATTTATGGAGGCTGATCATGGGCCGATCATGATGCTTGTGATTAGATATTAATGGATTTGAACTCTTAATCTGACGAAAATATTAGGACTTGGATGGGAGGAGTATGTGAGAATCCGTGCGGGTTCATGTTTAGTCGCACATCGATTATTTGTCGAGAAGATCTTGGGTACTTATACAGGACTAAGAAATCTAAAGAAAATACCATCTGGCTAGTCTTTTTGGGTGAGGTCTTGGCTTGTGACATGCTGTTTGCTAGGGTTTGTTGAAATTAGAGCTTGTATCATATCACTTTTTGCTGCCTGAGTTGGCCTAAATCTTTCGGATGTTTCTCGATTTAAACCAGAACAGTCCTTATTCTGCTTAACAACTGCATGCATGAAGATAAATTATGCTCTAAAGATTGCAGACCATGATTTGGTCAGTGAACCAATTATTCCATGGCTGTTGCATGCAACCTGAGTCTCATATCTGCGTTCTTCCATATTTTTAACACCAAAACCACTTATTTTGCAGATAGACTGAAGTCACTTTTCTCTTATAAGCATTTCCAATCCGGCTATCTAACTTGTGAATTCGGCTATCAACCTCCCAATATTTCATTCACTCTGTCTGCTTTCCTAATTAAAGTGCACTTCTCAAAGATTTGAAATTACTGGAACACAGGTAAAATAAGAGATTAGTGATCTTGGCAACACCAAGGTGTTCAAACCGTTCGAATGCATGCAAAATGAAAGATGGAGCTGCTGTATAACGAGTAACAACAACTTTCATGATCTGGAGCTGAACTGATGATTGCTCCCTAAAGATTTTACAAGTAGATTCATGAGGGGCTTCAGGCACAAAGCTGAGCAACTAAGTTGCAGCAGCATGAAGTTCCTGAAGGCCAATCTTGGAAGAAGCCACATGACTGCAGGTGTTGATGACCGCTACCTTCATTACTGGGGCTTATGAAACTTTGAAGAAGAAACCTCGACTTCTGAAACCCTCCCTTGTCATGTCCATGGATTGAAAGGTGCCTGAAGTCTGAATCTTTTGATCGATTATTTGCACTCTAGCAGTAACTTGCTTAGAAAGGATGCATGCTACACCAAATTGTAAACATAAGCCAGAAACTCCATGGCAATGTTTTAGGAAGCAGACAGATGCCAAAACCTAGCATCCCCTCAAGATGCCAGTATACCTGCTTGATTGAACTGATCATAGCCTAATGACGCTGCAATATGTGATCTGATGACTTGTTTCATCTCGATGGCAGCATATTGTCAAGTACCATAGAGCACTCTTTTAGAGCAATCTCATGGCCCGGGATGGCAGGTCCTAGAGATTGATCGAATCGAACAAGTAGTTTCAGCTTAGAAGCTTCAGATAATTTGATCCTTATGAAGGTGATGAAATGCCATCACACAGATCCTTGGAGGGTTCTAGGAAGATGTGAGAAGAAAGTAATACCTCACAAACGCATATTATAAATAAAAGAGATGCATGATATTCTTCAGTATTGTTTTTCAGCTATGATCGACGAGCCTAGGAGTTTCCCCTTGGGGGAGCACTATCAAAATTACACAAGTTCAAAGTAAAAAAAATTAAACTTCTTATACCATAAATGTCCGTATATTCACTATGCATATAGTGTATATTTGTACCTTGTAGTTTAGCACATTATTTGATATAATTGGTGGTATTCTCCCCATGGTGGTGACCACATTATTTGAGTGTTACATCTATCTTGAGCTATAGCTTAATGAGTGTTGCATATTTTTGAGTACTGACTTCTCTTGTCCCTCTCACTTGAATCTATCATCATACCAAAGTCATAGTTGGTGCGCAATGATTCTCAACATTGGTATTGGCATCCTTGTAGGGCTGCAATGTGGATTTGATTGGTTCCAAATTAGATCTCAACATTGGTATTGGCATCCTTATAGGACTACAATGTGGATTTGATTGGCCCCAAATCTAATTTGGAACCGATTTGAAAATTAATCTGGTTCAACCTAAATATGATGGCCACTCTCCCACTTGGGAAGATGGTAGCTCCATCGGAGTACAGCAAGGGTTGCTGGCCTAGGCCTTGAGCCTTCTGATCACCAATCGACTCGATTAAAGTAAGTATGGGCTCAAACCAAGGTCTAACCTAAACCAAGGCTATTTTTATTAAGCTTGGATTTGAAAAACGTGACTTGTTCCAACGGTAGATTAGATTTGCAATAAATATATTCCTGATCCGACAAAGTAGTTCGAACAAATCCTAAGTTACCTTCTTAAATATAAATAATTATTTTTTTTTCCAACATACTTAGCCAATAGTTTGTCTTGCTAGCTGCAACTATATATAATTATGAATCAAATTTTGTATAATTTTTTTTTAATAATATCTACATGTTGCATTTTATTATTTTATTATTATGACATCATTAGATTATCAATTTATATATGCATGTTGTAGTTTGTATTTAAATTATTTTTTATTTGATTTGATTAATCTAATGGACTGGCAAAAGTAATATTATATACCTAATTCGATCCAACATGAAGGAATCGGATTATATATTTGATTATTTGACCTGATTTTAAAATGAATTGGATTTGGGTTGTGCTCATCCCCCATCCAATCCTACGGGTTTGCAACCTTACATCCTTGTGCTTACTTCTTCCAATTGGAGTGCGCCTGTGGAGTTTGTTATTGCTCTCCTTTGGTTACCGTTACTAAGGTTCATCTCCAACTTGTCTTTCCTATTTTTTGGGACTTGAGATCCGCTAGTTTAGGCATAGTCTGCTTGATAAAGGCCAGCCATCCTTCTTCCCTACAAAGCCATATCCTCTCTGTTGCAATTGCATCTACCAGCTGTTTGTTGATTTGCTTTTTGCAATAAACTGCATGGTGCTGCATAAAAGCTTGTTGGCTTGTCTTAGATTGATGGAAAGAGAACCACCTTGCTGTGTAGTGGCTGCTGTCATAGGTGTCAGCCTTCACAAGCCAATCGTCTAATGGCATGCCCATTCCACCAGTGCTCGTTAGATGTTTGACGATTGGCCCCTTCAGTCCATCTCAGTAAGGTTTATCAGATTTCTCACTAGGATCAGTACATATCTCCTTCTGAACATGCAAGTAGTATTGAGTACGATGCTAGTCTAGTGGCTAGAATTCTACAAGATAGCAGCACCTGTGGTTCAGAAGGCTGAATGTGGAAACTAATTAAGTTGCTGTAGTCAGAATTAGGTTCCTGTTATTTTGCTTTGATTGGTTATATTATTTCCAGATCTTATTAACTGCATTATATTCGTGGTATCTTTGTGTCCTATAAATTATGAGACCTTTCATAAACTTGTTTTGTGACAGTCAGAGCATATTTGTTGTATAGACTTTTGATTGCCTTGATTTTAGTATCAAATTAAATCTAAAGACTAGTTCGTATATCTGAAATTTCTCTTTTTCATGAAATACACTGTGTTTTAGTTCTTCATGTCTTCCTTTTGATGCTAACTGGGAACTTGGTGAGAAATCATGTATCTTGGTCCCTGTCGATGCTGATGTGAGCACTGTTGCATCTGATTTTATTTCCTGTTGGTCTTGAGTTTTTTAGCTGAAATTCTAGATTAGTCTTGTGTATTTTAGAGGAAACTCTAGAGAGTTGGTCAGTTTATTATTCCTTGCTATTGCTGTTTCTCCTTCTCTATAGCTGACTAGATTTGCAAGAAAAGCTCTGGTTATGTTGTTTGCATATCTAACATTATAAGCAGAAATGAGCCTGCGTTTGAGGCGCTAGTACCAAATGGTGCCTGAGAACTGGCCTTCATCTCTTATGAGTACAATATCTTATATGTACCATAAACCTTGTACACATTGCTGTCTGTTAAACTGTATGTACCTTGCCATGATTCATGTAGTGTTTGAGGTTCTCTGGTTTTAATTTAGACAGGAGCTTCCATTATGTCATGTAGTGAATGGTCCTAACACAGATACGCTTAAAAGATTGCAGATTTTGGTCATTGAGCCACCCTAAGTCTTGGCATCTGGTTTTTTTTTTTTCATATCTAACATCAGAGACCCTGCTTCAAGCATAGGTTTTCATTATTTGTGCTTTCTATGACCATCTTTCAAAGAGAAATGAGACGGTTTATTCATGTACTTCCCTCCTTGAATGATTAGGCTGCAGATACTTGTCCCTTTCTTTTGGATATTGATGGTAGCTATATCTCAATATTTTGTGTCATGGCTCATCCTTGAAATCTTCATTGTAATGTTATTATGCATACACCAAAAAATGTAATTTTTCAACCAGCATGTTCCCCTTCTTATCCGTCTTGTAAAATTTCTCATTCTAATTTTCCAATATGTTGCCAGAATCCAATGACGACACCAGGCCTCCGGCAGCGGAGTTAATTTCTTGTGGTTCTTCGGTCGGGATCATGGGCGGAGATATAGTGGCAACTGATGTGTTCAGGCTCCGGTCTGGCAGTGAGAGGTTTTGGCCTATGATCATATCTCTGCTCTCAGCCCGGGATTCGGTGGGGTCTCCAACCTCGACGGAGATATCGGCCGGAGATCCGGTGTCATGTAGGCTCTGCCTCTGCACCTCAGGGTCCAGCAGTGGAACAAGCTGCTCACCAATCCGATCTCAGAGCTCGGCTATGAAGTCTGCTGGAGATCCAATTCCATCTGAGACCTGCACCCCACCTTGCTGGTCTCCAATTGGATCTTCAGTGGTGTCAGGGATGGTCTCAGACCCCGCCGGATTTCTGCCTGCCAAAATCTTGCCAGTAACATCATCGCAGCAGCCACAGTGGCCAGAATCTCGCCGGAGAGCTTTGCCACGGCCCATGAAGTTTCTGCAGCAGCTTGTGGACGTAAGGAATCTTTGTCTTGGTTCGTAATCTCTTGCTGATCTAGGCTCATCTCTTCTCCCGTCCCTTCAAGATCACATCGATCATCAGAGCCAGCAGTTTCCAACGATATCCGACGGCCAGTAGCCGGAGGCCCGGAGCCTCACCGGAGAGTTCATTCCTCGTAACTGCAGCATCTGGATTAGCCTTTTGGTCATCAAACCTTGAAGTTCCTGATAATGGAGGTGATTGATGGCCTCTTGCAGGTAGCTCGCCGGAGATTCCCATCCTAGAATCCACACTGCATCGTTTGGATAGGTTTGGATCCTTGCCATCTCTCTGATACAAGGATTGAGATCCTGGAACCATTCGATAACCAGATGCTGGAATTTGGCCAGAGTTAATCACAACTAGACTACTTCTTGGATCATCACAGCTGTTATAGCCTATAGCAGGAAGATCGCCGAAGATATCTGTTAAAGAGGCAGCTACAAGCTTTGGATTAGCTTCCATCTCTCCATTTGCCTTGGAGTTTAGAACCTCTGATGGAGGATAGGTGGCCGGAAAGTTGCTGTTCTCCTTCGCCTGTCGCCTCGTTTGCAAGCAATTGGCAGCTGGATATTCCTGACGACGGACATCCAAACTGGTTCTTCCACCCTCCACTGTTCTTCCCTCTGCTTCCTTATACTCCACCAGCCCTCTCATTGCCGAACCTTCAACAGTAGCTAGCTGTGGATCCACTTCTCGATCCTTTCCTTTGATTCTTTTATCGAATTCTGGCCGAGTTCCACCACTGATCCCACCTCAGATTTTTTGCCTTCGGCCTTCGGGTCCTCAACTTTTGATCTAGAACCAGGAAAATTCACTGCTCCAGCTACTTCAATTTGGCACTTCTTTATTCCTTCGGAGTTCAATTTGCTACCTTCCTTGTGTTCCACTGCAATTCTGGGACAAAGTAGTGAAGATGTTCTCATCGGATCACACAGAAGCAGCGGTACGGTTGCTTTCTCATTGGAGATGGTCTTGGTACCAATGATGGTTAAATCTATGAAGCCTAGAATTAAGATCATCAAAGATCAAACAAAATAATAAATTCCAAATTAAAGGAAGGCAAAAAAAAAAACTGAAAACCGTAGCTTTGTACCTTCATCTTCTGCATGTTCTTGAGCTAAAGGCGACATCTTTACAACTTCTGATCTGTTGCCATTATTGGGAATAGAATCAATCTCTTCTTCATTTTGCTTCATGGAAGAAGACAAACGTCTTCTCTTATCGCACCTCAAAGACGTCGCCTTCTATTCTTCCTGCACCGGAGTGCCGAGCTCCGGTGCATCAGCCAGACTTTCTAATCTCTTTTTCTTCTTGGCAGCTCTTCTCTTGGTGCTCTCGGAGGTCGCCGGGGTTTTGGGTGCCTCCCATTGCTTTCCCCTTTCTGACAACAGGCCTCTTCGAGCAGAGGTTCTCCGGGAGGAGCGCCGCAACTCCGGCGAGGGAGATTGGAACCGCAGGGCTTCTTGTAGCTCGCCCACACCTTCGACCTGGTAACGGAAACAGGAGTTGGATGCGACCGACGAACGCATGAAATATTCAAAACGAGGAGGGAGAGATTTGTAGGGTTTCAGGAGATGAGAAAGGAAGGTGATATGCTTACGGTTTGGAGAGCTTGGAGGGCGTCGGCCATGGCGATGTTGTTCGTGTTGGCTGGAATCCGATTCCTCTTGCAGAGGGCCTGCATCTGCCTCCTTGTGAGGTTGTGGAAATCCATGGTTGGGAGATGGGAGGGAGGACGGGGAGCAAGTCCTACCGTTTGACGGCGGTATATATCTTCGAAGAATTTTGACCGCCAAGGTATAATGCTGGTTCGCTGGATTTGGTCTAAATCTATCGAATATATTTGGTTATGAAGCCAAATTAATGCTTACAGAAGAATAAAGCACGTGGAAACACGGTGGACACCTATAAAAAGAAACAAGTTTTTAAGTCGCCGCAGCATTAGAGGAGGCACCCACTCCATTGTTTGCGTAAAAGCGGGAATCCGAAGTCCACCCGATCATGGAAATAAAAAGAAAGAGACAAAAAAAAGAAAAAGAAAAAAAAGAAAAGAAACGAAAGAATAGAAGAATGAAAAAAGATAAAAAAAATAAAAAAAGAAAAGAATTGAAGGACAGAGGAAGGAAAAAAAAATAAGTGGAAAAAAAAAGAAAATGAGGGAAGAAAAGAAAAGAAAAAAAAAAGAAACATACGAACGGAAAATAAAAACATAGGTAAAAATAATCAACAAATAAAAATATACAAAAATAAAAGAAAGAAGAAAAGAAATAGAAGATGGCAATTTGTGCTAAGGTGAAACGAAGACATTCAGAACTTAAAACTTTGAAAGAAACAAAAGAACACAAGCCGAGATCCATATGGATTACTTCACATGAGTCACTAGAGCAATCACTAGAAAATAGCCTCTTAGTAGCCAATCAAACCAAAAATCTTTGCTAGTTTATTGGTAGGTACGATCTTTTCTCCTATGTATAAATTTTCAAAAATGCTTCGTGTATCCTTAGCATATATATCCCTTAATGTGCCCTGACCTGATTTTTTGTGAGCAGCCAAGCATAAAACAGGAAATAAAATTCTTTGTGACCCACCTACTTTCATGTATAAATGGTAACCAAAAATCAGGTTTGGTGCTCATTTAGGGTACACGAAGAAGTAATGTTGAATTTTCTTGATAGAAGGGACTTGTTCTTCTAAATAGCATTAAGCTTGCTATGACACAAAACAACAAACATCCATCTAAATGGATCAATATGCTGATCATTCAAGCTGGGATGAGACCTTAAATTAGGACGGGTAGCCATAAAACTAGTGCAGTATTGCAGTTAAAAATAAAAACTATATTTATTCTTTTGAATCCTAAAGGAAATACAAAAGAAATCATTATATAATGAGATCATTTTACTTGAAACAGCTAATGTTACTGGTTACATGACATATGTCATGTAACAATTGAAACAATGACAACACTTAAATTAAATATAATTTCTCTTTAACAACATCTAAATATTAGAAATCCAACAAAAACAGCCACCATATACTTCAGTACATCATATGTACACCACCACAGAAATGTTACCAGGCACCCAGTGGTCACCTGATTTGTGATTTTGTTTGTGCTCACTATATCTTGGAGAAGCATTTGGTTCCATCTGTTGTTGGAAATTGAGGGAAAGAAGGAAGCCTCATTAGTAAAAGGATTATATTCATGGTTAACCGGAACAAAAAGCAGTTCATTAATTATTAGAGTGAAACCTTAAGAAGACAATTTAAAGAAAAAAAAATCAAGAGAATGATAACTTCAAACAACATAAAATATAGTAATTGCATGCCAAAATACTAATTCAAAAGAATCCTCATCACAAACGTGTTACCCTTAGAATAGTTGATGTCAATAGTGGGAAGAATGAGTCATCTGTAGACCCATAAAACAGAATGTTCATATATAGAGGCCTATAAACTAATTACATGAAAACTTAGAACATTTTCTAGTTGATCATAACCTAAAAGAATGGTTTCCATATTTGAGAGTATGTAGTATCATGAGATAATTTTTTTTTGGTGTAGAAGAGTCATGATAATTAAAAGATTAAAGGAATCAGAATACAGGTGGTGAGGCTGTTGCGCCAAAATCTATAACGAATCAAAGCTACATTAGTAGAAATTCATGAAGAAATATCTTCTTTTTTTTCTAGTTGGCGTGATAAATAATTTCTGACAAGCTGTTCATTAATAAAAACATTTTAGCAAAGTTTAAAATAACTATCATGTATTCAGAATTAAGATAAGCCTTTGATTTTCCATGATTGACAAATAGCAAATAGATCTTTTCCCCCCCCCAAAAAAAAGATGGATTTGGCAAGTTTAGGACTGGTATAAAACCCACGCATGACAAAATTTAGTATCTTCTAGGAACCAAGTTGAAGTATTAGAGAAAGCCTAAAATCAATGGATCTAATCACTTTATATTTGGATCATGAATATCTCATCTTCTCTTACAAGGTCAGTGGCACAAAACTTTATTATGCAAATGTGTTTTAGCAACCATAAGACATGTATTTAGTCAATAAATTATGAATTATTATTAGGATGTTTTGAAATATGTATTAACTTTCTTTATTTTTGGAGAGAGAGAAAGAGAGAGACCTACCTGCACTATGGCATTGCAAGCACGGCAAGAGCAGTAAAATCCTAGTCATAGAGATTCAAACTGCGTGCTAAGCTCAAATTTTCATGAATGCATCATCCAAAAATCAAACCTAGAACCTCTGATTGCTATGTAGAGAGATGTATATTAACTTCCTATGAAATGCATGTGTCTTCAAAAATAGATATTCTAAAATGTATACTAATGGACTATGAAGTGTGTATCGAATGGCAAACTTCTTTGTGTATTAATTGGGTAGATGGTTGTACCAAAAAGTTCTTTTACTGCTGAAAACTAAACATATTACCAACATACTATAAACAATTTTGCCACTCCCAATCTTTATTTTTAGTAGCAGCGGCCAAAAAAGGAATGTGTCAATATATAATATAAATATCTTGTGGCCTTATCTAGTGAAGCTTAATATTGTGGCCAGGTCAATTTTCGGTTTTGTATATAATATTGTTTCATTTGAGCTGTTTTTCGAGACAAGTTCAAGCTGATTCAAAATACCTACTATATATGGATCATCGGATTAAAACTTTTAATTGATATTTTTTTTATTTATAGAGTCAATTAAATGATAATTCAAATATAACCTAAGTTTTGAACCAAGCTTGATCTTTAGCTCAAGTTTGAATCGAGCTTGATTCAAATCTGATTCAACTTGAAAGATGACTACCAAGATAATCAATTAGGTTATGTTCGGCTTATTTTGAAATTAAGCTTGAAGTAATGACAAACACATTAAGCTTGACTTGAAACTTCAAGCTTGAAATTAATTTCAAACCAAGTTTGCTCACCCCCAAGCTCGATCAAGCTCGCATCACTTATACTCTTAAGTGCAACAGTGAAGCATTGGATCATGGCTTGGTAGGAGGAGAGAGTTTAAAATAATAATAAAACAAAAGTAAAATCAATTGGAGGAACTGTAGACTTGAGCATATGTTTTTTATTCGTTAAGAGCCTTTTCCCCCCAACCAATCTATCTCTTCCAAATTGAGATCAAGTGGCGGTCACTCCTCAAGGACAAAAATCTCCATATATTCCTCCTTTTTGTTTATACTCGACTTCCAATCCCACTTACTTAATCCCCAAACTGCGTCACTTTAGGGGATGTATGCATGTTGTTGTTGTTGTGTTCCCCCCACGCTTTTGTGCATCACCCATGCGGCCCCACATCTCTCCTTTCCCTCCCATCACCTTCTCTTCCAAAAGATTGTAGAAAGGTCATGCCCTTCGCATTAGGAGCTTACTAAATTAGTTATAGACTTATAGTCCTTGCCCATACCCAACATTCCACCACCCCTGCATACTTCGCTTTTTATCCTGCTCGTTGGCTCCTGCATTCAATAAGCGGGCACACGAGTATACGTACAGTGTGTGCACGAAGCCACCTTTTGCTCTCTTTCTCTCCCTCTCTCTCTCTTTGCTAGAGCGGTTCATACCTGATGAATACGAGTGCACCAAATAAAATCAGAAAATAAAATATCTCGGAGTGCCTCGACCCAAGGCAGCTTCCCATCCCCCACATGGTACTACCTGCATGGCTAACCACATAAGCGGTCATCCGGTCCGTAGCCCCATTAGCTTCTCGGAATATATATTTGGCCGAAGAGGTCCCTCCATCTCTCGTCATTGCTCAGATATCTCAGAGTAATGGGTGGTCATGGCTAGTATCCTTTGGACCGCCTAGATCTAATTGATGACCGTCACCAAGTCACCCTCCAGGATAACTGAGTTGGCTCGTAATTTTCGTCGGGCATGACAAAAGCCTGCTCAGGTAGCCCTCAGCTCCACACCGGAAATCGAGATGTCGAATAGCTGACAGCCTCCTGCAGCCACCACCCTAGCATTTGGATCTCTAATGACAAAACCCGTGCCTCCTCTCGAACCTTCGTCCGAGACAGACCCGTCAAAGTTGACCTTGAGAAAGCTTGGGGATGGGGGCTCCTAGATGAAAAACACCGTACGAGTTACTGCCGAAGCAGAATGGGAATCCCAGATATCCTGAGCTATCAAAAGCCCTACCCCGGATATGATATGACTGATCTCCGCCGCCTACGTCCGAGCGTTCTCCACTACGAGCCTCGGTGGCATACTGTGCTAACCAAAGATTACAGCGTTCCTTGCCAGCCAGATCTGATAGGCTATGCAAGCCGCTCTAACAGCTCCTGGCCTAACAATGGCATATCCGACCATCAACAGATGGCCTGTACAAACTGGATCCTCTAGCTCCAAGTCACCCTCGCCGATACACATTGGAACAACGCATGGTCCACCATCTCATCAACACCGCAGAACTCATACTCTGGGGGAATCCTTAACCCACATCCTCTAAGTATGGCTCTCGTCGGAAGACAATCTCATACCACCTTCCATAAGAACAGCGCTACCTTTGCGTGAAACCTCAAGCACCAGATCCAAGCGCAATCTGCCCCGGCTCATACTTCCGCGGGAGGATGGGGGAGAGGTCTCCCACCCTGAGTCGGTCTTGTTCGAGGTACTCCAGACCCTGATATCAGCACCTGCACTCCCTAGTCCCGGCAGTGACTGGACCCTCTCTGCAAGATTCACCCCGAACAGCTAACACAGCCTAGCCTCGTCCCATGCCACCCCTCCTAGGGCAAAGAGGTCGCATACCCGCCGACCTTCCGCTATCTCGACGTTAACTGTGGTCGGCCAAAGCCACAAGAGGAGGGCATCCACCCACGGGTCGCTAGCCACATCGATGCTCCGCCCGTCACCTATCAGCCTTCTGGTATGTGCCAATACTGTTGGCAGGTACCTCGCTATCTCTCGCCACATGAAGAAACATCTCCGCCCACTCCAAGCTGGTGCCTAAAAACCAACCCAGCCATAGCGGGCTGCCATAATCTGACACCAGAACCCCTGTGGTTCCAGCATGAACCGGACTGCATACCGGGCAATAAGCGCCTCCCCCCCTCTCCAGAAGGGACAGTACCCCAAAGCCACCCTCACTAAAGGGTAGACAGACGCTCTCCCAAGCCACCAGATGCACCCCATGACCACCTCCATAGAACCCCCACAAGAAGCCCCGAAGTAGCCGCTCGATTTTCATCAACACTATCTTTGGCACCACCATGTTCGCCATGTAATAGATGGGCATAGAGCCTAGTACTGATCTAACCAGTATCACTCTACCTATCATAGAGACAGACGATGACCGCCATCCCTCCAACCTATTATGGACACGTTGCACCAAGTTGGTGTACTTAGCTACCCGCAATCTCCTACCTGTGATCGATATTCCCAGTTAGCTCCAGGTCCCGCCTTGCTCCGGCATCTCCAGACTCCTTTGGATCTCCCATCTAACCCTAAGCTCTATGCTATGGTTGAAAGAAATCGTGGACTTCTGGACGTTCACTCTCTACCCCGACGCGGCACAATGGTCGACCAGCACCTTTCTGAGGGCCTGCGCATCCGCTACCCGCGCTCTGGCCATGAGAAGGCAGTCATCGGCAAAGAGTAAGTGAGATAATGGCTGAGCCCTAGGGGCTGGAACATAAACCTCCAGCTCTTGGTTGGCACACGCAGCCCACAGTTCCCGCAACAAGACGTCGGAGCAAATGATGAATAAATACGGAGATAAAGGGCATCCCTCTCTCTCTCACACCACCTTTTGCTCTCTCTCTCTCTCTCGCTCGCTACCTTTTGCTCGCTCTCTCTCTCTCATTCAAGGGGCATCTCATCGCCTGGGGCCTAGCCTACCATTATCTGTGGGTGGGGCCCTTTTGGGGATGCCCCACTCCCTTCCATGGTCACCATCCATTGGTTGCCTCCACCTGGTTACTGAGCACTACCATCTTTCGGTCTTTGCCTAGCCACCGGAGAATACGAACGATTTTTCTTTTTCATTATATATCCTACCTTATTAATATTAAAATAAAAATTGAAGAGTTAAAAATAGAATATAATTTTTCATACTAATGAAATCTGCCCATCTCATAACCGTAAACAAATAAAATAAAATAAAATAAAAATTTCTTTAAAATGTATATTTGTTATACTTACATTCATTAGTTCGTAAAACCTACACTTACATTTAGTTAAATTAACAGCGTTAGTAAATCTATTTACCTCATATGAAAAATTAAAATTACTCCTAAATATCGAAAATGACATATTTTCTTATATCCTTGGGTGGCTGATATGTCTTATAAGATTATTTTGGTCATTTTCATAACTTTTATGATGTGGCATTTGGATCCCATTTAAAATTATACTTTAACTAATATTTTGTTAATTTAGTTTTAATCTCGGAGAGATTTTTGTAATTTATTCAAAAAGAAAAAAAAGTGAAGTGTGGCCTATAAGAGCGTCCACTCATATTTCTCTTTTTTTTTTCATTAAGTCATCCTTTCTTCCCATCGCTCCGCCAATCTCTTATCCTTCTCCAATCTTTTTTTTCCTCCTCCAAATCTTCTTTCTTATGAAGATGTCTAGCCGAAATATGTATCATGCTCCATTTGTTGGTATATGTAAAAAAGAAGACCACAGGAAACGATTTTCTTTTTCTATCATGTATCCTATCTTATTAATAGCAGCAAATGATCACAATTTAATTGCAGGAAAGACTCCTGGACTCCTTGGAATGATAGGAATCGTACGATCTTTTTCTTCTTCTTTTATTTGCTTTCTTTTTTCTGGTAGCAAGCATTACAAATTTAAAACATATCTAACAATCTTTTGTAAAACAAGAATGAAGATAGTTGCAAACATAACTAATCTTAAAAAATAAAATAAAAAATACTCATTGGTGTAGTAGGAAACATGCAATTTTTTTTGGTCTAAAACTACATATCTCTCTATATATATATATATATAGAATGCAGAAACCCTCTATGTTCCTTATTTTTCTCTCTTTTATTTTGTCGAACAAGTATTCTAAACCTAAATTTCACCTAACTCTCTTCCCGTTTGACTATAAGCATAGACCCGGCCACTTAGTTTTCCTATTATGCTTAAAACTATCTCTATCTAGCCTTCCTTTATCTTCTATTTGATATCTAGTTCTTTTTAGGTAAGTAAACATATCTACTTATTTATGTAGGAAGAATTCTTTAACATGTTTATCTATTTATTATTATCTAATATAATTTTATATTTTTGATATTATTATTATTATTATTATTATTATTATTATTATTATTATTATTATTATTATTATTATTATTATTATTATGTGGCCCCTTCATGAAAATAATCCTCATTTGGTCCCTGGCAAGTAGGGGAGTTAATCTGATTAAGGCTCGGATCAAATGCAGGTCATCAGAAAATTTCATATGTGAACCTTACTTATTTACAAAACATGTTAGGATTTGAAACCTAAACCTGATGTATTTAATAAACATGTAACCCAGCATGGCATGCTTAAACTATTTGATAAACAAGTAACCAACTTAACTTGTTAACTTGTATAACTTGTATATCCTATATAAATTGTTAGCATGTTTAATAACCAGGTAACCTGCGTAACTTGTTTAACCTGATCCAACTTGATTGTCAAAATGTTTAAATAGGTCAAACGGGTCAAAAAATTAAACCTAAACTCGATCTGATTATTAAATAGTTTAAACTAATCAACCTATTTATGACCCAAACTTATTTAGCCCAAGCCCAAACCTACTTATTGCAGGCCGAACATGGATCAAATTGACGGATTGAGTCACATTTTGCCAACCTTGCGGTCGAGCTGTGTTTGGTCTGAGCTTTGCTCGAATATTTACGGAAGCTTTCCGGGCACAAGGTCGGCCCAGCATAATACTTTTTTAAGTTTCGGATGCAGATAAGCCATGCCCCCTCAAGCTAAGGCACAACGAGAGAGCCAAGGAGGGGGAAGGTAGCTGACCAGCTAGGAGAAGAGGCAGAGAGTAGTTAGGTGGGGAGAGAATTGTTTGTGGAAGCGGTGTTCAAAGCATTGCAGCCAATTATTGAAGCAACTACCAGGCGGGCAGCATCATTGAATGTAGAGGAGAGGGGAAGGAGAGCTGTTATTACGGCTCTCATGATCCCCTTGTCCCCTTTCTTTTGGACCCCAATTTTTAAATAAAAATATAGCAATATAATATATTATATAAGTTATATAATATTATATATATTATAATAGCATATCAAGGTAAAATAGAAAATTTAAAAAAATAAAAATAAAAATAAAGACAAACAATCCCATGCATTGCGCCAACCACTTCCGGGTCACAAAAATTCCATTATATGCCACCATATCAGATAGGGAACTAGCAGGCAAATTTGCTTGCCCTCATCAGCATTACTCGTTCGAATGTCATTTCCGGCATTTGAAAGTCATTTTGGGATATCGACCAAAGCAAATTGGGGCTTATTTCACCGGTCACAAGCCTCAACCTTGCAGCCAAAAGTGCCGGGTTCGAGTATTTGGCAGTGCATTCTCTCAAAAAGCTCGTTCATGGCTAATGCTATGGGGTTCCAATTAGTCATCCATCCTCAGTTCCTCATGCTGATTTGGCACAAATGATTGGTGCAACGGCTACAAGTGCCAGCCTCAGCTGCTACCATGCACACTGCATCAGAATTGCCGATGTTTAAACTATTTATGCACACTGCATCAACCTCATCAAAGCATCGCATCGGGAAAAGTACTATCAGCAGCAGTAATTGCATAAGCAAATTGAAACCTTTATGCGCATGCAGACAACCCTAACATTTAGCAGATTTTTTTTTTAAAAAAAAAAGAAGAAATCACAAGGTATCAGTAGGCAAAAAGGTGGCCGTGGGAGAGAATGCGTGCAAACATCTGTGACGGAATGTCAGAATTTAGCCCACGCCATGTTTCCCATGTCAATAATAACATAATTTACATACTGATATTCTCCCAAACCCAACAACAAAAGAATATCTTAAGGGCACTAAACAGATTACAAGATATGCCTTTACAGGGGAAAATATGGCAGCCCACAGACAGTAGTATGGCACTGGGTGAGAGTCAAAAAAGAGATCACCTCTGCAGCTGGAGAGCTACTGCTTTTCAGACAAGTCAGCTCAATTCCCTAGCCTTCTCACTGTTTTCGCTCCCAATTCACCTAGGAGGGGCTTCAGATGCCTGATTAGTAGTCAGCGCTGGATTGGACATGGATGGGTGAGCTCCGTTGTCCTGAGATGGCACCACTCCCCATTTTGGCTCAGCATCCGATGGCTCGATCACATGAACCGCACCATCGCTCATTCCTAGGGCTATCTGGTTGGGTTCTGATGGGTGGGCAGCAATCACTATGGGACAAACAGATCCAGCACTGGAAGGAAAGATCAAGCTTGATGAGCTTCTAAAAGTTGAAGAACAAAAAAAGTAAAGAAAAAAGGGGGGAAAAAATCTGGAAGCATAAAAGACACCAATACTTTCTTACATGCCAACAACATTTAATTAAGAAAAGGAAGTATCTGGACAATTCCTGATATGCATACTAGTTGGTTTAGGACAATGCTGTGCATACTAGTAGTGCTTTGTCAGATCATCATAAAAAGTTGCATAAATAGAACCAACAGATGATATGCATGCAAGATGATGTTTGACGAACTCGCAAATTTTTCGCTTAAAGTGACATACACCTATCATCAGATATCTTGATGTGCTGTGCTAAACAGCCAATATTACCATGGTTTTATTTAATTCTATGGTAATTCAAGACAAAGATTGCATGGTTAGTGAATCTTTATCGCATACTTGAATTTTAGCTTTATCCTTTAGGTCTAGGAATGCTGGTAGCTTTGGCGTTTATGTCTAAGAATACCGGTATACCTAGTAATGGATGGTGATATGTAGGCAGAAGGTGCAATCTTGCAACGAAGCCTCAGAGTGTCTGCTTCAAAAACTCCAACTGCACCATCACAGAATCCAGCATATACCAACAAACCGTCGCAAGAGTAAATCGCACTTGAAATTGGTGCTGGCAGCACATCTCTTGGATACCACTGCTTGCAGGAAAAATAATGTAAGTAAATTCAAAAGGAAATAGGTATAATATGACAAAGTGAGAAATAGGTAACAGTGACTTGTAAAATGGATACAGATCTTGAAGGAACCCACAAGCCATGTATGGAAGCAATGAGGCATAATGTCTTAGGAAAGAACAACAGCCAACTGTACATGCAATCACAGGTTCCTTACCAGTGGTGCAAACCTCTCATATTTTAGTGATCTACCAAGTAAGCAATTGAACAAAGAAACAGAATGTGAAAAGGAAAAAAAAAACTGAGAAAATACATTTCATAATGAGCTACTCCTTACAAGGCTCAAACATTCTTTTTTTTTCTTTTTTAGTGTAATAAACATTAGAGATAAAATCATGAAATCTATGAATTTCTCTGATAACAAACAAACAGAAAATGCAATTCAATTTGAATACAATTAATCAAAGGTACATGACACAATATACAAAGGAATATTCCGTGACATGAGAGCTTGCAAATATCAAAGAAGATGTCCTTTATAAGCGAAGGAATACAGCTGCAATGTGTAAAGGAAAATACTAACCGAGCGCAAGCATTCAAGCTTGCTGTCATAGATGGCCAGTTGGCTTTCATGAACAACCAAAAGATGTGCCTGATCATTATGAAACTGAACTTTCGTGTCCCCAACTAATGGGGCAGCACGACTAGCTGGTGCCTGAATAAATCTTGATTTCTTCTTCTCCCATCCATCTATGCTCCACACACACAACTGCAAGTCAAACAGATAATACAAGTCAATGAAAGTTGAGGGCAGATATCCATCTCACACATCAAAGGAAGATGCAGACCAACTATAAATAAGCCTGTCTAAAAAGATACCAATTTACCTAGCTAATTAGACATCATTTCTATACTGGCCTTTAAAAGTTAATGACAGTTTTGGAAATAGTTAAATTAGCAATAAAAAGTCATCATAGGATTTTCCAGAAAACCAAAGGTCTGATTGTAAGCTACCGCTGCCTCTTTGAGAGTTTGATCCACAAAATGCTAACATTGCATACCTGTGCATCAGCTCCTGAAGAGACAAGCACATTTAATGACTGGGAAAATGCAAGGCCAGTGATCTTCTTCTGGTGACCCTTGAGCTTGGTTTTCACCTGCAGGTGTGAAGTAATGTCATTGAACATTGAGACAGCCAGCACAAAAATAGATACAAAAGGCAAATTTTAGATATCATGATTAACACAAACGTCCTAAATATCAGGCGCATGTTTAAAAAAGTTTTCTTTTTTTATTGCACTGACATAAATGGTGCACACAATTATATGACATGAA
Source organism: Phoenix roebelenii (assembly GCA_025769935.1). Lineage (NCBI taxonomy): Eukaryota > Viridiplantae > Streptophyta > Magnoliopsida > Arecales > Arecaceae > Phoenix > Phoenix roebelenii. The sequence continues at coordinate 111,306 of JAOXJJ010000757.1, forward strand.
AGACAAAATCATAGAAAAAAATCAACTAACATAGAAACAAAACAAGGTATCACGGGCATGTAGAATGGCCCAGCTTCTGAAGATCAAAATTGTTAAAAGATGAAGGAAAACAAAGACATTGAAATAATAGTAAAATTGAATGTTTGGGAAGTCGTGAAAAATTTAAGTTCAGAATGTCTGAAGATCAAAATTGTTTAAAGATGGAGGACGAAAATGAAGACATTGAAATCATAGTCAAATTGAATTTTAATGAACTCCTGAAAAATTTAAGTTGAGACTATGCTGCTGTAACTAATAAACCAATAACTTTCTAAAGGCTTGAGGTACCTAGAATAGGGATAATAATGAATAACTCCAAGAATATCCATGTAGGACTGATATCCAATCTTATTACAAAATCATAATGTCATACGGTTACCTCATCAACCCGAACATTGTATATTTGAATGGTAGAATCTTCCATTCCTATGGCAATAATATTGTTGTCTTGAGGGTGGAACGCCAGGAAGGTGGCTGCAGGAGGGGGTGGCATGAAAGTTGTCATAACCTGTTAAGCATTGTACTGGTTAGTTTCCAAGGTCTCATAGAAAATAGCCAACTCAGCTTTTAAAGCAAAGAATAACTCAAATTGTGTAAAAAGATGAATGAAAGGGACAGTATGGTAAAAAAAGCAGTGTACCTTGAATGTCATCATGTTGAACAAAGAAACCTTCCCACCAGATGCAGACATAACATATGAGTCATTCTTTGACAAAGCAATACATGCACTTGCTTCTTCTGGGTTGCTATCATTTGTTTCATTGGTCATGAGAATTCCATTTGATGGTTGCCACAACTGAGGGGCAACAGATGCAGTAGACTGACGGGAAAAAAAAATTAAAAAAAAAATGACCACGATGACACAGAGGTACAATGAACAGATTTAGCTATAGCACATAAATTACTAACCTTGCCAGATGGATTTCGTTCAGTACGCTGCCATTTCCACAGCTTATGTATGGCGTTGGAGGCAAGGGCCAACACTGCTAGTCCAGAGTTTGTATATAACAAACGCACAACCTGCAGATCAAACATTACCTGGCTGCTAAGAAGGCTAATTCATTTTTGTAAAGATGTGTTACCATATGTGAGAGGTGGTTAAGACAAACAGAGTTTTTCAAAGAGAAGTTAAGCAAGAAAAAAACATCATGATGATTTACAGTTCTTGTATAACAATATTTTTCCATAGCAGTTCCAACATTTTATACACACACAAGCACACATGGTCGTACACATACACACACATGAAGTGTACGTGTACACTTAGTTTCATCAATTCTCAAGAATTTTTATCTCATGCAATAAGGTAGGAGGAATTGCCTATTTCAGTAGTTAGTTTTGGTCCCAGTAGCAATTTTAATACACAAGTGCAGCCTTCAAAGACATGCTCTTGAAGTTATAAGAATTAATACCAACAGCAATAATGACAAAAATATCAACAAATATAGTTTCAATGAATAATATATGCTAAAAGAAATTAAGGGTTATTAAAAGCAGTAAAAATTACTTAATACAAATGACTAGTTCTTTAACATCTTAGTTGTTGTAGAAAGTGTATGAGGAAGCTGCAATAAATTATTCAGTGCGATTTGCAGTATACCTTGCTTGTTGTCATGGAATCAGGTAACCGTAAGGCTTTGAGGTGAGCAGAGTCCACAATTTCAGGTAACTTCCAGCTTTTGATCTTGTCAGCATCATCTGAAATCCTTGGCTTAACATCTGCCATCCTACTGCTTTCCATAGGAGCCTGAAAATTGTTCAATGTTATTACCTCAATGTATGTGTGCAGATATATGTAGACATATACATATTTTTGTGTCTGTATGCATGTATATAGTTATATGTATCAGTAATGACAATATTAAGTTCATTTATAGCTCACCAGGCTACTCATTGAGACAGCAGGTAAGATTCGATCAGAGCGCTCAGGGGTGGCTGCTAATGGGCTAGAAACATTAGAAACAGAACCCAACGCATTGACAAGTGGAGACTGCAGAAGTAAAGTCCATTTGTTACAACATCAATACATATAAGTACTTATAAAAATTACCACTATATTGTGCTGCATGGAGAGAAACTGAAACCTGAGCTTAGTACTTCTTGCCCATTGAAAATTAAAAGAGAGAGAGAGAGAGAGAGATGAACAAATTTCAATTTTTCTTAAGAATGATTATATCTTTAATGGTAGTTTAACCAACTCCTCAGCCATTAATATTGCAAGCCAACATGTATCCTGTGCAGGTCCCCCTCAACATGACCCACCAGCTTCACATTACAATCAGCTCTTCGTAAAGCATGTTGAAACATGATTACTATCAATGGAAAATTAGTTGGTAGTACCTTCATGTTGATCTGTTGGGAAGGCCCTCGAGATCCCTCAAATGCCCTACTTTCAAGCATCCTTAGCAAGCGCTGCCCATCAGTGTTAGCCAAGATTTTAATACCATTGTCGCTTGTTGTAACTGCAAGCAATGAACCTTCTCTATTGAATCTTAGACGTGGACTTGCCTGCATCAGAAGCAAGGAGACTTTTAAACTGTCAGTTTTCAACATGGGACAAATTAAAAGAAAGTTCTATTGAAAAAAGTTCTACTGACAGGCAAACCACCATCTGCATCTGTAGTGGTTAGTATACTGGTATTATCCATGTCCCAAAATTTAATCATAAATTCATCTCCTGCAGCAAGGAATCGGTTCCTAGTTGTGTCAAACTGGACAACACCTAACGAACGTTTTCTGAAGCCAGAGTATGTCCTTTTAATAGCTCCTTCAGTCTCATTCCACTCAACTAAATGGGAATCGCCATCTTTACTAGTTCCACATGAAAAGAGCCTGCAAGGAAATGTTGACCAAAAAGTCAATTATCCATAATAATGTAGTATGGCATATTCCTGACTCAACCAAATTAAGAATCCAAGCACTGACAAATGGGATGAAAGAACACTTATAGACTCCACAACTTACACTCTGAACTATGACTTTTGTGCATTAGCTGAACCTTAAGTAGAATAGTAATGTCATTCTATTACTATCAACAATAACAGAGTAATTAACATCAACATATTAATGATTAAGTTACTCAAGGAACAGACAAGTTTTCACCTTGTTCCATCTGCGCTGTATGACATTGTTGTGCACCAATGCCCAGGTGCATCATAGTCGACTCTAGATCCCAAACAATCATATAGCCATGCTTTGATTTTCCCATCAATAGCAGTGGAGAAGATAAACTGCATACAGAGAAAGAATTAGAAAGATCCCAATAAATAGTCATAATTAAAGATAAAACCTTCCTAATAACTTTTAGAGCTAATCCTGAGATGCTATAATCAAGGATAAAATAATAATTAACAAATTCAATTACAACAGGAAGCAACGCATAAAATCATACAGATTTGTGAAAAATTGAAAATTAACAAAAAAAAATCTGAGGAAGAAAAAGAACCTGGATAGACTCCTTATAATGAGGGCAGACAGAATACACAGGAGCTTCATGCCCTTCAAACATGTATTGCTTCTGTCCTGTTGAAGCATCCCAGACCTGCCATTCATGTAATAAGCATTGTAAGGTTAAAACTTTGCACAATCTTTTTGAAAATTGCTTAGTCCCCTGCCTGATTCTGACCTTAATCATCTTGTCATCACCGCATGTAATTATTGACAAACTCTTGTTGGGATGGGAAAAGGCAATGTCATTAACGCCGCCAATATGAGCGTCGATCTACACAAATATGCAACAAGTCAGAAGATAATACATGGCTGATTTGCCAAAACTACAATCTTCGACTCACCTCCAGTTGTTGTCTCAGCTCTCCATTTGGACTAAAAGCATATAACTGAACAAGATGCTTTGAAAATGCAACACCTACAAGAAATAACAAGGCAAACAATTAGAATCTAATAATAACTAAAAAATTCAAAGCACGAAACACCTCCCAACCTTGGAGGCATAAGAAGCATATACAAAATGGGAACATAATCCAATAGAGAAATAATTTGCTTGACTGTACCAAGAATAGATCCATCAGGATTCCATAAGCACCGATTGACGGATATTGTAGCATCTTTCATTAAAGCTGCCTGGAAATAGAATTAGGTTCAGTGTAAGATGGGCAGCAAGACTCCTCAGAAAGCACAATTGAACACGTCACTTGATAAAAGGAACATTATCCATGCTAAGTTTGAAAGAATACCTGTAAGGGCAGAGAACATGCTGAGATATCCCAAACCTTGAAAGTCTTGTGTGCTATCCTTTCACGAGATCCAACTTCCCATATCCCAATATCACCGACATTGGTTCCAACTATAACAAAAATCCAACATCATATGAATAAGTCAAATGAAAGAAAAATGTTAACGGTAAATTAATCATCTTTTCATAGGTACAACGGTACAGACAGCTACCTAAAAGAATTGTTTGTTGCACTGGATGGAAATCCAAGCTCATGACATTCGAACCCTGATTAAGGGTCCGTACCACTGTTTTGGGAAGATCATCTCGAGAATACATATTAGATGGATGAGATACACCAGAGAATGACACCTAAAAACATTTTGATGTTATGGTACAACAAACTGAAGAAGTTAAGCTTCAAAGGAACCCTAGGTATGACCAAGAAATGTGTTTGAAATATCTAAGGAATGCTTATATTTTATCCTATACCTCATCTGACTGGCCGGTACGCATTCTCTTCATCAAGTGTTCAGAATCTGCTGTTTGATAATCCATACCAGGAGCACTTGTTGGAGTCCTTGGTTGCTTCAAAAATGCAGCTGCAAAAGCATATCATAGGCTAATCCGAGCCATAACCAATAAAGTCAATGAATGCAGGCATTTAAAAGAGGCTCACCCGTACCCGGAGGCTGCACCAGCCCTGGGGGTCCTTGCGCCACAGCAGCATGTGGTAAAGATGGGTTGGCATTTGTCATCCACCCTGCAATGGCACTTGCGGATGGAGAAACAACCGGTTGGAATGGCTGCATCAAAGAGTATGACATTGCTCAATGACATGAAATGACCAAAAAGGTTGAAATGACCAAAAAGGTTTAGATAATTGGTTAATCTAGTCTACTTACACTATGAGCACCAATTGGAGGAAATGCCCCGGACTTGGGAATAGGCCCTACAAGGGGCCCATTGGCAGGAGCAGGAGCTCGGGCTCCATTGGTGGGAGCAGCACATGAGTGATCAGTAAAGAGTGTTTTGATATCAGGGTTGGGGCGTGGATTCTTGCAAAGCTGATGCTGCCAGTTAAGACTGAAAACAAGAGCATAAATAAGTCAGATATCTAATAGGGATAAAATGTAAAGGACACAGGAGAGAACGACATTAAGTGAAACAGGCATGCTATAAAAAAATAATCTTTTTTGTTTTTGGTTTTTTGAGACCAGGAGAAGCCAATCTCCACCCCACCCCAATGAGAGTCGAAACGAGTGCCACCGCAACTCGTGGGCCAAAGTGTGTGCTGCTGCAACTCGGAATTCAACCCCATCCTCTTCCTCAAGGGGCAAGTGGTAATATCATCCAAGAAAGCACTAGGTGGTTACCATAAATAAACAATCATCCCACATTCCTGTCGGGCTCCCAGATTTAGATGTTGATACATCTTGCCGTAAGAAGTTAAATCAATGAACACAGGTTTCTGCACATAAGTTTTTAAGGAAAGAACTTACAGCCATATGAGTCTTCTAGCATGACTGATGAAAGTATTTATGAAATTCTCTAATTACAATAAATGTGATACTGGGTAGCTATTTAATCTACTTATCCACCAAATAATACTAGAAAAGTTTCAGTAAATATATAGAAAGGAATAATAGAGTTTTAAATAAAACAATTGCATACCTCTGGTTGATCAGTGTACGCAGCCTAGAAGCTTTAAAAGGTGGGAAAGTAAGCTTATCACGAAACAGAGGATTAGCTTCAATGAGCTTCTTAAGCTCCATGAGCATTATATTTCGGGCAGACTTTGTATCCCCATACTTAGAAAGCTGCTCATTCTGCCTGCATACATGAAAACGTGAAGTCAGTACACATTATGAAAGCATAAAAAACATAGATAGAAAGGTCAAAACAGCCTAGAGTGATACCTGAAATTCTCCAAGGTGAGTAATTGGGTGATCTCCTTGAAAAGTTCTTCATTGAAAGAAGCAAATACCTTTAGGTCCTTCACAAGTATCTCGACAGCTTTTGCCCTGTCATGCCTGAGAGGAAACAGAACAACCGATTCAGAGAACCTGGACATTTAAAATTCAGATAATACTTCATAAAACCAAACTCCAACCTATCAAGTGCTTCAAGGTACTTCTGCTTCCTAATCTCGAAGAAGATTTTCATGGAGTAGCGATTGTCCTCAACCTTTGTGAACCCACCAAGATACCGTTCAACTTCATCCCATTCCCCTGCCTGGACTTGATCCTCAAAATATTTCATATTAAAGTAAAAGCCCGATTCTTGCTCCAACCTAGAATTGAACAAGACCAGTTGTGTAACCGAGCCGAACAGTAAAGGTAAGAGCTTTAAATGAAACAACCAAAGAAAAAGAAGACGACTTACTTGTGGACAGTTTCTTTGAACTTCTCCTCGTCCAAGAACTGCAGTATCAGGAAAACTAGTTCCCTACTCAACGATGACATGGTTCCCGGAATCCCTAAACGCTCCAGCGCAAGATCTGCAATCTATATCCGAAGAGGAAAAGGACAAAGACGAAACACCAGCAATCCTCCAAACGACAGAATCCTTTCCCTTGTCAGTTCCAAAGAAACTCCCTTTTTACTTTCTCAATCTCACGAAAATCTTTAGCGAGACTTCTTCACCCCAAACACCTTGTTATAAAGATCCAGCCCGAGAACCCCAATTTCCCAGTTCTCAGAAACAAACGAAGAGGCCAAACTCGGTAATCTATGAAGTAAAACCCTTCAAGTCACATCTAAAAATCAGATTTTTCTCCTTGAATCTTCTTCCCCCTCATCTCCCAGCCTAGAAAGATCTGAGCTGAAACCGGAAAAAAAAAAACCCTAACTAGAAAATAAATACCCTCAACAAACCTTGCCCACGCTCTCCACCCGTCTTAAAACACAAAAATCCAAGAACAAACAGTAATAACAAACCCCGCCCCACGCGAAACCCTAGAAAACCTCTTCTCGACCACCGGGAACCAAAAATCCACCCGAAAAGCGCATAAGGAAGACAAGAACCCTTACAAGAACGCCATTAAAACCAACGAAATGCTCATTCCAGCGATCTACAACCGATCTAGAGCCAGGAAAATCCCGTCTCTCCAAATCCGCCGGACGAACCCTCGATCTGGACCTTGATCCCTCAAGAAACCGAGAAAGAGCAAAAATTTCGAAACAGAAATGATTCAGGACTCAGAGATGGATGCCACCTTATGATCAATTTCTAGGGTTTCTCCCCTCTCGCCTCCTGGCTTCCTCTTCTCTCTCCAGCCGCCGTGCTCGCTTCTTTCTACTGCTCTCTCTCGTTCTCGCCTTTTATAACCCGGACTCGCTTCGATCCGCTCTCTCTAATCTCTTTCCTCCGCCCCTTTTATAGTGAGAAACCTCTTGCGATTAGGTCGCACCTGGTATACCACTCCACCCTAGATTTTTTCCTAAAATTACCATCCTACCAGCCCCACGTGACGTCGGTATCGACCTCCTGTACCGCCCGGGAAGGGCATTTCGGTAAAAAGAACGGAACCCGTCGTCACGTCGCGAGGGGCAATCCGGGAAGAGAAAGCCCGTGTCAGCTTTGAGGAGGGCCGTGAGGGCAAAATCGTCATTTGTGGAAAGGTCAAAGAACCTGGGGCTCCGGGGGTTTCTTAGGGGTATTCCCGTCTTTTCACCTCAACTCGATCCTCCAGCCACGTCATCCTTCCTCGTACCCATTTACCCCGCTTTTATAATTCGCATATGGCTTTTCGATTTTTGGAGACAATAATGACACTCCCGATTTCATTGCATCCACTCCTACCGCGTCGCCCACAAACCACCCCAGACACAAATGGAGTGCATAAATTAAGATCAGGGTCTCCTTATCATCATAATTATAATATTCCCCGATGGGGCTGTCGCTATCTAGTGGTAGTGCGCGGTAGCTGTCACCGCTCGGTGATAACTCCGCGTGCTTATCAGCACTCGTACGATAAGCTATGCTACGTCTCAGACAAGCGGCTGTCCTCTTTCCAATTTTGTATCAGGCCGGGAATAAAAGCGTACGGCGAGATGGGACGGAAGAGTGGGCCCGGAACGGGCAACTGGCCGTCCCCGGCCACTCCGGTATCGACACGTTTCTCGGCTTTCCGATCCCACCACGTGAGCGTCGCGGATTCCCTCGCTCGCTCTCGGTTCCCTCTTTTTGATCTTCCGAAAAAGAGACACCTGCTTTTGTCTAATGACTATTCTGTCCTCCCCGTTTTCAGCACGAATAACTGCGTCAGAAGGTCCGGGTTCGAGGCCCCAGAATTAATTGGCCTCCCACGCTGCATTAAGGGGGCAATATGGTCCAATTAAGGAAAAGTTGGATACGGTATAGAGTTAAATAGGGGCCGTCTATAGCCGGTCGCAGCGGCCTCTCACATGGGTTCGTGGGGGAACACCGGTACACCATTATTTGCCAAAAGATCCCCCATGCGCGATGGTACGACGAACACGACGCGTCTGTTCGTGCCTCCCTGGGCCCCGCGTGTACTGCTATCTCTCCTAGCTGGAGATGGACGTTTGACAGCAAAGTCCACCAACGGGAGGCTGCCACGTTCTCCGACGTACTGCCTGTCGTTTCCTTTCATTCCGGAGGTCTGTACGCTGAAAAGATCGCATGACCGTCCATTCAAACTTTGAGTTATATCAGCCGTTGACGGCACTGATGGACCACTCGCCGGTGTGGACCTTCCGCCTAATCTTCGAAAACGACTGCCGGAGATTTATTAGCTGAATTCGACGGCCCACAACGTGCCAGGCGCCAGACTTCCACACGTGGCAACTAGAAAGAAATTTTAGGAGGAAGCGGTAATTAATTCGGGAGAAGAATGCAGGCATAATTAGTTAATTAACTGGCCGTTAATTACGGGCATGGACTCAGGAAAGTACGACACGAGGGGAAATGCCAAGGTAAAAAAAAATCCTATTAAATTAAGGGAATATAGAGGTCATTACAGGGAATGTGAGGGGCTGGAGGGGGAATCGAATCGCCGCGACGTCGGCATGGACTAAAAAGCCCCTGCGGTCTTACAATTAAAATAAAGTGAAATAAAATAATAGCGGGAAAAAAGGTCACGTGAATCGAGAGGCAGGACCCGTTGTGGGCTGGTACGTGTCTCGGGATTTCGGACGATACGACTCGCGGTATGATAAATTGGAATTGGTACGATTGGGCACGTAGGACAAGGGGATGGTTTTCGAGTGGTTGGACGATCTGGATGTTACCGTGTTAGGTGCAAACCACCGGAGCACGTCGATGTCCTGGCGTTTGTTTTTATTTAGCTTTTTTTTTTTGCGTTTTTTTTAGTGCGTGCTGCGTACTATTCTTGGGAGAAGAGAGATACCCCTGTCGCTTAAAAATCTACTGAAGCTGGGGGATCTGATGTGGGGCTGCGAACAGGAAAGTTGGTACTTAAGCAGATTTGTGGTGCTAAAGCTGGTACGTGGCAGGAGCACCACAAATGTCAGTGTCACTGTAGTTTGCGATGGGGGTGCGCACTTGGCTGCATAAAGCGATGTCACTGCGCAGGGGGGAGTGGTGGACTATTCATTTGTCTAATTTGATGAGGCCAAATAGTTATGGCTTAAGAACTATTGCTGCCTGCAAACTTGGATCGGAGAACCGGAGGAAAGCTGCTGCTTGGTCTGAATAAATTTTTTTGGACTCTTATTTCTTTTTTTATGGGAGAATAATAATTCTATATGTGTGATTTTTTTTTTTTTTAGTACAACAGCTGCTCACGCTGCTCTAAGGTAAGTGCAGCCAACAAAGTCGATGGAAAGAAGATGGTATAAGGTGAGGGGCCGGCTACAAAACACATCTAAAGAATCTCTTTCAAGTAGTGAGCAGCGAAGGAGACGACCCAATTTGCAATCCTGCTCGTCTTCGATACATATGAGCAGCCTGAAATGAGTCTCACTCTCTTGCTATCCTATGGATATCCCTGAGTAGTGGGTGGCCATCACCCCTCCACTCCTCATCCCAAATTTACTCGACCACCCGATCTAAGTCCTCTTCTAGAAAGATATTGTTAGCCCCTAGAATACGTCTTGCGAAAGTGATGCCCTCCCACGCTATCTTGATCTCTGCCCCGATGGCTGTTATGTCACAGGTGAGATGTGCTCCCATAGGAATTAGTCCAGAGTTGTGATCCCTAAATGCAAAATGCATATCTTCGTTGTCTCCATCTGCCGACATACTGTCGTCGGAGTTCACCTTAAAATAGCTAGGAGTGGGGGCTCACAAAAGTGCCGCCACTTGGTAAACATTTTCAAATGACATGTGTATATATATATATATAATTATATGTTAGGATTTTTGCATTCGTCCTCTCTTGGAGGACACAATGATTAGATTCAAAGTCAAGTTGCTAATATAATTCCTCCAAAGCACTTATTAGACTTTTTAGTATGTAATTCCACATAGCTTCTTGATGAAGGATGTACATGAAGAGGTTGACCAGCTAAATCACGTTCTGAAATAATTTTTTTCTAACTTATCAAATAATTGCACATTATGTTAATGTTGTAGGGTAAGCACATACCACTTTAATGGGCATGATACCATTGTATGAAAAAGTAGATGGTCCCCAAGTTGGCAACACAAGTCTTACAAGCAAAATAAGGCATCTTTTTTTTCATTTTGTACTGCAAGATTAAAAAAGATCTCGTATCAGTTTGCTTAAAAACATAAACTGATTTGTCCAATTCAAGCATCTATGCACCATGCTCGATCTTTTTTTATAAAAATATATCAAATGTTAGTTTAACTATATATCTTAGAACTTCAGTGGTATTCAACTTGATTAAGTTGGTTGAGCATCACCGGCATTGGCTACATTAAAAAACAAAAATTATTCTAAGAATTACCCTGGATCTGACTTAATTTAGTTTTAATTTAAAGTTTATTTACTGAAGAGTATCAATGTTAATTTGTTAGCAAGATAGGGTGCTTTGAAAAAAAAAAGGAAGAAAGATTCATGACAGCTATCGGTTCATAGTTGCCAATTAATTGTAAATTGGGATTGCTATAGACCATGCTTATGCTTTTAAAGAAATGTTGAACATAAAATTGTATGACCATGAGATGATGATAATGTTGCATGATGGAAAATAAAAATTTTCATCAAACATTACTAGAATAAAGGTGCATCTTTCTTAGTTCCAAAAGCCATGATGGGAAGTAAAAAGATATTTCTAACATTAGCATATATCCTATTTTAGGTGGCTTATTGGGATTTCAAATCAAGTTGATGTTATAATTTCTTCGAATAACTTAAAAGATTCTGTTGCGGCTAGATTCTAGGCTGAGGTCGGACTCCACCTGCTATGCAGGCATCGAGGTCTATCATCTAAAGGCTTCGATATGTCGACCCATTTTCTCGATTTTACGATTGAGGTCGGCTTCTTGCCTTGACGTATGCTCAGTCCAGTGTGGAGATGAATATCCTAGAGTAGAATCCTTGTAGGATTGGGGGCTCGGAGTGCGTTGCTTTCTGTCCCAATCAGCACTTTTTCATTGGGTATGCCGACTCTGCTGGGATCATTCAGGACTTCGTGAATGGGAATGGTGACTGGATGGATGCATATGATGTGTTGGTGGTCCAGAATATTGACTAAGCTAAGTAGGTTCAGGCCGATCCAGTGTGGATTGTTGCTATGCATCTGTTTGTTGCAAACCCTGAACTGTTGTTGTCAAGGCTCGCACTTATTGGACAAGCATATTGAATTGCTTGGTATTGATATGTGCAGTCAACTGTGGTGGCAGTGGCACATGTGTTGGGCTTTGCAACAAAGCATGCGACGTGAGAACCCGACGCTGCGGGGCATTGAATGCACCTTGACTTCCCCAAGACTTCATGGTGAATAGTCTCTTCTTTTCTCAGTGTGGGTTTGAGGTCCTTCCTTTAGCACCAATCTGTTGCCGCTAAATTTTGAACTAAGATCAGACTTTGTATATTGTGTGCTAAGGTTGGTTAAAACCAAAGTGCGCTGAGATCGGATGAGACCGATGTGATTTGAGATCGGTTAAAACTAAGATGAATGCGAAGAAGTCCACTTGCCAAAAAGTTTTCGACGGTAGACCTTTTGATGCTAAAGTTAGAGATTTAGAGCAATGGAAGAGAGAGTAGAATGTGTTGAGAGGAGTCTGAGATTGTTTATCTAAGGGTCCTCAGACCATTCCTATATATAGGATAAGATAGGTAACTGATTTGGTGGAATATGCCATGCATGATAATGATTGATTACGCATTAATAATATGGTAATTGCCCTGCACAATTGGCATGCGGCGATTATCGCGCTGCTGCGTTAACTCACCTGTTTCATGTCAAGCCTAGTGAACACTAATCAAAGAATAAGTGAGAAAACTAGATGGACCCCACTAAATGTTAGTCATCGAAATTTCATGTCAGGCTAGTAATGTAGTTAACTCGCATGTTTCACAACCCATTGATGTAGAAGCCATGATAGAAACCTTCTCCAATTTGTCCCATTCATCCACCAACGCACCATGCATTGCATACTTCATTTCAAGGTAGCAAATGCTTATATATTCAACTATTTTAGAGTGTCCTTGTCAGTTGGCTTGTCACGTAAGGCCTGTGGAACGTCATGCAAAGCAGCCAAACAAGAACAAAATCCAATATCACTGTTTGCTTCCAGCACCTGTAAGGCACAACATGAATGAAAGATAAAAAAAACAATACAATACTGTGTGTGGTACAACCTCTACTTGTTAAGTCATTGTTACATTCGTAGATGCATTGCATTTGGAGGTTGATTAAAACTCTTAAGGAAAAAAAGCCAAAAGACTTGTGTTCTTAGACTTGGCCGTGATGCGACTCATAGCCAGCTTTATCCCGAAGTGGAGTTCAAATATTGGACAGCGTGCATGGTGCTCGGTTAAACGCAAAATGAAACTTAGAAAGAGACAAGGCATCCGTGGTATAAGGGGAAAAGAGAGCACGAATCTCGAGGGTTTTTCTTTTTTTAAAATCTTTTGAAAGTGAAGGGTGCACGGAGGATTCCTGGTTTTCTCTGCGTGCGTCGCATTAAAATTCGTACCGGACAGAGGATCCGGCCAAGTCCCCCGTCATGGGGATACTCCGAGTTCTTCGCCAGCTCGTCCGTTGATTGGTCCACCTCGCGGAGGAACACTGGGTCCCACTTTTGCTGGCCAATGGGTTCGCATGCACAGAGGAAGCCACACGGTGGTGTACCAGACGGAGATCCCAACTCGAGTCGTGTACGTCTCGTAATCTCTCTTTATATCTTCCTTTTCTTGGCATGACAAAACTACCCCTACTATGAATTAAAAATCACATCTCGGTGCCTCGAAACTCGTGACCACGGGATTCTCCGTTCGTCCCTAACCTTCTTCGGTTATAGTAGTTGTTAGGCTTGCAAGCCGGTGGCATTTCTCGTAATTATCTCAAAATATGGGCCCAAAGTATACAGAGGAGTCTCGATCTACGCGTCGACAACCGTTGAAATGGACCCTCGGATCCGGTATATCGTAAGACATTCGACCGATACGACGATACGAAACGATACATTGGCGTTGATGCAAGGAAACAAAGAAGAAGAAAGAAAACGAAACAAGAAAGGGAGAAAGCGACGTATGAGAAGGGGAGGAGTGGAACGTACGTAACGTAATCTGTGCCTGTCGGACGATTTATCGGATTCATATCGTATCGCGATATTTTGAGAGGAAAAGTTTTTTTTTCTCGCAGAGGACTTGTTGGACTTGAAGCCGTCAAACATCCTGGAAAAGTTTGATTGGGAGATTTTTTTTTTTTTATGATTTTTTCTTCTACTGCTGAAAGTATCACGAGAAGTTTGTATCTGGGATTGTGTCGTGATGGCGACCGTTGTTTTGTCTCTCTGTTTTTTTTTCTTCAAATTTGCCCCGTCCTACTAGCTCTGGACTTTTCTGCAGCTTTTCACCTTCTTGCCGGGGCCGGGAGCAATGCTTATTTCCACCTTACACATAATCTTTAATGAAAAAAGTTAAATTGGCTATTTATAACTCAGTATATAATAACAAAAGTGTCGAGTCTCCTGGCTGTTACCAAATATCAGCCCATGTTATGTGGCCATAAACCATGCCAATCAGATCAATCCAATTTTCATGGGCCAACCATCTGAACAAACGCATGATAAATGATGAATGAAGCTTATAAAAATAAGACAATATGATTAGCTTGATACATTAACTACATGGTACACATGGTACATAATATAATTTCACCTACATGATGCCAATCAGATCATCTTATTTTTGTGGGCCAATCATCGGAATAAGCACATGATGATGGAGCCTACAGAAATGAAATAGCTTGATTAGCTTGGTAAATAGCTACATGATGTACATGGTACAGGATATAATTTCTCTTGTTGAATCCTAGACATTGAGAAAAGGCTTTATTACTATTCATGGATTTGAACTAGTAAGTTTTGTCTCTAACCTTGGTGCACGGTCTTGCCCAGGATTAGCAATTCCCTTGGATAATCAAAGTCATTATTTAGATATGATATTTTACTTTAGTTGCAAGACTAACACGATTCTAAATTTCAACATAGCTTCCGTAAAAATATTGTTGCTAATAAATCGGCAAACTTGGGACACTTAGACCTGCTGGACCTCAAGTATACCCCTAAAATATGTCGGTGCTAGAGTTGAGATGTAAAGTGTAAAACCACCTTCCATGTCGAAATAAGGGAGGTGATGTGATTGAAGAACAATAGAAACATCAACTACTAAACTTTTCTACATAATATTTTACTAATGTTTATTTCATTGCCAAGTTATGAGTGAACACATTTGTGTCATATACCATGAGAAGTAATATAATGCATATTAATTAAGTCCTAGGTGTGGTCAATTGCAACACCAATTTGAGTGGTTGGATTACCTTTTTTTTTCTTTTTTGTTCAATGGAAATAATACTAAAGGAGGCGACGCGGACATCCAATTCATGCAAATCTTCCGCTTTCTTTTTCTATGTGACGGCATACATTCTTTCATGTACCACTTACCTAACATCGAAGACTATACACTTGTTTGGGCTATATCTTTCGCACGAAAGAATGATTTGTCTTCTTTTACAACATCGTCCGTTGGATCGTACTCTACACATATCTCAAAAATACAACCCTTCTCTATCAATATTTTTTTTCTTTTTTGGAGGACAACGCAGCATTTGGTGCAATGTTCCTGGTCCTTGTGACATGAAAAGTTTTTGGATGGGACAATTAAATTAAGCTACTGCCACTTTCTTAAGCCTTGCTTCTCTGCCGTTCTTGTTGTTGTTCCTTGTCCTCGTCATTGGGTAATATCTATTCGGCTCAAAAAGGATCCAAGGCATCAAGCTCAATTGATGCGGACAATATGATTTAAGATTAAACGCCCAAACTGTTGCAATTATTAATAGAACAGACGGGGGTGCATAAGAAACTGGAAAATTGGTCACCTTTTTATCTATTTTGCAATCATGAACCCACTGGCTCGTACGAACCAGCAAATCGCTGACACATGTCCGCACTTCTTTAAGACGTGCTGCTAAAAGTATGTTGTTTTGTTTCTGGGGGTGGCATATGCCGAGCCTGTGCCTCTGTGCTCATGGAAAAATCTCTAGAGAATTTTCACATTTAATTATTCTGAATTTCCATCTTAAAAAGTTCCATGACAATTTACATATAAATATGAAAAAAAGAATATTCAGCAAGTAATTGCATTTAGATAGTGCTACAATTGTAATTATAAAAATATCTAAATAATATAAATCATCAAAATATAAGATTGATAATGTGACTCTTGATTTATGATGGTCGATTCCCTAAACTTGGAAATGTGTGTGTATTATTTGTTAGAAACATATAGCTGGACCAGAAGTCGTCCATGTTTTCTTCAAAATGGAATAGACTGTTTTTGCTGAATCAAAACACGTCCATGTCCACTGTTTTTGCTGAATCAAATCCAGTGGGAAGCACCCCAAAGTTCAGAATCCAAACAAATTCCCTTGTCTTTATTATTTTGGAACCTCGACAGTTGGTATCTTTCCTGGATCACCATGGTTTCTAGCTTTACTCCCTCCATGTTCCTATTGCTTCCTTTCTCTTTTCTAATCCATCACTCTTATCCACAGAAATTGTTATCACCATTGGCACATGATGGTATTCAAGCAGCATTTCGAGACTGTCGAAGTTACCGACTAATAACTGTCATGAAATTAAAGTTCACCGTAATGCAAGCAGTGTCTAAAGGTTTCTGTGCTCATACCCATGGATCCCATTGAGGAAGATTAGGTTTCGGACAATAACACATGCAATCTTGACTCATACCCGATCCATTGCAATAGCAGGTCAGGATACTTCTGACTCATGCATCCATGCATCGACGATCATGATCATCACCTTAGCGGCTGCCAACTGATCATGTTGGTAAAATCATTCGGATGCGCAGGTAACCTGATATTAAGACGGTGGTATTAGATGATCTGGCTCGAATTCTGATCACCATGTTATAACTCTTGGTACTTTGGCTCCAATCTGTACTAAAGAAATCAACCATTCATGGAAACCTTACACCATCCGATCCAACAAAATTCATACTTCATCCTCATACCGAACTTGAATGACTACAACAAAAGAGATTTCCATCCAACACAACCCAACCAACAAGCAGCTCATTGTCAATCCAACATACTGCCCTATTATTCTGCACATTGTTGCAGATTTGTTCTCCACATCCATTTTTGTAAATATGTAAACCAATCCTTCATCACAACTGCTATGCCATCTTCATTCACACTTCAAATGCAGTGGAGTCCTCTTAATTTCCATTGGGATAAAAAAAAAGAGGGAAAACAAATAACCAGTATAACTCTTATAAATATAGGCAGATTAGCCATGGAGCAGTCTAAAAAAAAATCTGGTCTGTTGATTTCTACATTTACTTCCAGTAAGGAGACAAGGGGAATATAGCCCATAACAGTCACTGTACATGAATTATAGCTCATCATAAATAAAATAGTGACAGAAGATCACAGAAATTTAGCTGGGAGGAGCATTCATCAAATTTCATTAAGAACATCAGGTTTAATATCATACAGGGTGTGATCCACAAAGCTTGCATGTTAGAGTAAGTTAGACCAGAGCTGGCACCCAAACAACCAAAAAGAACATAGGCAGTGAAAAATGTATACAGAAAAGAAAATTGTTGAAAATATGGTTCTGACCTTTGCAATCAGAATGAGGAGCTGCCAACTGACACAGAACGTCCAAAGGGTTTCAGCTCCTTCAATGTAGTTGCTAGCCAGTCCAGTCCCTCATAAAGGCCTTCACCGTTAATAGCACAAGTTCCTTGGATATGCCATATCCGGTTCCTCAGATCGTATAGGCCCAGTCCTTCACAAACCTCCATTGGGCTCATTGCCCCTTTCTAGATGAGAATGAAAGGCCACAGTTCACTTTGAGAAATTAAATGACCATGTACAGATTGCCACCTCTAATCCATGTTAGATAAATGAATTGTTTCAGTGAAGTGAAATGTCCTTTTCCTTTCTAACAAATTCAAGATCAAGTTGACTGACAAAAACCCTCTCAATGAGAAAGGTAGCTTTAGCTATGACATCGATAGCCTATACATTTTCCCCTAGGTTTTAAAAAAACTTGGTTTTCTTTGTTGTTTCCATTGGAGAAATTTTAACTTACTGCTTCTTATGGTTGAAAACTCACTCAAGTATATCATGGATTTGAACTTTGATTTTGTATTCAATTTCTAAGGAGAAGATTAAATAAGACACCAGGATGCAGGAGAATCCACAAATAGTAATAATAACAAGCATTGTAATAATGGTAATTTTAAGATTTAGGTCATTAGAGGAATCTTAGGAGATCACTGGTATATTGAGTTCAGAACCCATGGATATGATATTGACATGAGCAATGGATGCAATGACGAATAGCAGCATTAATAAAGATATATCAGTTTATCATGTTCAGAGAACCTTTCAGCTAACAAAGTAATTATAAAAGAGAAATCAGCATCAAAGAATATTATTATTATTCTGGGTTAGTGTTGTGGAGGGAGAAGCATTTGAGAACAAGCATTAAGTTGAACTTCATAAATCAGATATGGAATAATCTTTCTTGTATGTGTACCTACAGTGCAAAAACCAGGATGCCTTTTTTCCCTTAAATGTTTTTCTTGATCTACAAGGTCTAGCTTTTGGAGCATCTTTGTCTTCTGCTATATGTTCATTTAAAATTTGTGGCATAGAGAAAAAAAATCCGTTTTAAGTCAAGCATGCTGAAGTGTGGTTGGCCAGAAAAGTAAAACATGCAAGGACTACAATTCCAAAAAAAAAAAAAAAAAAAAAAGAAAAAAAAAACACCCTGTTTATGTTGTATGATCCTAAAATGAATTTAAGGATGATGTGCTACGTTTCTGTGAGCATTCTATGGATTTCTAATTTAGTAAAGCACCAAGCTCTTTTGATTTCCAAGCCGCTGGTTTGACTTACCAAGTCCTGTTTGTTAGCAAATACCAATATAACACTGTCCAGCATGAAAGGATCCGTGATAATAGCCTGAAAGAAGAGATTAGCAAAAAAGGATTGGCTCGGTACAGTGAATGACATTTTCATAGGTAGTAAAACTACATTACACATGATTAACTAATTCTTAAAACATAAAATTCTAGACCTGAAACTCTTGTTTTGCCATTCCAATCCTTTCTCTGTCCAGGGAATCAACTACATAGATCTGCAAGCATGTGAAATCATTAAAAATTCTTGAAAGTTCATTGATAAAGGAAAAACTGTATCTTTAAATCTAACCCCCTATATGTAAAATGAAACATTTAAAAGAAGAACAGGTATGCTATTTATGCATTTTCAAGCAACGTAAAAAAAGGCTGCCCCTGATTGTGAGATATAGCAAAAAACTTGTGAAAGCTGACATTTGCTTGGTTTTCCAACCAGTGAACAATTACTGGACATACGGCTTCAGAGAACAAATATTTATTTAAGAAATAAGTTTTAATGTTTATGGAAATATTATTCAACACTATGTCCACTATGCAATATAACATGAGATAACAATTCAAGTACACAGCAAATTCAGTGGTACTTGCTTAAAATGATGGATGTCAGCATTTTCTAGAGGATGATCAACAAAGAGGTAGATGCGAATATCATAGCATAGGCTGTAGCATAATATTTAATGCATATAATGGAGAAGGTGGAAGCTGAATGGATTATAAGCAAATTCACATTGAAGTCATTATGCACCAGACACGTGGCTAACATACTTAAACACAAATTTAAATATCATAAAACATTTCAATAGAAGTAAGCTTGGAATCAGTAGACTTTATATGTTAAGTAGACAACAGTACATGTTTCAGCCAAGAAACTTTAATTCACTTTGCTAAAAGAAACCAATCCAAGACTTCAGTGAACAATTAATTTACAACTGATGTACAACTGCAAGGAAGGGCAGACATCAAATTCCTTTAGTAGAACTACTAAGGGATATCAGTGTGCAGTAAACCAGAAGGTAATTTACAGACAGATGTTGTTACCAGCCCATCAGTATTGTTAAAGTAATGCCTCCACAGGGGTCTTAGTTTTTCTTGCCCACCAACATCCCACACTGTAAACATCACATTTTTGTATTGAACTTTCTCTACATTGAAACCTACAAAATAAAATAAGAAAATAGACATGAAAATGGTCTGTAGTCTGGGATTAGAGAATCATAGGAGTCCAAAAGACTAGTATTAGTGCATAATATGTGAACAAACTGTAATGGATCATAAAATAAACCAATGCGGCTGCAAGAAAAGAAAAGGGGAAAAAAGAGAAAGTTTTGCTGTGTCCATTCACAGCAGATATAAAAACCTAAATCTACATTACTACAAGATAACAAAGCATAAAAGAAATCCTTTTCGTCTATACTAGCATATGGCTTCCACTTGGCATGTTTGAATTAACCATTGAAAAAAACCTCAGCTTTAGAAAAGTTGGGGATCTCAAGTTCAGTCCTAAGATGGTACTGTCAAAGACATTTTTAAGGAAATAATTTTCATAAAGTCTCCTAAAAAAATTTCCAACTAACCGTTTGAGCTAAAAAGAGACAAAAATACCCAGATAAAATTCCTTATAGAAAACATCATTGATCTAAAAAGTTGGAATTAGTCATCACCATTCACCCAGAAGACATGTAAGTGTCTACAAGAAAGCTGAGTTTTAGTACTGACACTGGAGAAGAATTAAAAATTGTAATTGTACATAATGAAAGAGAAGCAATTTATAAAGAATGAACATGTATACTGCCTGTACTAGAAGAATGGAGTAGCAGCCTATAAATCTAGCTAGCCCTACTCGTAATTTCAGGATGATACATGGAAAAATTTAGGCTGCGTTCTTAAAGATACCAGCAAAACTTGTACAATCTGAATCTCATCAAGAGGTCCTACGCATAAATTAAAATGGAGTGGTAGGCCAACCTCAGCAGTCAGGGATTAGTCCCACTAATCGACAACTGATAAACTGAATACATAATCTTCCACCGAAGTATAGCAGACGGTAGAATATTAGATAAGCTAACATTTTTACTGGGAAGTTGATTGTGACAGAGATAGAGTGTCAACTATTAAATCACTTCATTTGGTTGTAGTCTTAAATTTCTTATCACAGTCAAATCCTACATAAGCCTTCAAAGCATCCATAAAACTTATCTTTAATTATCATTGAAAATGTTCTTTAATATCAATGAACTCAAAGATTGTTTTATTCTAAACTAGATCATTTCTTCACACCTAAAAACCTGTTCCACTAATTCATTTATTTTCCTGGTCTCTAGGAAGCATTAAATTCTCAATTTAATAAAGCACTTTCTTTTCTTTAATGAACTTCTACCTCCAAAAACTTAACCTATAGGTCTTGGGACAGAATGGAACATACTCCATAAACCTATCTTGTCTGCACACCCCGAGATTCCAACCCAAAGTGACTTAGGAATTTCCTGCAGACCAATTGGCACCAACGTATGGTTTTACATTGCTAGGCGGCATCCTAGGATCAAGAAACTGCCAGATGGACCATGAACCCTGCAAAACAACCTTTATTTGCAAGCATCATCCTATCTGTATGGTGTCAACTTTTAAGGATCAGTCTATTATTCATTAAAGTTCATACTTTTTGACTTGCATTTTTCCAAAAAAAAAAAAAACTTCTGATATCAACCCTTTGTACATTGATGGAAAATACTTAAAAAAAGGCCATATTAGGCAAGAGAGAGGTATGCTAGTAGGTCTGAATAAGAAGTTTGCAAGAAGGAAATCCGACCTTGTTAGTCATGCAGTTTAAGATTATGACACTAAGGAACAACCCTCCAACATCCTGCTGTACTTGGAGAAGAGTTTAATCAAAGAGGGGATGACAACAAGGTTCTTTATAGGAAAATGAACTATCTAACAGAAAAAAACTGAAACAAATCTTGATAACCTTGTTACAAGATTACCTCAAATAATTAGGCCAATCAAAAATTTAGTCCATGGTGTTTGATCATTCTTGCTTTATGAACTATATATATTGATAACTTGCCCATTGTTTTCTAAATTTAATTCAAGAAAATCACATGCACAAGCTAAAATATGGTGACTCACATTGTTTGTTGGCAGATTATTTAGTATGAAAAGTAAAAGAACCCATGTGATTTTGCATTTAGCATCTTGAGCCCGGAACAAACTTAATGGATTTCAACAATCAATTATCTGATCTCAGAACAAAGAAAACACTGAAGCATAACTTAAAAATTAAGTGATAGACCTCCAGCAACAAATAGTGCATTCTAAACCAGTTGCAATAGTATCTAAAAGCTAAGAATAAAGATCTTGGAATAGAAAAAAGACATCCTTCATCAAAGAGTTATCATATCCAGCTTCTTCAGATGTCCATGTCAAGGATAGCTAATATTGAGGATTATAAACTTGCAAGGATTTGGATGCAAGTTGCCTTAAATTCATCAGTCGTCATTGTATGTCTCGTGATTTGATGCCCTTCCTGCAGAGCCTTAGTGAAAGCTGTTCAACAGAATCATTTTATTTACAGCTCCCTGACCTTCGATTCAAGAAATAAAACTACTGCAAAACTTTAACACAAGAAATTATCATACTAAGTCATACTAATTCAGAAAACATCTTTCCAGCAAGAAGACTCGAATATCATGTGGTTAATTAAACCAGATGGAAATCTTGATAAATAGGATGTGCAGTAGCTATGAAGTGCCTACCAATAGTTGGGACTGTCGACAGCACTTCTCCAATATGCAATTTGTACAAGATGGTTGTCTTACCGGCTGCATCCAACCCGAGCATCACAACCTACATGAGTTAAATTCAAGCAAACAATTACACTAAAAATGGTTGAAACTCAAATTGATTTAAAAAGCAAAAAGAAAATGGAGCAAAGTACAGAGCAAAAATGAGGAAATTATCCCTGAAATATAAATTCATACAGCTCACACTTGATGTCAAAGTATAGTCCCTCCCGAATTGGGTGAAAAATCAGTAACTAATAGTTATGTGTGCTTCACATGAAAAAAGGGATACAGGTTTGGTTTCATGATTGAAGAGCGATGAGGGGCACAAATGCCATCCATTGGGCTCAGGAATATCAGGCAGCATTGGAAGTTCCAGCATGAGACAACTGAGTACATTGGATAAGTTAAGTGTGAAAGCCTCATAATAGGTTCTTAAAATTGACTCTTGGTGGATGATTCGATCCTTCAAAGTCTCAATTCGGCATTAGGGATCTCTTAGACATTATTTTTTGATAGAATCTCTTTCTAAAACTTTTATTGAAACCTTTCAATGAATAGTATTCTTAGAATTGACTGGACTGATGTACCATGGGCGCTGCCAGATGACAACCCCAAAACTAACATATAGACTATATGCAATGAGCTGCACAAGATCTGGAGGTAGCCAAACTTAGATATTGCTTTGGTAGAAATTTGGTATATAATTAAAAAAATGGTAGAAAGAGCAAATTTTGCAGGAATTTGCCAAATTATCAGGCGAAATAGAGTCATATCCGATCAATTGGAAAAAAAAAGGCTGCTTCAGTCTTAGCAGAAAAGTTCGAATTTTTCCGCCTGGTTCTTTCAGAATTACAGAAAAAAAAGACAGAAATACGTGCCGAATAAGCAAGATTACACTCCAACACTTGGTTCCCCATCGAACTACTCAAAACCTAAGCAGATTTTCCCTAAAAAAACATCCCCCCCCCCCCAAAAAAAAAAAACCATCCTCCCATTGATTCAAGAAACTCAGAGAGAAGACTTTAAGAAGAATCTTGGGCGAAGGAACAGACAGAATACACCAAAGATTAGAAACAAAATAGAAATCGTGAATGAAGAAAAAAGTCAAAAAGACTTGGAAGACGGGCGTACTCTCATCTCTTTAACGCCGAAGAAGGCGTCGAAGAGCTTCCGGAAGGCTTGCCCCATGCCCGAAGCCCGATACCGCTCTCTCCCACTAGCTCGCAAAGCTCGAAAGGTTTTTGCCGAGCTTAGACCAAAAAAAGAGTTTTTTCTTTTTTGTTTTTTTCTCGAGGATTTTCGAGCCAAAGGCTCCTCCTCTCTCTCTCTCTCTCTCTCTCATAGGGATGCAGGAGTAAAAATTAATTGGTCCATACGCCGGGGCCCGCACGGAGCAGCCAATCGACAGAGAACCATGGAGGAAGGAAAAATTAACGGTTGAACCAGGTTCACCACGTCATCTGTGAACCATGCCAACGAAAATTCGACACGTCTACAGCCGAAAGGTGGAGGAAAAGGGCGAAGCGCCGTGGAAAATTCTGAGCGGGCCTTCGTTTACTCCGTTTACATCAGCGGACGCCAGCGCCTCCCGGTCGTCGGCCCCGCCGAAGTATGTCCGTCAAACACGGTTCCTATATATTCAACTTGTCCTTTTGGATTTTTTTGTTTTTTTATTGACTCTTCCTCCCTCTTCAAGCGTACCATGCGCGTCTCTAAGATTCAGGCTCGGATTTTTGACCTTGGACCTAAGATGGATCAAGATCCTGCTAAATTAAGCTTGATATGCAAGCAAGCTCGGAAGCTGATGAAAATATTAAAAATTTGTTTGGATAATCCAGTAGAATCTAAGAATCATAAGCCATATTCGTTCTATGTTTCTATAATATTTAAAAATAATTTCAGTGTGAGCCAGTTTAAATCTTATAGAAAGAAACAAAAACCTCATCATGTCTAGTTTCCTATCTTGCAAGTATGATATAACACCTACTGATCCTTACAAATATTCAGAAGGATCATCAATCTCGATGTAGATCACTTTGACTATTACGACTATCCAAGGGGATTACCAAACTCAATGTAGAACACTTTGGCCCCTACGAGTATTCAAGAAGATTGCCGAACTCGATATGGATCATTTTGGCCATTACGAGCAGGACTGGACAAAGTTCAAAAGCGAGATTCACCATATCGAGAAACTGAGTTGCAGGCCAAACTTCAGGAGGCCATAATTTGGTCATATGATGCCCGATTAAAATAATCTTTTTTTGAAATTGGGTATCTTTTCGAAATCTACAACTTTGGACCAACGTCATAGGAGGTTAAATCAGGTCAAAAATTTTTTATTTAGGGTTTGAAACGAGCTGGTCAAATTATTTTTTTTTTGGGGTAAGACTTTGACCGGATGTAGCTCTCTATCCGAGAAAAATCAGGCAAAACAACATAAGACAGAGTTGATGTAGAAGTCGAGATCTATTTTCTTAAAAATTTTATTAATGTTACCAATCATTTCATGAAAAATATAAAAGAATTGCCTAAGTCAAAAATTCAGAAACATACTTAGAAGCTTGAACGTGGTATAGCATTAAGTGCATGATAATCAAATGATTTAAAAATTGCTAAATTTGTATTCTTTGATATATATATTCACTCAAAATCCATAGTCTAAATACAGAAATGACGAACCTATCTATAACTATTTTAATAAGGAGTCAATCTAACATAAATTATATATTTAGTTTATGAATTACAAATGGATTCAAAGTATGACTATTCTCCAATCAACTTTAGTATGGGTGTAGAAAAATTACAATCCCCTTAAGTAAATTATGTTTAACATAATATTGATTGGCCAAATTATTTTCAATTCTGCTGTAGTTATGAATGGTGGGTTTTGAGATGGAAACTCTCTTAGTTCTCATATTAGCTAGAGATGCTTTGAATCTATGAAGTTATGATTGTTACAATAAGTGTGAAATTATCGTTTGTTATGTTTATGTGAATTTCTGATTTAGAAGAATTGTTTTACAAATGAAACTTCTAATTATAAGTAGTTGAATACTGTAAGGGTGCATTTGGTTTGAGATTGAAATTAGAATTAGAATGGATTAGAATAGAAATCGGAATGGTCATATTTCTCGACATATTGAGTTTGTGATTTGGAATCGGAATGAAATTTGAATACTGGAGAGAGTCAAGATTAGATTTTGGAGGATTAGGATAATCCGATTTTTCATCGAAATGGAAATAGGACTCCTAAAACCAAATGGTTGGAATGGGAGTTACTTACCCATTCCCATTCTAGAGCTCAACTGCTCCCAACCAAACCTATCCTAAAATTTATTGTGCAATATTTGGTATTGCACATGAAAAGTAATAACATACCTTAAATTTCTCCAATCAAATTCAATTTTTGAAATCAAATTATTATTGTAACCTTCTCATTATTTCTCTTCTACTTTCTCTCTATTCAAATTCAAATTCAATTCAAATTTTGAATTTGAATTGCTGCTGTAATTTTCTCCTAATTTTTCTCATATAATCACTCTTGTATATGCTGTATATATTCAATACAAACTCAAAGAAATCCCAACCAGTCAAGTGGGATTTTGGCCATTACATTATATTTCTTTCTTAGAATTGGAGCCCATTTTGGTATAACTGTCTTCTTTCTGCAAACCCAACCCTTCTTCTCATATCAGAAATTTCTATCCCAACAATGTCAGCAACATCACATTCTTCACCCGAACTTGATCCTCTTCATCTATATCTCTTGTAATATCTAATATCTCAAATCTAGTCCCAATCAAGCTTGATGGCTACAACTATCTCCTTTAGAAGTCTCCCTTGGAACTAATTTTACAGAGACATAAGCTTATGTCCTTCATGATAGCTCATTTTCACCACGTTCTCCAATGCATCCAAGCTATGCTTCATGGCATGAACGTGATCAATGCTTCTTTTTTAGATCAATGCTACACCATCTGAATCATCACTTCCTTATATTGTTGGCGTCACCTCAATAAAGTAAGCTTGGGATGCTCTCTCTCATCGTTTTGCCTCCCTTGCTCCTTCTCATATCATGATTATAAAATGGTAGCTTCATCACATTAAAAAGGGATCATCCTTTATGCAAAACTATCTCTAGCAATTCAAAGTTTTTGCCAACAAGCTAGTTGCATGTGGATCACTAGTGAGTGACGATGATTTGCTCATCTACATCCTGGATGGACTTCCTCCATCTTATCTCTCATTCTCTTCTTCAATGCAGGTTCGTGCTCGCACCTATTCTCTTTCTCTTGAAGAAATCAATGCCTTATTAATATGTGAGGAAATTAGTCTCGTAAAAGAGGCCTCCATGCAATCTACTACTGCATTTATTGCCTCAAGACCTACCAAAATATTCAATCCTGGCTGTGGTTCTACACACTATGGGAATAATTGGCATCATAACAATGGCCGGCATCCCAATCATCCTTCAAGTGAAGCCATGCTTCCCTCTCATAATGAGTTTTCTCATTTTTTTTCCTCATATGGTCATTCTTCACTGTTTACTCACCCAACCTGTCAAATTTACAATAAGGTTGGACACATTACTATTGATTGCTTATCAAGGTTACTGTCCTCCAAAGAAACATGCAACCATGGCGACCGCTCCCTCACTCATTGTCGACAATACTTGGTATTCTGATACTTGTGCCACTCACTATATCATCGCCGACCTCAATGTCTCATCAAAATATGGTAGTTCTGACAGTGTCCAAGTTGGCAATGAATAAGGTTTGTCTATCTCTCATATTGGTTCATCTTCCATCACGAACCATAAAACTAAATTCACTTGTCTAATATTCTTCATTGTCCTAAAGCCTCAACAAATCTCTTATTCGCAAACCATTTCTCTCATGATAATAACTGTTGTTTCTTGTTTGATGAATTTGGCTTTGTTGTCAAGGACAAGAATATAGGAGCAACATGGTATCGCAGGATGATTGAGAATGGACTTTATCCTTTCCATTTTTTAGCAAAAGATGTACATGATCACTCACCATCTGTAGAAACCTAGAACCTCATCCAAAATGGTTAGCCGAAAGGTATTATTTGGATTTTTGATCATGTATAAGTACCCAAGATCTATCCAACGAATAACTAATGTGAGACTAAATATACGCCTACATGGATCCTCACATACTCCTGCCATTTAAGCTCCGACGTTCTCGTCAAGTTAAGGATTCAAATCCATTTAAATCTAATCACAAGCACCACAATCAATCTGTAGTTAGCCCCAATGGATCCGTGTTGCATTGTCGCCTAGTCAATATAGATTATGGGTCGGATCTACTCTGATACCATTTGTCACAATCACAATCCAGGATCTCACCCAAAATGGCTAGCCGAAAGATATTATTTGAATTTTTTGATTCTATATAAGTACCCAATATCTACCCAACGAATAACCGATGTGGGACTAAATACATGCCCGCACGGATCCTTACACCAGCGGCCCATGTGAGCCGTCACATCTTTATTGATCTCTGGCATCATCGTCTTGGCCATCCATCTCATGATATCTAATCCTCTATTTTGTCCTCTTTTTCAATTTCAAATAAACCAAGACAAACTCTATGTTCATCTTGTCAATTAGGAAAAGTAGAAAATTGCTATTTTTATTATCTGTTTCGGCTTCTTAGTGTCCTCTAGAAATAATTGTGATGTTTAGGGACCTTCCCATGCTCTTTTATGCTCAATCTTTTCTTATTATGTATTATTTGTTGATATTTTTTTACGTTATTCATGGTTGTTTCCCATGTGTTATAAATCTTATTTTTTTTTGATATTTTTGTCTCTTTTAAAGCACAAGTTGAAAACTTGTTTAATACTAAAATTAAAATCTTTCATTCTAATGAGGGTGGTGAATTCAAAAGCAACACTCTTAAGCATGTTTTGTCTTTTCATCGCATAATGCATACTCCAGAACAAAATAGTATTGTCAAAAAAAAATATTGTTACATTGTTGAAATCGGACTTACACTTCTTGCTCATGCATTGCTTCCTCCAAAATTTTGGTTAGAAGCATTTTCTAATGCAGTATATTTAATAAATCGAATGCTTATTATTTCTCATCATAAAATTTTGCCATATGAGAAACTTTTTTTAAAATCTCCAAACTATTCCCATTTACAAGCTTTTGGTTGTTTATGTTTTTCTTGGCTTCGCCCATATAAGTCCAATAAACTAAAATTTTGATCCAGTAAATATTGTTTCTTGGGATATAGCACTATTCACAAAGGGTATAGATGCTTTGATTTGGTAAAGAAAAAATATATATATCACGTCATGTCACCATTAATGAACATATCTTCTCTTTTTCAACCATATCATCATCTCAATCAGCCTCTCACAATCCTATTTCTACTTTGATTCCCTTTTTATGTAGTTACCTCAGCTCCCTACTCCTACCAACACTATTTGGACTACTAATAACTATACATTCTCAGTTCACTATGTAGGTACAACATATCGATCTCAGGATTCTTTCATGGCAACAATATCCAATTCAACCATTACACTACATGACAACACAAGCATCTCAATTGAACCCATTTCACCACCTCAACATAAGACCACCTGTCACCTTTCCTCCCCCGAATCTCTTCCTCCTACTCCTCCTCTTCCACCACCACCACCACCCGTCACCAAACTCCCCCCATACTAACCAACCATCCAACCTACTACAACACACCCATCCTATGACTACCTCATCTCAATCGAGTATCTCCAAGAACGAAATACTATGCCATACCTGCCACCCTCTCCCAACCGCTCTTACTATGTCCTATCCTATTGAACCAACATGTTATACAGAAGCCTCAAAAAGTTTGGACCGGAGACGTGCTTTGGATCTTGAATTTACTTCTCTTCATAATCAACAAACTTGAACTCTTGTTCCTTTTCAGCCCAACATGAATGTTATTGGTTGCAAGTGGATATTTCGAATTAAACACAACCCAGATAGATCCATCAACAAATACAAAGCTCGCTTGGTTGCCAAAGGCTTTCACCAACAACCTGGAGTTGATTTTATTGAAACATTCAGTCTCATTGTTAAGCATACTACAATTAGAATTATTTTCATAATAGCTTCAACTCATAATTAGTCACTCCATCATCTTGACATAGAGTATGCCTTTTTACATGGTGACCTTCAAGAAACAATATTTATGTCTCAACCTTCTAGTTATATTGATTCATCAAAACTCACTCATATATGTCAGATGCGCAAATCAATTTACGATAAGCTTCTCGTGCTTGGTATGACAAGTTTGGTTCAAAACTTATGGAGTTGGAATTCATTATTTCACAATCAAATCCTTCATTATTTATATATCATCATGGCAGCATTATATTATATCTTCTTCTTTATATTGATGATATCATTTTCACTAGCAATAATAATATTGCTCTTTGCAAACTCATTATTGAACTTGCCAATTCATTTAAGATGAAGGATATGGGCTTATTGTCTTACTTTCTTGGCATCCAAATGGATCGGTCGAGTGATGGAATTTTTCTACATCAATCCAAATACATCCTAGACTTGTTACAATACACTAACATGCTTGGATGCAAACCATGTTCAAGTCCTTGCTTTATCGAAAAGCTAGGCCACATGGATAGCCCTCCTCTTGATGATCCTTCAATTTATCTGAGCATTGTTGGAGCCCTCCAATATGTAATTTTGACACAGTTGGATAATGCTTTCTCAAACAATCAGGTTTGTTAATTTTTACAACGTCCAATGAAGGTTCATATGGTTACAGTCAAATGCATACTTCGATTTCTCAAAGTTACCATCACTTTTGGGCTTCAGCTACGACCAGGCCCATTAAATCTTTTCGCTTATTCGGATGTAGATTGGGCTGGCATCCCTATTGATAGATGCTCAGCAAGTGGTTTATGTATTTTTCTCAGACCTAACCCTATTTCTTGGAGTGCTAAAAAGCAAGCAACAGTTGCTCGATTATCCACTAAAGCAGAGTATGGATGCCTTGCCCAAATTGCTGCTAAACTACAATGGTTATGTTCTCTCATGTGTGAATTGCATATGCTTCTCTACTCTGTTTTTTTAATTTAGGTTGAAAATATTTATGCCATCTCTCCACCTTCAATTTAGTTTTTTTATACGAGAACTAAATATATCGAGATCGACTATCACTCTGCAGGTAAGTCATAAGCTTTTGGATGTCAAATTCATCTCTTTTGAAAATCAAGTCGTTAGCATTTTCACTAAATGTCTTCACTCCAACTGCATTCGGTTTTTACACTCCAAGCTTCACAATCAACCGAATGCTCAACTTGAAAGGAGATAATAACGTAACTTAAATCTCTCCATTCAAATTAAAATTATTGTTGTAATCTTCTTATTATTTCTCTTCTACCAAATTGCTACTTTATTTTTCTCTTATAATTACTCTTATATATGCTATACATATTCAATACAAACTCAAAGAAATATTAACCAATCAAGTAGAATTTTAGCCATCATATTGTGTTTCTTTCTAAGGTTTCTACGATGATGATTTGCTTTATAGTGGTCATCTAAAACCATAGTTCGGTAAGCCTACAATATTAGAGAGATATTTCAAGAGAAAGGCATACAATACTTATTCATGAATACTTTCTTGGGAAGATATTTTAACATATAATTTTTAAAATTAGAATAATATCATTTTGAAAAAGTCAAACCCTCTCCTTATTAATTAAAAAAAATAAATCGACACCAGGTGAGGTGTACTAATTCATTTCAGAATTTAAATCCTCTTCCGTTTATGATCTCCTCAGCGAATGCAGCAGAAGTTGTGGGGGTAAGAATGCTGCTGGCCGTTCTCTTCTCCAACACCGACGGTAACATCCTTATTGAACGGTTAGCTCTGAATCTTCATCATCCAATCCTTCCCCCATGATCTCTATTCGCGCCAGAACTTGAATCTCGATCTCAGTTTATTTGGATTTTTTCCCCCCTTCCCTAAAAAAAAAAAAAAAAAAAAAAGATGACTTTTTCCCCTGTTTTTTGGATGAGTTTTTAATCTGAATTCCTTTCCTTTTTTTCTTTTTTTTTGAAAGAAATCTTTCTTTCTTTTCAGAAATCAAAAATTCTTTCAATGGGAAGCTTCTCGTCTTGTTATGCCAATTTTTGGTCTGGGAATGACAAAAAGAACACAAAGCAATGAATAATGAATGGACTTCTGTTTATTTGGTGCTTTTCTTATCCTTTTTTTTTCTTTTTATTTGTTTGGTAAACAAAAGAACCAGAGAAATTGGTTCTCAAATGATATTCTTTATTTAATAAATGGAATGTGGTTCTTCTACTATGTGATTTATAGGGTGATTAAATTATGGTTATTCCAATGCCATGATACTCCTTTACTATATACAGATCATTGATCCAGTTCAGATTTACCAGAGTTTATGTATTCCATTGACTGGGGTATCCTCTAATACAATAAAAGAGGCAAATTTGGAGAATATTCTTGGAGTTTTCCCTTTTCTTTCTGATAATACTAAAATAACAGCTTAAGTGATGATTCTTTTTTTTTTCTTATAGATGAATAGAGTGAATACTTCAAAAATCAATTGCTTTTTTCGTAATCTTAGATCTGCATATTAGCTGATTTATTTGATGAAATTTATTAGGGTTGGAAGGAATCCTTTCTTTGGCATGCTACAATTTCATGATCTCATTTGATGACCGACTAAACTTCATGTCATCTATGCATAATATTTCTTATGATGAAGCTTTCATGGAGTTCCCGCTGAAGAAAGACTACATTGGCGGTCTTTCTTGGTAAAGTTGGGAGCAGAGAATCTCAGAGGAGCTAAAAGTGAAGAGCTCTTTGTTGCTTCACACAAGTATGCGAATATCCCTCAAAGCATCAAGACTCTTAAGCTTTATGTTACTAGACTGTGTAACAAAAATTTCTTTATGAGCTTGCTGCAATTGATACTTGGATAGTTTTCTTGTACATTATGGATCTCCACAATGAGGAACCAACCATATAATGTCACTCTTTACACTTTTATATGCTGATTACATACATATGCATGTGAAAGATAAATCCAAACAACAAAACTTGCTACCATGAGATCTTATTAGTATCAATCATTTAAGGGCCTTAACCACCAGGGGTCTAGAGCTTCATTTTTCTTAGTACTTAATTTGGGTATCTTATACTTGAATCCCACAACTCGTATCTTTTCAGCGTTAAAAGCTAGACGAGCAGAAAATTGGTCTTCTTCTGTATACTGGAAAGGAGCTAAATCGTAAATGAAGTATCAGAGGCTACAGTGAGCCTGAATAAGGCTTGAGAAATAGTTTATGGAAGGAATTGACACATGGGAAAGCCTCGTTATAGCTGAGACCAGACCCTTGTGCACCAATAGATTCAACTCTAGATTTACAGAAAAGTGGAAATAGATCCATTTTTGCAGCTGGAAGATGGAAACCAATATGGTGCTGCTTTATGAACTAATATTATACATATTTCTTGCACACGAAAGATGATGCCTTCCAAACATGATTAAGCTTTCTTGCCTTGTACCAGTTTGGATGTGCAAGGTATGCTTGTGCTTGTTTACGTTGCTTTATCTCATCTTAGTAACTGCAGCACCCAAGATAGGTGATGTACTGGATTACAGGAGAAAAAATCTAGTTGATTCAGGCTACCTTGGTCATGTTTTCTGGTTTTGTGCCTCATTTTATTAATTTTCAATATTTTTTGAACTCTTTGTTTACTGGCTACCCTCCATTATATCTTCTAGTTCTATGCCTCATTTTCTTATCTTTCAATTATTTCCCTGAAATTTTTACTCTCCTATATTCAGGTCTGTGTATATTGTATATACCATGCTTGGGGATGTCTGCATTTATGTTGTTGGAAAGGATGAATACGATGAACTGGCTTGTGAGTCCTAAATATCTGTTTCTCCGTATCTTGTCAAATACAATAGCACCTGTTGACTTCTTTCATGATTCTTGTTTAATTGGGCTCAAGTGACGGAAGTGATCAATGTGATAATATCATCGGTGAAGGATGCATGTCAGAAAACTCCAACCGAACGCCTCTTCCTCGACAAGTATGGGAAGGTTTGCCTATGTCTGGATGAAATTGTTTGGAAGGTAGAGAAATTCTAAATGGTTTGATATTTTGCCTCCATATTAGTAACCTATTTCCCCTTTCAACGTAAAACATGTTAGTTTTCAACATTAAATATATGGGTCCGCAACATGCTTTTAAGTATACTGAATACCAGCGATCAAAACTGGCATTACAGCTTTCACAATAAGGCTTCAGTCTTTGATTGTGAATGAATGACATGAGCAAGAAATGCATATTGTTGTAGATGCAATTGCCACCTTTTGCTCCAGTTTTGTCTTCTTGTTCCAGTTTAGGTGTTATGGTGCATTATGTCTTCTTTTGATATAGAGTTGTTTTCTATGTGAAGGGGATGCTGGAGAATACAGACAAGAGTAGGATCCGACGCTTAATAAGGTTGAAACCTCCAACAGATTTCTGATCTTGAGGCTGCTTGCTATTCTATAGTTAGGTTCCATGATTGAAATCATGTGATTCTTTTTTTATGTTTCTTCTGTTGTTGTTTATTGCTTTTTAAGTAATTGTAATGCGAGATCATGTTCAGCAAGTTTTCTGAGGTTGGTGAATAATAATATTCCTGTTGTAATAACAACCTCATGCGATTTGGCCATTCCGTTCTTTCATGTTGCTTTGCTACTTTTCCCTAGTCAGTATGAAAGTTCAGGGGCTTAATGCGACGTTGACACAAAAATAGCCTCTATGGATTCGGACTATCCAGCTGAATCTGCTGTATTTGATGTTCTTAGATTCAACTTGAATACTCCATTTTCTTTTCTTTTTTGTTTTTAAGAGAGGAAACAACTTCAAGAATTAGTTGGCCAAATGGACAAGATTGTCTCTCTTAATTTTACTGAATGACTATATCTGCCTGTCATTTATAGAAACTAGCAAGAGTGTGGGTAGTGGCTTCTTCAGAGGCGCAGACAGCAGCCGCTAGACTTTACGCTGGGACTGGACTGATTCATCAAGTTTGTTTTCCTGAAAGGCAGAACACCATTAGGTTAGCTCTGAACTTTAGGAGATTGAGTTCCGAGGGCAAAGAGCCATCCTACCATAACAAAGCTTTGACTTTGGTTTTGTTGTGCAATATTATCTGCTAGCAGAATTTATGAAGACGCTGAACCTCCAAGAGTAGCCAATACAATCTTTTTGTAAGATCAGTCCTAAATTCTAGCAGGAAAAACAAGATCCTTCTGCATTTCGTTCCATCATCTGTGAAGCTTCTCCAATGTTGGGAGATTCTCGGCAGAATTCTCCAATGTTTCATGGTCTCTGTAACCTGAATCAGTTTGTAAAACTCATTTGATTCATCTGTTATGTTGTAGAAAAAGGCTCTATGTGTGATTAAATTTGAAGCAAGACCTTCGATAATTTTCGAAATCGATATCAAAAGCTATGCACGACATATACTGACTTGGTCATACCGTACCTCTAATTCAAAGAGCGGCAATGGCTCCGAAGCTTCACTCTCTATCTAAATTAATATATTGGTAATCGAAAACATAGGTCAAACTTTCTAGAGCTGCAACTGGCTGTGCCATCTAATGAGTCACGCCTAATAATGCCATCAAGAGAGTGGGAGGGGAAATAGTAAGGTCTCTAAACTTCACCTGGAAGACAGTGAGAGAGAGAGAGAGAGAGAGAGAGAGAGAGAGAGGGGGGGGGGGGGGGGGGGGGA